>OY997378.1:1069878-1327340 GCA_963921505.1 Phakellia ventilabrum | reverse complement strand
TCCTACATGGTTATGCACATCTGTGATGTTTCTGTGTCTTTACCAGACTTGAAAGAGATGTACAAATTGCCTGTGTAGTTTGTTTTTCATATCGGACTGTTTCACAAATTGTAAAATTTACTTCACAGAGATCATGCTTAAACATCTGGAACCAGGTAGTCAAAACAATTATCGATTTTTTACAGTGAAAATTCTGCAGCAGCTGATGAAAGAACAATGGGGGATTAAATAGTGGGTTTATTTATGGACTGTTGAAAGAGGTTTGTTGGAATGCAATTACAACAGCTGTTACATGCACTCACGCTGTAAGTATATATGAACTCATGAATTTTAGCCTTCCACGCCATGGCTATAAAAGAAGAGACAAGTCTCGGGTTTCAGAAACAGTACCACAAGACGTACAAGATGGACAAAAGAGTTGGATTTGCCGCAGCTTTACTCTTCTGCATCACTGTTGAAGCTCAGCTGGCTCCTAACCTGCTGAATGACACTTCTCTTCCAGTGAACTACCCTGCAAAAATCCTGGAGGGAGGAGAGCAGGTTTGTCCTACTCAGGATCAACTGGAGATGGCAAGAATGCTACTCATGAAAGAAGTTCAAGCACTGATTCTGAACATTTCTACTCCGGAATCAATACCAGGTACTTGAACATGATACTGCATTATGACTTATTGAAGTTAAAATTAGCACAAAGCCAAGAACACATTAAAATGTACTGACTGTATTGTACACATTTGTGATTTGCATAAATCTCTTTCTTAAACTGCTGTGGAGGCATGACTAGCTATCCGCAGTCACAAATCATAATTACACATGCTTCGCTTGTTTGATACTAAATATAATACCAGCAACTTGGCATGCATGCACATGTACATATTACATTGTTTATAGAACTCTCAGAACTGTACACTGTGGTATCATCTATTCTTAAGGATTTGGCCACTACTACAACGACTGCAAGGATGCCTATGAACAAGGTGAAACAGAAAATGGAGTCTACACTGTAAGACCAGATGACGGACCACCATTTGATGTATACTGCGATATGGAAATCGATAGTGGAGGATGGACCGTGTTCCAGCGCAGACAGGATGGCTCCCAAGATTTCTACCTCTACTGGGATGACTATGAACAAGGCTTTGGCAACCTGACTGGTGAATTTTGGCTTGGCTTAAGCAACATTCACCGCCTAACCGCCGCTGCTCCACACACGGAACTACGAGTAGATTTGGAGGACTTTGAAGAAGCTACCGCTTATGCTAAGTATAATGAATTCGCAGTTGGAAATTCCACTTCAAACTATGTGTTGACGGTAGGAGGCTACAGTGGAACTGCTGGAGACTCCCTCACTGACCATAATGGTCAGCAATTTTCAACACGAGATAGAGATCATGATAGTCACGCGACAAACAACTGTGCAATTGAATTTAGTGGAGCATGGTGGTACAACAACTGTCATTCTTCGAACCTGAATGGTCTCTACCTCAGTGGCGCCCATACCTCCTATGCCAATGGAGTAGACTGGAATACATGGAGGGGACACTACTATTCCCTGAAATTCACTGAGATGAAGCTTAGACGCGTATGAACAGTGAACATACACATAATCACAATTGCTAATTTAAGAGATTGACTGTCTTGCTTGTATATAGCCGTAAATCTAAATAACAAAGAGTGGCTGTAATTTACAATTATCATTCCTAGTCTTCCTGATTTTGTAAGGTTATTCAAGTCAGTTTATGCCTCCTCGTGTGCAATAGGCAGTACTGCTGTTGATCTACTGTGTTTCTGCATAAACAGTTCATTATATTATAAGCTACTTAATTTGTGTAACTATGCATGCAATTATAAGCTAGCTAGAATCTATGTGTCGCATATTTTAGCAGTGTATATATTTTGGTGTGCAGTCGACATGGCAATTCTTTTTTTACTGTGATAATCATGTATACATAAAAAGTCATGATCTGAGTAGCTATAGCTAGCTGCAAATGCTTAGCCAGGGCCTGCATGGAGAGGGAGAGAGAAATTTATTACCAACTTTAAATAGGCCGCCGCGGAGAAGGGGGGCATGTGTGGCCTCTCCCCCCCCCCCCCCCCCCCCCACGGCCACTTGGCAGTTCTGTGACGTCACATCTGGACATAATCCTAACGCTGTTCTAGCAATCATGCAATATATTCTCACGATCACACCTCATGGTTATAATTATATAGAGCTAGAGATCGATCGTGGAAGAACATTCTATATTAAAAGCCAACTCTTTCACTGGCAGGGGCGGCGGCTGTAGCGTCGTAGAGGGTGGGGCTGAGTGCAAGTCGTAGTCTTACGTAATTACGCTACTTGTAGGCAGGTTTGTGCTATATTTCATGTATAAAATCTTCCACGCTTCGTGCGGGGGCCGGGCGCGCCAGGCCACTCTCGATCACCTTTTAGACCCACCCACCCAGCCACCTCGCTCCCTCCCCGTCACTCTTTCTCCCTCCCTCCTTCCCTCACTCACTCATGTTGACGGGCCTTCTACAAAGACCAGTAATTACTACATTTTATCAATGGCAACTGTATACAAACATAGATCAGTTATTATTCTCTAGACCATGCATGAGCATAAATACACTGACTCCCAGACAACATACATCATGTTATCTATAGAGTCTTGCCAAATCTTTAACGGTAGGATAGAGATCGTCCAGCTCTGTACACCTACAGAAAAAAGAGCACTTCAATCACATTGTAAGCCAATTCAGTACCAGCGTTGAAGTTGGCATCTCACATACTTCACCACAGAATCTAAAAATGTTGCTTGCTGTTCTGGAGTCACTTTCTGGCCACACGAATTCTCCACAGATGTTTTCAGCAACTGGCATGCTGGCTGTGTGTTTGTGTGTGTGTGTGTGTGTGTGTGTGTACATGTTAAGTATGAAGGCCATTTGTGTGTACATGTACCACAGCTACATCAGGCAGCTTGTTCTTGCTTACATTAGCTTCTAAAACGAATGAAGCTACATCCATCCTGCATTTCAAAACAACCAGTGTCGATAAGGGAAGCATTAAAAGTGCTATTTATATGTCTACTACTCCAAAGTGTAATTGTGTGTAATGCAGAGCTGAAAATATATTATAGGAGGGGGTAGGCAGTGTAGAATAATTATATATAGTTTCAGCCACTAATAGTGCTGTCCCTTTTCCTAAACATTGATGCACTCTCCCTAGCATCTTTATGTTGTGGTAAGTGCAGCAACAAGTATCTTTGCAGGCTTAGACTCATAACCTGCAACTGTTAGAACTATTAGAGTGATTGAGTTCATTTTTTGAGCTCAAAAGCCTTCAGTTGAGCTGATCACTGGTGTTGCTGTATAAAGATGTGCTTGCAACAGACGGACGGGCAGACTCATTTCTGGTCAAATGAATACAATAGTCCTGCCTACATAATAAAATACCAGTAGCTAGCCACAATATACATGCTTACTTCTCTAGCAAACTTCATTAGTTCCCATAGAACTTCAGTGGACTCAGATATCATAAAAGATGGTAGGTTGATGAATCCTGTCACAAGGCCTGCCAAATATCGGTGAATGTGTGTGTGTGTGTGTGTGAGTGTGTGCATGTGTGAGTGTACATATGTGCACGTGTGTGTGATTGTGTGCATGTGTGGATGTATATGGAAGCATGGACGAGGGAGTGTGTATTATGAAAATACCATGCATTACTATCAAAAATAGCTAGCTATGCTCGTTCTGTTGCTCACCATTCATCAAGACCTGCCCATTCTGAGTTAGGAATGTTTGGACCGCTGACAGTCTTAACTGAGCATCTGAATCACTCTGCAGAAGAGTAATGGCAAATACAAAATTATGCCACGATCAGTCTTGAGAGATTTGTAAAATGTTTGTCAAGGTTGATGCTAATCTACCACAATAATTGTCAAGCGTAGCGAGGCCAATAATCGCGACCTATTGGACTCAGAATCTCGGCCGCCGGTAGATGGTAGTCACATTTTCAACAACACAAGTTCAAAAATGGCGTCGTTCAAAATGTTCGGGGGAACAATACGAGTTCAAAATGGTGTCTCTGGCAGTTACATGGATGCGGTCTTTGAACTTGTAATGCACGAAGAGTCAGAGATTTGGACAAGTCTACCACACAAGGAAGGCTTACTACAGCTCCCAGATTAGTAAAGTTTATGTACACTACAGCCCTCTCTCCGTCCCAAGGTAGCCATGGCTGATCATGGCTGATCATGGCTGATCATGGCTGATCTTTGGAAAAATGCTGTAGATAGAGACATCATTCGCTTGGATGTCAGTCACATTTGTTGCAGCTATTCCAGCATTTACTGGCTACTGGTTCAGTTGTTATATTCTCATGACTTTCTAACTCGCAGAAATAGTCGACCCTGTGTGCATCTCATGGTGGCACTCATCAGTTGGCTATTGTGCTCTGCTAACAACATATTAGACTTAGCATGGTTGTAAATGCCAACAGTGACCTGACTCCTGTTACACCACACACTGAGTAGAAAGGCTCTAAGTCTCTGTAATACTAATCACCAGCATAAATGACTGGGAATGAGGCAATGCTCCCACGTACTAGTCCCTCCTCCAAGGGAAGGTGGATGAGGTCCCTCAGAAACTTCATGATGGAAACGAAGGCATCCCTGTGGTTGAGGGTGCAGGCAGCCAGGGCACACTGGATGGCCGGGGTAGCCACTGCAGTTGAGAGGAACACTATGGGACTGCGCTGAAGGAACCTGGACAGAAAAAGGTGTAGTGTGAGCTCTGTTGAAGTATAAGCTGCCGCATACTGATGACTTGAACAATAACAAAACTGGGAATTTCTACTGCTTTTAAAAACTTCTTTGGCCATTTATGTGCCCGTGAAACTTGGTGGACTAACCCTAGAGGCCCAATAGGCTAAACAATCTACATAGGTCGACCAATTCTCTTTTCTAGTGTATACTTGTTCCCTTATTTGCAAGTGCACACTTGCAGGTGAACTATGTGCTCTGACATCGGTCCTATAATTAGGCAAGGCAGTAGCTAGGGCTATTGAAATTGGTAGCTGCCAACGGATCCAGAGTATTCCTTTCACTGTTGTTCAACCGCTGTTTCAAATATTCTACAACATTTCAGAAGACAAACCACACTTCCCCCTTCTCCTGCAGAGCTGTATGATCCTAGATAATACCGCTGAACAGTTTTCATTTACAACATAACTACATGTACATGTATATGCCACGACACCATACCTAAGAACTTATCAAGCACACGCTTTTGTATGCTGGTGACCTTGTATCCTATAACACTTCACACCAGGCCTACCTAGCACAGAGTCTAAACATGTCATCCACAGTGTCGGGATGGTTGATCAGTCCCGGAGGCCCACTGAGTATGGGAAAGGAGACCTCTGCAAATGCCTGCAGCATCCCCAAGAGCCCCTGTTGGTAGGCCTCCTCTGCCCCGAACTCATCCACTATGATGGAGCCCAGGTAGAGGAAGCAAGAGTGATGGTGCTCACGGTAGATGGAGACAATCTGTGTGTGTGCGTGTGTGTGTGTGTGTGTGTGTGTGTGTGTGTTTGTGTGTGTGTGCATGTGTGTGTGTGTGTGTGTGTGTGTGTGTGTGTGTGTGTGTGTTGCAGTATGTGGGGGGATATTTAATTGCGATGTATTTGAACAAGCATGCACAATAAACAGGAGGAGGGCCAAGGTTGACCTTTACTTATTAAGGTCTCATTAAGTTACATGCCAAACTAAATCGCATGTAGGCTTGTAAATAGCAGCTTCTGATGCATTAGCCATTTGGTAGGCTATTAATTGTCCAATGAAGTGCATTATTCTGCAGTCTGAGCCACTTACTGACCTAGCCTCGTCCCCGGGCTCTCCTGCACTTGAGAGCCTGGTACATTTTCTCATGTGATTTAAACTTACTTGCGTGTGGGTAGGGATTGCTAGTGCTCTAAAGATGGTTGCACTTCTCTATCTTTAGCTGGTGACATTGCTTCAGCACTTGGTCTGTCGTGTGGTACAAAAGGGCTCCAAAGAGCTACTAGCTATAAGAAGTATAGATTCGCTGCCTTTGTTCGTTGACTGAGAACTGCAGCTGTCTCCACGTCACCCATGAAAACATTCATTCCTTTCTACCCTACATGTCATGCACGTGAGCAAATGTACCAGGCCCCATCTAACTAAAGTGAAACATTCACGTTGGCCTGGAAACAAGGCTACTGCTGACCTGTGATTGCTCATATCTCCATTGAGTCCCGGAGGTAAGTTGTGCATTCAAGCATGGCTGCGCTCACTTCTCCATTTGCTCTACTTTCCTTTAGTCTTACTGCACGAGGGCAGGCCTGGATAGACAGCGCTATCTGGAGTAACTAAAGATTTACCTGGAGAAAACATATGAAGGTGTGAGCACACTTTTGTGGTTTCCAACTTGCATGAGAATTGTATAAAGATAAAGGGTAGTGTATACAGAAAAGTATGACTTTAATGTGTATGTATACACTGCGTGATGTTTATTCCTTGTAAGAGGGTTATAAATTGGGTAGTGTCAAGTCTTGCATTTATTGATGCCTCTCAAACAGGGCATAAAGTACTGATTGCTCTATAATTTCTTAGAAAACTCTACTGTTCAGTTCGAAACATTGGATAAATTTCTAAGCCAGAGTTTTGAAAATGAAACAGATGATGATATTCTGATCTGCCAGCTTTGTGAGCTGACGTTTACCTCGCTTCACAACAAGAGGTGCCACTATTCTGGGAAATCCCACACTGAAGCACTGTGGCAGGAGCTGAACAAACTGTCAGGGCGTACCAAGGGCAAGCAGACGAAAGGAAAGAAAACACGTAATTCAAAAGCGTGTAAAAGTGCAATGGCACCTTCACAGGATGTGCGTGTGCCACAAAATGAGTGCAGTGGACGAGTTTATGTGTCAATGGCAAACCCTAATGATGAACCAATGGAGGATTGTACAAGTGCAGAACTTGACTGCAGTGAAGTTGAAGTTGGTATGTGGGGTGAGGTGACTGATAATACGACCAGAGGTAGTGGCAGAGTCAATCACAGAAAGCAACAGGATAGCAGGAGACTGAATACATCTGATAGTGGCATTCAGAATACGAATGTGCCTGATTCTGCAAAACTTGAAAAAACAGCAGTTAAAGAATTAGTTCGTGCATCATATTCAGCAGAAGTAGACAGTTCACCTCCATGCAGTAGTTGTGTGTCAACTACACCTAGTAACCCTGTTCATGTTGACGTTTGTGCAAGTACATTACCACTACCAATCAGCACATTGTCTTCCCCCATCAGTTCAGTGTCCTCTGAAAAGTGTGTGTTGGGTGTAGACGGAGGAAATGTTGGAACCAGTAGGGAGTTACCACATCCTGCCCAACAGGGAAGCATGAATGTGCTGTTGGAACACTGTGAGACTGTGTCCACATGCTTCAAGGAATTTGCAGCTAGAACTACTTGTAAGTTATCACTGTGCATGTATGGTAGTGATGAGGTAACAGGATACACTTTGTTTGTGTGGATATTATTTTACAGTGGCAGCTATTCAAAGGCGGCGTTTGTTACACAAAACGATCCACATGCAACGCACCTTCAATCTATGTCCTAGCTTTTCTTGAAACTAGTCTGACACTCTTTACTGTGTTATGTGTCTCTATTCCATCCTCCAGCAAATATGCGAGCACTATATGAGCAAAGAAAGCTGCACTGTGAATTACTGAATGAGTACAGTACCTTGCAGCAACAGTGCGAAGAATCGGAAGTAAGTGTATTTCCCATTTCATTTTTTTTTGCATGGCGTTGTCTTATATCTCATGGATGTGCAGTAGTGACTATGTGTATCCATATTGTCCTCTGATGTACATCTAGAATGCTGCCTGATTAACTGGTAGAAGCTTAAATCATTTCAGTATCTATTTCAACCCATTTAGTACTTCTGCAGCTGCTATGAAGAAGAATTGGGTCACTATTCACTTGTGGACGACAACCTGTGTCAGCAATTAGCAAGTCTATTATCTCTGTTCAAGTGCACAGGAAACACAGCCTTGGTAGCGAAGCTAGAGGCATCAACGGATGAAAACAGATAGATTATGACTGTGCTTACAGGTTCACAGTAACACTAATCAGAAATTAACAGGTTTATAGAACTATTTTTATAGATTCGTTTTTGTTTAATAATTTAAAGTGTCCGTACATTATCACTTGCATGGGGCTGACCTCCGGGAGCATTACTGGAGAATTCATGTTCTGGAGTACATTTCTAAGGCTGACGTTAGAACTGAGAATGCTTATAGTCCAGAAGTAATATTAATGAGAGGCACTTTGCATGGCAAGCCAACTGATAGCTAATTATATTCCCTGAAGAATTGGTGTATAGTTCATACACTTATGTTGAGCATTCCTTGCACCATGTTTGGGATTAATTGTTCTATGTAGCGAGCGTGACCATTCTGCCAAGTGTAAGTACAGCGGGGGAGCAGACGGTGTACCACAAGTTCTGAGATGTGGATGTAATATAATCAGGAGCCCGTAACCCAAGAGCATTAAACTTGTGTAGGTATGCTGCTTCCAAAGTTCCACCTGTTGTCAAATGGCACCTGCACAACACTCCTTATATGGTAAGTGCCATGTGAGCGCTATAATTCACATAGCGCTAGTAGCGCAGTAAACCAGCCGTGCATAACTGCTAGGCATTCCATATATGGAGTTTTCTTGCAGGTGCCATTCGACAATAGGTTGAATCACCAGTTTAACGCTCCTTCGCCTGGGCGTGGCGAGACGCGAATATTTTCACGAACCACAGTCGCGAGAATAACAACTAACCCGGAATAATGTATGGCTCCTGGAGAAGCTACTAAAAACGACTGGTCTTTGAGAGATCTATCTGCAACGTAGTGCAGCGACAGGTCAGTTTCGGCTATTAATTTTATAAGCCTCGCACGTCACGACGCGTCGCGTCAGGGGTAGACCAGAAGATCTCGCATGAGCTTTTCACTGGTGTGTCCCTGCAGTTTGGCAGTGAATGTCTTCACCACTAGTGCTCTCTGCCAAGCCATAAACCATCTGCCCTCTGTAGATGACTATTGGAAGCGAGATCCTTAGCTGTAAAACTGAAGTTTGAAGGCGATCACACCAAGTGGCAAACTAGGTATTATTTAAAAATAATTCTGCCTAATAAAGATATACAGCAAGGACACACAAGTAGCAACAATGCTAACATACAGTGTACCCAATAGTAAATAATAAAAAATAAAGAATACAAACTGGAAAACAAAAGCAGTACGTAGTTACATGTATGTATCCAGGTATAACAATAACTGACATTTAAAGGAGGTAGCTACAACTCTGGACACATAAAGGTAAAGTGTTCCAATTAAAAATTGTGTTAGGAAAGAAAGAGTACTTGTAGGCATTTGTGTGAACAACAGGTCTCTCAAACTGAATTGCATTAGAACTTCTCAAACCCATTGGAATATGACATCTCTCCAAGGGTGCATTTGGAAACACAAATGTTCCATCTAGAACTTGATATAGTTAGCTGAGTTGCAGGTAAAGCCTTCTTGAAAACGGTGTGGGAAGATTGCAACAGGTTAGTGTAGTCACTTCTCCAGTTCTTTGTGCAGACTCTAAGTGCACTCATGACTGCTTTTGTGAGCTATCACGTTATCTCCACTTTGTTAACAATGACACTTTGGTGCCCCGTGACTCACCAGGCTACGATTGGCTGGTGATTGATCAGCCAGGTCGTTATTAACGAGGTGATGATGAAGTTCCATCATCCTGTTTCATGCAGTTACTGAATTTCTCATCTCCCATCACTTGATTGGCATACCTATTACTCTAATCATTAGGTTAGAAGAAGAGCTCAAGGACTTCCAGTGGAGAGGCAGAGATCGGGACTGCTGGACCAACAGTAGAGGTGAAGGGGTTGATGGTGACAGCATGCAAAGTAAACGACCATGAGGTGGACTGAGCAGTAGAAATGAGTACGTTAGCAGTAGAGAGGTTGACAGCAGTAGAAACAGGGGTTGGGTTTGTTGCTGTCTCGGGAGAGCTTGGAGGGCTGGGAGGCTATTCAGGGTCTCCGAAGTTCTGATGGTGCATTTACATTGCATGACATCATTTGAATGTAATCATTACTTTAAAATTAATTTCTGTTATATTTTATGCGGGTAGCTGATCGATGAGAAACTAGCTTAAAGTGGTAGATAACAGTCAACACCGACAATAAGAAAGAGCTGGAAATGCAGAGAAAAGAACCACTTTTGCACCCATCACGTGTACATCTACTAAGATAATTATGGCGACTTTCATCGCTAATGACTGTGTTTTGAAGTCGCTAAACCCGCTAAATCACCTAGCTATTGGAAAGAGATTAAAAATTTTGTATGACAGACGTACAGACGAAACCAATTGCATTACACCGCCTCCGCATACACGGCGCGGGGTAACAAACCCACCATTGTTCCTCTGGAGCTGCGCAAATCAGCTGTCAGAACTTTGCCCAGTGCTAGAGTCAAGATATGTATGCTTCATGGATTGCCTGGCACAGTTTCCATGATTATTACAGCTAGTCAGTATTTCTGCTAGCGCGTGCTTGCTGCAGCAAATTTAACACTTTTGTCCATCTTGTATGTCTTGTAGTAGTGTTTCTAAAACCCAAGACTTGTCTGCGTGATAGACTATTTTGGCTTTCTCATGCAGTACAGAATCTATTTCTCCGAATTCAATCTATTTTTGAGGATGCATTATATTTCTCAGCATAATTATAACTAGTAAGATGCTGATAATCATCGAGGGGCGAGCCTGATCAAGCGTCGTACATCTGCTCAAATGATAGATATAATATTAGGAGCAAAACAGTAGTATAGGCATGCAGGTAGTGTACTTGCTTATCAGTTTTACCACAGGGAATGGTACATATTCAGGATGTAAACAATGGCAGAGCCAGTTGAATGTAATTATTAGTTCCACCAGGTCTGGCCTCCCTCTCCTCCGGTTAACCTGCTACTCATCGATGGTCCCTCTCTTCCGGGGCACCTGCTACCCTTTTCTCTTGTTAGCACACCCTCTTCTGTTGGGGCCTGGCCTCCCTCTCTTCAAGTGTACCTGCAGTGTTTATTTCGGGAGCGTTAGGGACCAATCCCCACCCCCTCCCAAATTACTAAGATGACCATTTGACACTAGTAGCATGGCACTGAAAAGTCAGTGTGTGGCTTATATCAATAGCTTAGAGCACCAAGCTTTCCTAGTGGAGCATGTTTCCAGACTCCCAGATCGTAAGCAACCAGCTTCTGCTTTTGCCCACCTCCCCATATCGGTATCCCCCCTCTAAACTAGAAAATATTATACTACGTACCTACTACCTCTCTCTCTCGTTGGCGCCTGATCCCTCCGCAAAATTTAGAATTCTCAGTCGCTCCTGATTCCTCCTGCAGGGTTTCACACAGAGAGGGGTGGGCGTTTGAGATCCCCCCACCCTCCCCACACAATTTTGAAGTTGATAGGATTTCTCAGTACAGAATCTGTTTTTCTGAATTCATTCTCTGTTTCTGGGATGCATTCCATAAAAGGGCTTGTACTACATGTATACATACCCCACACCACCATGATCACGTTATGGTAAGAGGAACTGGTTATAAGATAAACTACATCGTGGGAGAATGGCTAAAGGCAGAAAAGGTACATTCCATAGTTGCTACTCCTCCAATTTCCTAGTCCACACTCCCAGTCCGAGTATGATAGCTGATCTAATTATATTCCAACAATTTTGAAGTTGATATACTCAGTGGTTTATTCATAGCTCATTTATGGGGCTCCAGAAGCCACCAGAAGCAACCTCAGAGCATGTACATTTCAAACCTTCTGGGGGAGCATGCGCCCATGCCGCTCTGCGCCCCCCCCCCCGCTCTCAGGGTGGCATGGTTCTGCACACAGCATTCTCCCCACGCCCACTCAAAAATCCTGTATGAAACTCTGTCCTGCATTACTTATCTGCAAAGTAGCAACACAAAAGAGCGAAAGGGGTAACTACTGTACACATGTTGCAAAAACATCCTATAGTAAAACAAGGCTTGTCTCTTCTTTTATACATCTGGAAATTTCATGAGTAATAATTCATTTTAGTGTTTCTCAGTACAGAATCTGTTTTTCTGAATTCATTCTCTGTTTCTGGGATGCATTCCATAAAAGGCTACATGGCTTGTACTACATGTATACATACCCCACACCACCATGATCACATTATGGTAAGAGGAACTGGTTATAAGATAAACTACATTGTGGGAGAATGGCGGAAAAGGTACATTCCATATTTGCTACTCCTCGTCTACACTCCCAGTCCGAGTATGATAGCTGATCTAATTACATTCCAACACACCTCTCCCTTATTCTCACAACAGTCCATAAATGAAGAGTTCAGAATCAAAGTGGGCTAACCCACAAGAAAATTATACTGCAATCTCCTTGGATACGTTTCCTGTCACCAAGGACACTTGATACTAACGTGTCCTTGCTGTCACGGAACCGAATGTTTCGCCACATCTGTTCAGCTTTCGAAAGTCATTTTATTGCAGTCTATAGGTTGGGCAGTACAGGAAATTATTTGCTCGGATTCAGTAATGGCAAAGGCTTGTACCCACTGAGTATATCAACTTCTAGGGGGGATCTCAGCCCCCCACCCCTCTCTGTATGAAACTCTGCAGGAAAAATCAGGAGTTACTGAGAATTCAAACTTTTGTCAATATGCTCATAGGGTGTGCATAATTTTTTACTACATTTTTGTGTCAGATGTTATCCATTTAGTGTTCAGTTAGTCATAAAATTTGTCCTGTAGTCACTTCTTTGGCTTCAAAACTTGATGGCAAGATGTACCACCATTAGTTCTTTGCAGAGCCATTACAATATTAGTATGTAGCTAGCTAGCTATGTAGACGAAAGTCTATACATCCATATATTTTGTTCTGACCTCTGCCATTGCTCGTATATAGTCTCGCGTGGCCAGCTTTACATGAGGGTGAGGCCACTGTCTGAAGCACGAGGTGTGTGTTCTCGGAAAACCTTTAGTGTAGTTGTAAGAATTTAAGGGAGAGGTTTGCTGGAATGTAATTAGATCAGTTGTCACACTCAGACTGGGACTAGCTATATAGGACATTGGAGGAGTAGCAACTATGGGATTACCTTTTCCACCCTTAGCTAGCTCATTCTCCCAGAATGTAGTTTACCTTCTAACACTGCAGGAAGTGTTTTTCCTGCATTCTTCTCTGAAGGAATGCATGAGGTGCAGACTAGAAATTGCAAAGGAAATTCCACAGGGCACTTGCCATATACTGATACTGTAGACGTTTCTTCACAATACTTGATCAGGAAATTAGCTTTTCTCACAGTGTAACCATAATGTGATCAAGTTGGTGGGGGGAGGGGGGGGGGGGGGGGGGGAGGTGTATAGTACAAGCCATGTAGACTTTTATTTTTATATGCAGCGAAAAATAGATCTCAGCTATATGCCCGAGAAATGGAATCAATCCTCAGAAATAGAGAATACATTTGGAGAAATAGATTCTGTACTGAGAAACCCTAATTAGATTATCACTCATGAAAAACAAGAAAAAGGCAAAACACCAAAAATGTTGGCTTTATAGCTAGAAGCTGTGTCAGGCAATTGCTGAAGCATGCATACCTTGACTCGAGCACTGGCCAAACAGTTTTGTGCAGCTGATCTGTGCAGCTCTAAAGGAACAATGGTGGGTTAAATAGTAGGTTTATTTATGGACTGTTGTACATTGTAAGAATAAGGGAGACTGTTTGTTGGAATGTAATTAGAACAGCTGTCACACTCGTAGTGGGAGTGTGAACTAGGAAATTGGAGGAGTGGAAACTATGAAATGTACCTTTTATCCTTGTAGTTTACCTTCTAACATGCATGTGGTGTGTGTGTGGGGAGGGGGGGGGGTGTGTAGCTAGTACAAGCCACATAGAATTTTTCATGAATTTTGATAGTTTTCCATGGCTATAAAAGAAGAGACAAGCCTCAGAGTTTTAGAAACAGTACCACAAGACGTACAAGATGGACAAAAGAGTTGGATTTGCCGCAGCTTTACTCTTCTGCATCACTGTTGAAGCTCAGCTGGCTCCTAACCTGCTGAATGACACTTCTCTTCCAGTGAACTATCCTGCAAAAATTCTGGAGGGAGGAGAGCAGGTTTGTCCTCCTCAGGATCAACTGGAGATGGCAAGAATGCTGCTTATGGCAGAAGTTCAAGCTCTGATTCAGAACACTTCTGCTCCTGCATCAGTATCAGGTATTGCATTGTAAAATTAAGTTACCTAGAAAGTCAAGGGCATGTTGAAACAATACAAAATGTACTTATATAACTGTACTGTATCCATTTTGTGAACCTTTTTCTGTTGTGGGCATTTTTGTAACCCACAAATTATTGCATGATTATCCTTGCATCCTTCTTGTAATTCCTGCAGTTGATATGGCAGATCTTAATATGAGCACACCCGGTGAGTAGTGTCCAGATGGACTTGAACTGATTACGACTCCCAGGAGGGCCTGTCGTCAAACTTCAACTTTCACTTCAGTTATATACGTTACTGATACTACTCAGTACATGACTGTATGAGGCATAGTAATAATTGGACGTGGCTTTGGCTTAACTGAAAGTCAGGGACACATCGAAACAGTACAAAATGTACTAACTGTAGTATTTTTAAACTGCTGTAAACCATAAATTATTGCATGAGTGATTTAATAATCATACATGCTTGTTTTTGTTGTTTTTTTCTGCAGTAAAAGTGGCAGATCTTAATATGAGCAGACCCGATGAGCAGTGTCCAGATGGACTTGAATTGATTACAATTCCCAGGAGGGGCTGTCGTCAAACTTCAGACTGTACTTCTGTTGTATACCCTACCAATAATATTCAGTACAAGTCTGTATGTGGCGTAGTAATTGGACGTGCCGCTGAGTTCGAAGATGCATTTCAACGAATTGGTTGCAGTGGATTGTGTGAAACAATCGAAGGCCCATACGTAGATGGTGTTAGCATAACCCATGGTAGTCCTCGGGAACACATCTGGAGCTTTGCTGTACAACATCCTGGTGTCATCCGCTGTCCGTGTAGTACCGGCTCTACCTTCACAACGCCTTCATTCGTCGGTGATGACTACACTTGTGAAACTTACACCTCAACAGAGCCAGTATGGGATGGACAGGGCTGCGTTGTGGCAGATGAACCGTGCTGCCAGAGACCATCAGTACCCATATTCTGCAAAGAGCTGCCTGAACCCACCACAGATGATATTGAAGTACGTCTGTGCACTGATGAATTTTCCGGAACTTTTAATGAGCGAATTACAGTGGAAAATATCGAACTCTACATCGATCCAGTAAATATTAATAATAATTGATTGTTTGAACATTTTTTGCCTCCTCCTAGTGTAGTAACCAGTAGTACTTTTTGATCTATGTACACTATCTTACAACATAGGTAAAGTGGTGTTATGGCTCATTATAATTATTATATAGGCGTAATAATCTAGCAGCTAGCTAGTATCTCTGTGTAGCATAGTATCTCTTAATGTGGTGTATATTTAAAATTTATTGCGATTTTCCCCCCAGTATTCCCTGTAAATATACATATATTCATTGCTACTCTTTACTCTGACTGCACTATAGCAAACATCACCTGCATGGTGTATGCAAATTAGCCTCGCTCCCAGGCCCCTGCTTATTCAGTTGCACGAAGATAAAGTGCTTTACCTTCGTGCAACCGAATAAAGCGGGGGGCCTGGGAATAAGGCCATCTGCAAATGGCAATTTATGCATAAACTTAGTAACAAGCGAGACAAAGTTTTACTGACAAACCAGCTAAGCTATTTTCATTGCTATCACATGGGGCTGCTGAATTCCTTCTAACACCCTAATGTAAGAATCCAGTGACATTTTTTCATCCAATAAAAGTGCTAACTTACCATCATATCATTATGGGGGCAAATTAAGTGGCCTGGTTGCAACCATACAGGCAATTTCCTGAGTGCATGCTAGTACAGCCTAGTAGCTATATGTTTGTGATTTTCAAAGTGCTATACCGCAATGTAAGAGCCACAACTATGCAATGTATATACATGTATATATAGCTATGCGATTTTACACTGCATGAGTTCATGTACCTTCGCAGTGGTTACCATGCTCACACACTATCATTTTGTGTGAGCACAAATCAGTTACCATGCATGGTCTGCCAGTGCAACCACAATCCTGCTTCTTAGTGGGCATGAAAAACAGCCTAACTCTACTGATTTCCAAGCTTCAATGCCTAATCCAAACCAAGCCTCCCGTCCCCTCCTTCCAACTGTTTCCCACAGGACTCAAGACGGGAGGTCGTCTAACTCTCCTGATGCTAATCTGATGATTCCCTCTGCCAAAGTTAGGGGTCGGATACTTGGGCTGGCAGCTACACCAATAGAGCTGGTTTAGAGCCTGGTTCACATTTCAAATCATCAGTGTTCCACCACTGAATTGCAAGAAGGTAGCTATCAAAAAAAAGTGAGTCTACATATGTACAAGTAGTAGGGGAGTAGTGATTACATGCACATGCTGCCTCTTTCCAGCCCGTAGAAACGTTCGCATGGAGGAGGATTGACGAAAGGCAAGAAGCGTAGAGTAAAGGGCGGAGGGGAGGGGCGAAAAGTCGGCTGGGCACGAGACTACCTTTTGGACCCACCCACCCAGCCACTTCACTCCCTGCCGTCACCCTTTCTCCCTCCTTCCCTCACTCACTCATGTTGACGGGCCTTCTACAAAGAGCAGTAATTACTACATTTTATCAATGGCAACTGTATACAAACACAGATCAGTTATTATTCTCTAGACCATGCATGAGCATAAATACACTGACTCCCAGACAACATACATCATGTTATCTATAGAGTCTTGCCAAATCTTTAACGGTAGGATAGAGATCGTCCAGCTCTGTACACCTACAGAAAAAAGAGCACTTCAATCACATTGTAAGTCAACTTAGTACCGGCATTGAAGTTGGCATCTCACATACTTTGCCACAGAATCTAAAAATGTTGCTTGCTGTTCTGGAGTCACTTTCTGGCCACACGAATTCTCCACAGATGTTTTCAGCAACTGGCATGCTGGCTGTGTGTGTGTGTGTGTGTATGTACATGTGCCATTGATGTGTACATTTACAAGTGCTACGTCAGAAAGCTTGTTCTTGTTTACATTGACTTCAAAAATGAATGAAACCACTTTTAATGCTCCCCTTAGTAACACTGGTTAATGTCCAAAGTGTAATTAATTTTGTGTATTGCGAAACTGAAAATATATGGGAGGGGGTAAGCAGTGTACAATAATTATATACTTCCAGGCACTAATTGTCATGTATGAAGTATTGTATATACCGGGACCCTGCCATGGCCGTCCCTTTTCCTAAACATTGATGGACCCTCCCTAGCATCTTTATGTTGTGGTAAGTGCAGCAACATGTATCATTGCTTATACTATACCTAAGTCATTCTAACCAATCAGATTTCAGCATTACAGGTATATAACGGGTCATACCTACCGCGCGAAAAAAATATACCCCGATTGCTTACGTAAAGCGGGTACCCGATTCCGTTCCAGTCGTTCAAATGTTCAGAAAGCTGTGGTAGGGCTAGTGGCTAGGGTAGCCTAGGCAAGACGTATGGCGTTTTTTGCCCGTAAATCGATGTGGGATAGCACGGTAAGCTATTGGTCTCCGTCTGTAGCTAGTTTTGTTGCGTTTCTGTGTGTTTGTACGTGTGGCCACGCTGCCAGCCTACCGTTTTATTTGCCAAAATGGCGCTAGGGCGGGCTAGACGGGTAGCTACCGTGGCTATTAGCTGTTGTTCATGTCTGTTACAATTGCTGGGAGTGTTTCGCCACTTGTAGCTACTATTTTGCGTTGTGAAAGCTTGTTAGCTACCTAGTTTATCGCGTCGTGCTGAACGGCACCTTTCGAATCTTCTGTCGAGCAGTAGCTTGCCTTGCAGTTCTTGATGCTTTGGCAACTCTTGTCAGAATGACTTAGGCATAGTATAAGATAGATAGACCACTGCGTAGCGGGGTGTATGACCCGTTATCTACCTTGGGTAAAATTATCTCCCTTGGAAGCCTCGGAAGTACCTCGGGCTTCGCCCTCGTACTTCCTTGGCTTCCGCGGGAGATAATTTTTCCCGCGGTAGATAACGGGTCATACACCCCGCTACGCAGTGATCTATCCTATACTTAGAGGCTAGGCTCATAACCTGCAACTGTCGCCACTATAAGAGCTGGTAAGCTCATGTCTGGAACTTAATAGTCTTCAGTTGTGCAAAAACATGGTGATCACTGTAGTACTGTTTTGAAGATATGCTTGTAACAGACGGATGGACAGTCATATTGCTGGTCAAGTGAATAAATAATACCGCCTACGTAGCTAGACCTTACACCATATACATGCCTACCTCTCTAGCAAACTTCATTAGCTCCCATAGCACTTCAATGGACTCAGTTAGCATGAAGGATGGTAGGTTGATGAATCCTGTCACAAGGCCTGCCAAATAATGGTGAATGTATGTTTGTGTGTGTGTGTGTGTGTGTGTGTGTGTGTGTGTGTGTGTGTGTGTGTGTGTGTATGTGTGTGTATGTTTGTGTATGCATGTGTGAGTGTACATATGTGCACGTGTGTATGTGTGTGATTGTGTGCATCTGTTGACATATAATTATGGAAGTGTGGACGAGGGAGTGTGTATTAACTAATGCTAGCTATGCTCGTTCTGTTGCTCACCGTTCATCAAGACCTGCCCATTCTGAGTTAGGAATGTTTGGACCGCTGACAGTCTTAACTGAGCATCTGAGTCACTCTGCAGAAGAGTAATGGCAAACACATATGCCACGATCACTCTTGAGAGATTTAATTTGTATATGGATGCAAAATGTTTTTACCACAATAATTATCAAGCTTAGCGAGGCCAATAATCGCAACCTATGGACTCAGAATCTCGGCTGCCGGTAGATATTAGTCACGTTTTGTCCCGGGGGACTCCTGGGGCAACGACACAAGTTCAAAATGGCGTCTCTGGCAGTTACATGGAGGCAGTCTTTGAAATTGTAACGCATATAGAGTCAGAGATTTGGATAATTCTACCACACAAGGAAGGCTTACTACAGCTCCCAGATTAGTAGAGTTTATGTACACTGCAACCCCTCTCTCTGTCCCAAGGTAGCCATGGCTGATCCTCGGAAAAATGCTGTAGATAGAGACATCATTCGCTTGGATGCCAGTCGTTCTTTTTTTGTAGTTATTCCAGCATTTACTGGCTACCGGTTCAGTTGTTATTCTCACGACTTTCTGATTTGCGGAAATAGTCGGCCCCATGTGCATCCCGTGGTGGCACTCATCAGTTGGCTATTGTGCTCTGCCAACAACTAGAAGTTGGTACATATTAGACTTAGCATGGTTGTAAATGCCAACAGTGACCTGACTCCTGTTACCCTACACGCTGAGTAGGACCCACTAGAAAGGCTCTAAGTCTCTGTAATACTAATCACCAGCATAAATGACTGGGAATGAGGCAATGTTCCCACGTACCAGTCCCTCCTCCAAGGGAAGGTGGATGAGGTCCCTCAGAAACTTCATGATGGAAACGAAGGCATCCCTGTGGTTGAGGGTGCAGGCAGCCAGGGCACACTGGATGGCCGGGGGAGCCACTGCATTTGAGAGGAACACTATGGGACTGCGCTGAAGGAACCTGGACGGAAAAGGGTGTAGTGTGAGCTCTGTTGAAGTATAAGCTGCCGCATACTGATGACTTGAATAATAACAACACTGGGGATTTCTACTGCTTTTAAACAGTTTGAAAACTTCTTTGGCCATTTAGCTATATGCCTGTGAAACTAGGTGGACTAACCCTAGAGGCCCAATAGGCTAAACAGTCTACATAGGTCGACCAATTCTCTTTTCTAGTGTACACTTGTTCCTTTATTTGCAAGTGTACACTTGCAGGTGAACTATATGCTCTGACATCGGACCTATAATTAGGCAAGGCAGTAGCTAGGGCTATTGAAATTGATAGCTGACAACAGCTCCAGTGTATTCCTTTCACTGTTGTTCATTGTTTCAAATATTATACAACATTTCAGAAGACAAACCACACTTCCCCCTTCTCCTGCAGAGTTGTATGATCCTAGATAATACCGCTGAACGATTTTCATTTACAACATAATCCTAGCAGTCTACATGTACATGTATATGCCGGCACGACACCATACCTAAGTACTTATCAAGCACACGCTTTTGTATGCTGGTGACCTTGTATCCTATAACACTTCACACCAGGCCTACCTAGCACAGAGTCTAAACATGTCATCCACAGTGTCGGGATGGTTGATCAGTCCCGAAGGCCCACTGAGTACGGGAAAGGAGACCTCTGCAAATGCCTGCAGCATCCCCAAGAGCCCCTGTTGGTAGGCCTCCTCTGCCCCGAACTCATCCACTATGATGGAGCCCAGGTAGAGGAAGCAAGAGTGATGGTGCTCACGGTAGATGGAGACAATCTGTGTGTGTGTGTGTGTTGCAGTATGTGGGGGGATATTTAATTGCGATGTATATGAACAAACATGTACAATAAACAGGAGGAGGGCCAAGGTTGACCTTTACTTATTGAGGTCTCATTAAAGTCACATGACAAACTAAATCGCATGTAGGATTGTAACTAGCAGTTTCTGATGCATTGGCCATTTGGTAGGCTTTTAATTGTCCAATGAAGCAGCTTTATTCTGCAGTCTGAGCCAGTTACTGACCTCGCCTCGTCCCCAGGCTCTTGTGCACTTTGGTACTTGAGAACCTGGTACATTTTCTCACATGATTTAAACTTACTTACTTGCAAGTGGGTAGGGACCGCTAGTGCTCTAAAGACGGTTGCACTTCTCTATCTTTAACTGGTGACATTGCTTTAGCGCTTGGTCTGTGGTACAAATGGGCTCCAAAGAGCTACTAGCTATAAGAAGTATACGAAGATTCGCTGCCTTTGTTCGTTGACTGAGAAGTACAGCTGTTCCCAACCATGAAAAGATTCACCCTTCTACCCTACACGTCACGCACGTGAGCAAATGTACCAGGCCCCAGCTAACTAAAGTGAAATATTCACGTTGGCCTGGAAACAAGGCTACTGCTGATCTGTGATTGCTCATATCTCCATTGAGTCCCGGAGGTAAGTTGTGCACTCAAGCATGGCTAGCCTTCTCTTTAGATCACAAGCTGAGCCTGAGCTCTTAAAAAAATTACAGAGAAATGTTCACTTTTTGAGTAGCTCAAGGTCTCTACACGTCATAATTATGACCTCAATTACCACGGGTCGATTTTTGGCCAATCTCCTCTGCCTCTACTCAGCAATAGTAACCCCATTACAATGGAAATGAGGTGTCCCTGACTCCAACTCACCAATGTAACGAGAGGGGAGAGAATGCCAGCAGAACATTTGCCAATACATCTGATCATGAATCGTATGCATCTACAAAAGAGCATAGCAGTGCAGTTGAAGGAGTTTAGCAAGAATACGTATGTTCCTGTAAGGTTTGTGCATACATCTCTGCTATCTAACAGCTGACGAGGAATTAAAGGTCTGGGAATGAGGGTATGCAAAGGTAATATGGAATTCCTGTAATATTGAGGATACTAATGTGGTGATGGAGTTACGGATAATTAGAAAATAATTTATACCACTATAGCAATATGTTTTACTTACAACAAATGAAAAAGAGGGGATTGGTTTTGCCATAAAGTTTTGTCTGTTTCAAGGTGGAGCTGGTATAATTTCAAGCCAGGTACTGCAGCCGTCAAGAACAGAAGTATAGGGAAATTTTTCGAAAGCCAGAACTTACGAACACTTTGTGGCGACACAGAAACCAGTGGATCTCTCTTGATGAATACTACGCACATGTATAGTCATTAAAGTCGGGCAGATTATGCCAGCATAAAAGGAGTGAGCAAGGATCGAACTTAATGCAGAAATAATTCGAGCATAAATGGAGTTTTACGCAAAATTGTTTACTTATACTTCTAAGAAAGTGAGGATGTTAGCACTGCATATATCACAAATATCATTCCCCAGACTCTTAACTAGCAAGCGAAAAGAATTTGTCCTCAAAGTCTGGGATCACTCCTGATCAAGAGACTAACATCGGTATGTAGTGACTGTAGTTCAGGAATAATACGACAATACTAGGCAGTAATAATACGTTAAAACTATGGGAATAGAAGTATAGGTAAATTTATTTGAGCATCATCTACCCAATCCTAACAACCGTGAAACTTGCAAGGCACTAGAGGAACTGTGCCGATTTACCATTCATAGCCGGCTGTAAATGACCAATGATGTCATCCCCTCCTATGATATATTGTCTTCTTTCAAACGGGCTCTTTATTTTTATCTTGATTGCATAAAAACAAGAGATGAAAAATATCCTCTCCATCACCACCTTCAAACTAAGCCACTTGTAGTGATGCATGTTCCCTACCCTGGTATACGAAGGACAGTAGTGTTAGCTATAAGCTGCCTTGCCTGCACGTCCTCTCGATGATTCTCTGGTCTGTCTGGTACTTGGTACACACACTGGACATCACTGGCCACAGCTGGAGTGTTAGATAGAGTTCGGACATTATCATTTTTACTAGTGGGTAAATGAAGTGCCCAGCTGGTACTAAGATTGCTTTACCATTCCCTCAGTTGTTCCCACTATACAGTATACATTACTAGGGCTTTACTACTCTACACAATTACATACATGTACATGTGACTAGCCCTTGTAGCAAGCTGGCCTGTACCCACCTCTTCCACCACGGGCTGGCAAGGGTGCTACATGTGACTAGCCCTTGTAGCAAGCTGGCCTGTACCCACCTCTTCCACCACGGGCTGGCAAGGGTGCTACATGTGACTAGCCCTTGTAGCAAGCTGGCCTGTACCCACCTCTTCCGCCACAGGCTGGCAAGGGTGCTACATGTGACTAGCCCTTGTAGCAAGCTGGCCTGTACCCACCTCTTCCGCCACGGGCTGGCAAGGGTGCTACATGTGACTAGCCCTTTAGCAAACTGGCCTGTACTCACCTCTTCCACCACGGGCTGGCAAGGGTGCTGCTGTTGGCCCTCCTTCATGTCCACCTGGCAGGCCCGGAACACGGCTGTCAGTCGGTCCATCCACAGGGACGGGTCACTGGAGGTACCCGACTGCACAGACTGGGTTCCCTGTGCGAGCTGGAAGGGGAAGAAGAGGATTAGCTAGCTAGGAGAAACAGGTGGGCTTTGTAGCTTCATTCTCTGTAGTATTATTAGAGTGGAGACAGCATGGGATCAATGCTATAAGCTTTGTACCTATGGCGAAAGGCCAGAGGGGTGTCATAGATCACGACATCATACTGATGTCATATTATTACATAGATGTCTTAATGATGTCATAATGATATAATTCCACTATAGTGCAGATGTTGTATGGCTAGTCCCTACCTGTGATAGTGGCCTGGCCTGTAGCATGCAGAGGCTGCGGACTCCAGGGGTGATCTGGTCACGAGGCATCTTGGACAGTACGTCACCTGCACCTGAGGAGGGGGAAAAGAGGGCAGCACAGGGGCGACGTTGTTTGAAGGAGACAACAGCGAATAGTTCAGAGCATTCAAACATCATGCTGAAGGCATGTGACTGACGATATGCATATGCTTTATATTAATGATGTCATGGCTGAGGTGGCTATGCCTATGCCCTTTTTCCTAGCATCGTTCCCAGGCTCCACTCCCCAGCGTTTCTTCACACCCTGTAGAAAAGCTGGGGAGTGAAGCCTGGGAAAGAGGCTACTTCTTCCTATAGCAGGCTATCGTTTATGCTATGGGCTTTGATTGTTGCAAACGGCTTATACAGAGAACAAAAAGGTAGATTGCAACAAGAGAATTGATAACTTGTCTCTATATACGTACCTTTAAGAAGTCCAACAATCGCATCATTAGCAATACCAAGGTTGTCAGCCGCCTCAATGATCTATGTAGAGGAGGAAATCACAAAGGCAACAGCTAACAACAGTTACCCTGGAAGCTAGACTAAGTAGTGGATATAATGTTTCTTTCACAGGGTTCGAATTTCGCTATATTAGCGGGGTTAATAACAAGCGGGTTTATATTATGCTGCTTTTAGCCTAGGTAGCAGTACAAGTAAGATTTGTAGGTCCTTCCACTCGATCATGTCAGCTTGTGATAAAAATAAAACCAGTCGTATGCTTGAATCACAAAATCACAGACTGTGAATATTTCTGCCGACCGTCAAAACTGCAAAAAAAAATTTACCCAGGAAAGAAACCAGCTGTATAGTACCACTGGTGTCAAAGGATGGTCTCACCTTCAACTATCGGAAATAGCTAGCAAAGACGAAGGTAGGAGGGGCTCACTGTAATGGCCTCTCACCACCCTATGCATACAAACATTACGGCATGTGATAATTTGTACCAGGCCTTCCCCCTTGCTGTTTCTCCACAATGTTAGATAAAAATTGGAGTGAAGGACTGGGATGAGGCTATATATCTGCTGCTAGTGCTGAGGAAAGCCTTTTGAAAGGTGCCTATTTGCAAGGGAACTGCTTGGCACAGGAGGTATGATAGCTAGCAGATAACTAACCTGAACCAGGCCATCAAAGTGAGGGGCCATTTTGTCTTTGCACTTTTGGCATACACTCTGTACTGCCTTTGCAGCATAGGTTGCCACGGGAGGGATGCGGAGCCCGTCCAGGAGGAATTGGAGAACTAGGTCTAGAGAAGGGGGAAGAAGTGGGAATGAGAGGGAGGGAGGGAGAGAGGGAGGGAGGGAGAGAGGGAGGAAGGGAGCTACGTAAGTCAAGCAGTTACCCAGACTCTTACAGCAGTGCTTGTCTGTGCACTGTATATGCATGTAGTGACCATTCAGCATGGATTAGTCTCCGAAAAAATACCGTAACCCTCTGATTACATGGCTGTTCCAGGATATACACGTCACCTGACCTCATCATTCCCAATTGGCTGTTGCTAGGATACAACATCACATGACCTCATCATCCCCAATTGGCTGTTGCTAGGATACCACATCACATGACCTCCATACGATGTCCTCACCTAATGTGTCTGGGTGTGTGTTGATCCACTCTGCCAGTTGTGACACCAGCTTTAGGGTGGTTGCTCGAATGGAGTAGTGAGTGTCGGGAGAGATGGAGAGGAGAACTGGAACTGCGATCGGGAGGTTTTCTGACTCATCCCTGCGGTGCACAAAAGTTCAGGGGTGTATGTATGTGTGCATGTGTGTGTGTGTGTGTGTGTGTGTATGTACGTGCATATGCATGTGTGTGAGTATAGTGTCAAACTACAACAACGTGATAACTGTGACACTGTATGTGTACCGAGGTAGAAGACAAAAAAAATATAGTCATACTAGTAGTTGAGTATGTGTGTGTGTGTGTGTGTGTGTGTGTGTGTGTGTGTGTGTGTGTGTGTGTGTGTGTGCACGTATGTATGTGCATGTTGTTGTGCATGCATGTAGTGCACATGTGTGCATGTATACAAAGTACTCACAGTCTGATGGAGGGAGCAATTGCGTGCATGACAAAGAGGCAGGCCTCCGTCACGTTCCAAGCAGTGCCGGGTTTGCAGATGTTGGTATACAGCTAAAGAGAAACAAGATGGTGCTACTGGAAGATTCAGCCCAACCTTCTAAGCTCAATAATTATTAGAGCACATTTTGAATATTAATAGAGTATATGTGGTGTCTATAAAATCCTTGAAAAAATGGCTTTCGCATGCTCGGTTGGTACTAGGATTGCTTTATGTTTCCCACGCCTGTTTATCTGTTCATCCCCATTAATCACATCCATTATGCGCCACTATAGCCATGAGCACAGTGGAAGTTACTACTGGGCTCAATCGGCCAAGGTACATCAAAAGGTATATGATTTCTTCTTCGTAGTATCCCAGATTAAAAATACACAGCTATTGAAGTTAACTCATTTAATGCCCCTAAGGAAGACCTGAAAGGGTTAATTAATTAATTAAGGATGAAAAGTTGTTAGCAAAATATGCAATAGAATAATATTTGATTTCTACACGAGACTGTGACATATATAAATATACAAGTATGGGATTAGTGTACCTCAACAAAGCATCCCAGAGAGCCGACCATAAAAATAACATCTCGAAGTAGTTCCACGACACTGTTCCTGAAATCGGAGAAGTCATCCTTCTCATCTGGAACCGTTGTCTGGGAAACAGGGTCATGTGATCAAATGGCTAGTGATGAAACTTAGTCACGTAAGGGCACTACTTACACCCCAAACAATGTTAAAGAATGACCCGCTAATGGACACCGATTTACTTTCTGCATTCAGTTGATTGAGCACTACAGGTTATCATTCACGAATGGGAGCCCAGTCCAGTAAACTACATGCAGAGAATAGCTGGACTAACCGGACTGGTGTCTTCGTCCAGCTGACAGTGAACACAGAGATGAGAGACCAACCGCTGTACAAAGGGCTTGAACATCTCAAGCACAGGGTCGTCTCCCATCTTCAGCAGCTCCTCGCTCAAACGATACCAAACGTTGAAGGTGATGTCAGCGACCTAGGATATGGAATGATGACACAGTGCTGTGCATAAATATTACAGTAGGCGACTCACTAGTCTCATTCCCATGCCCACTCCTAATTAAGTAGTTATATCACGAGACATGCTCTCACATACATAGCAAAGTGCTCAAGAGCCTATGAACAAGGCTGTTGTGGAATGGTGATGCTTAAAGGTGTACTCTTTCGAGAGGCTGCAGCTACCAATGATGCATAAGGTTTGTAATATGTTCCTTCAAGATCATGCTACCGTCCAGGCAATTATCCTATTCAGTGTTTCAACAGTACTTTGATTCATTCCTGATGAAGAGAATCAAAGCAATGGCGAAAATTGAGTTCTACTACCGTCAATTTCCAAAATAGTACAGTAGGATAAGTTGGTCTGTGCATTATGTAACCACAGTTATTATGCCGTGCTCCTATAGTATTCCTGACCATACGACCTATTATGCTTGCTACTATGCTTGATTATGTACTGTCACATAAGCTTTCACTTTAAAGGTTTCATATAGTCCTCCAATGTTTTTTCTCAAGCAAATTATTAAGCAAAGAAACCTACTTATTATGCCCACATTACTAACCCTATTATGCTCAAATTTATCACTTCCTATTTATGTTTACATTTAAGGTAAAAAGATCCTTTGAGTAAAACAAGAGCACCCCACCTCGTAGTCTGGATGACCCACACACTCCAATAAGAGGTCAAACATCTGTAGGTCCCCCAGCTCTGAGCTGGGATGGTGGATCGTGTGGAGGAGGAAAGACTCGGCCATTTCTGTGAAGATACGACACAAGCAGTAGGCTCTGTGTGTGTGCGTTTGTGTGTGTGTGTGTGTGTGTGTGTGTGTGTGTGTGTGTGTGTGTGTGTGTTGTGCATATGTGTGCATGTAAATTTCAACATCAAGGTAGAGAATAAATTATGAGAGAGTAAACATACATTTGATCGTATTCAAAGAGTGATGAATAGTGTTGGAGAGAGTAAACTAGTACATACAGGGTATTCCATGCAGAGAGCCCTGCAGGAATCGAGTTGCATTAACCCGCTCCTTAGCTGATCATTTAGCCAGTCCGTCATCACTTTCCGAATCAGCCTTACCCGCTGCCGAATCAGCCTTACCCGCTGTCGATGAATCACCCGTCGATGTTCCCTCCTCTCCTCACTACTACTACTTCTGTGTTGCTGCGCATGTAGCCTCCCTACTCACTGCCGCCTCTCTACAGACAATTCCGTTATAGTGCAGCACTCTTTATTTGTTTGGTACTACACGTGCAACAATGCCACACCCACAGGAAATGTTTGCAATAATTGCACTCTTGTAGCATTACTTACTTACATACATACCTACATATATACATACATACATACATACATGCATACATACATACGTGAGTCTCAATGCAACACGATAAGTTGCCTCGCTTCCCACTTGGAATTGGCTAGATGCTACTGCAAGTGTGACTATCGTGTGTAGTAGCTATATAAGGATGTGTCTAACACTCCTTTTCCTATGGCACTGAGCTACTAGAGCCCTGGCCGGGGACAGAGGAGTGGCAAGCTGTCAGCCTGCTAGTAGCACGGACAGTAGCACCCAGCTATGTACATGCAAGTTTGCGTGTGATTAGAAATTACATGTATAGGCACTGTGATTAATTGAAGAGATAAAGTTTATAACTGGAGTGACTTCATATTTTTGGTGCACATACACACACACATGCACATATGCACACACACAAGCACACACACTCACATAGACACACACATACACACACACACTCAAATAGACATACACACAAACACACACACACACACACACACACACACACACACACACACACACACACACACACACACACACACACACACACACACTCAAATAGACATACACACACACACACACACACACACACACAACTGTCAGACAAACCTGTCAGAATCCTCAGACTGTACTGATGCCTGGTACACTGGGAGCAGCTGCTGGACGTGAGACTTCATGGCCATGGCCAGGGGGTAGTAGCGGGTGACATCCTCACACATGTAGAGGGTGGCACAGATGGAGTCTGTCGCTGCCTCATAGAGTTTCTGAGGGACTTCTAGGAGTTGCTGTGTATGTCAGAGGGAAAGACACATAAAAATATATAACATACTTCCTCGTATAAATAATGCCACTCTCAAATAACTGCCAGCTTCATTTATACACCAGGTGCAAGTTCGGTTTGTCACTAGGCTGTGGTTAAATGCCAGGTCGAGTGCATGGTGCCTTGCGCATGTTGACGGTTTAATTTAAGTTTAATGAACTAGATGTAGAGTAGACTTAGGCTAGACTCAATTAACCGGTCGAGTGCACAGCTTAGCAATATGCCCACGAAGTTCGTCCCCTCCAAGATCCTCTCACTCAATTAACTGATTAAGTGCACAGCGCAGCAACATGCCTACGCATTCCGCCCCCTTTAAGATCCTGACTCGTGAGAGGATCGTGGAGGGGCGAAATGCATGGGCATGTTGCTAAGTTGTGCACTCAACTGAAGTCTACACTAAGTCTACCCTACATCACAGCACGTGATAAACGATATCAGGCCTTCCCCGCTTTTCCTTGTGCTTGCTTATTATATAACACGCACGGAGTGGGGAGGCCTGGGACTGAGGCTACTCATTACGTTTCAGAGACTAAAAGTCTGGCTGTTTACGTACTGGTTTTTAGAGACTGAAAATCTGACTGTAGCTGACCTCCATTATCAACATATACTGAAAGTGCACTGTGGTAGATAATGCCCACTGCGTGGGTACACCAAACAGAACACCTGAGCAATATAATGTAATACCTGGATAGTGCAATATCTTAAGTCACTAATACTGGATAGACCCACCAAAAATCGGTAGTCTAAGTCAGCTAAGTGAGGAAAAGATGGCTCTAAAACAAATTGTCTTGGTTTTCCTGGTGCTGGGAAGCTACAGTGGTGTGAAATGCCAGCTCACTAGAGTGGAAAGAGGTATGCAATACAATGCAGTCGCAAAAAAATTATGTGCTAAAATTACTCTCTTACATATCTGAAGGAGGCCTAAGCACAACTTCGGCTAAGTTGGAGCTACAAAGGCTGAAAGAGGAGGTCGTCAGCCTTAAAGAGAGTGTGGAAGAGCTGACAGATGCAGTCACCCTTCTTTTGAGACAGCACGCAGTGCACGTGGACACTGTTTCAAAGAACACGACAGACAGCGACGAAGAACTAGCACTGATTCAGGAAGCTCTGAGAACCCTTGAGCGTGAACACTTGGAGCAAATGCAAACTGTCGAAGAAAGAGTCAACTCAACATTTAAAGAGATTGTAGCTGTGAAGAACTAGCCTCGTTCCCAGGCTCTGCAAGCGACAAAAGCTGGGTGGAGGCCTGGGAACGAGGCTAGTGAAGAACATAGCTGAGTTAAATGTGATGCAGGCCAAACAAGACCACGGCAGTTTAATGACCAAAATAGACAAATGTTGTCAACCAAAAGAGCAGGGACCGACTGATAGTGATTTAGCTACTTCCTGTAAAAGCATTGCTAAACGGAACCCAGTTCCGGATACTGTAGAATTAGAAGCTCTAACGGTACTGCCTTCCAAGTATACTGTAACATGAGTACAGATGCCGTGTGCAGCAATGGTACCAAAGGATGGGCCCGCATTGCCTACCTGAATATGACTGACCCCACCCACCAGTGCCCACCAGCATGGAGGGAGACCACAAACCCAATCAGGACATGCAAAAGAACAAACCAGACTTTAAGCGCAGGAGGCGGCTGCAGTTCAGTGACATTTCCCTCCCACGGAATTGCATACTCTCGTGTCAGTGGAAGAATTAGAGGTTATCAGGAATCAACACCAGATGCGTTCGGCTTGTACGTGTCTTATTCAGATACGAACTACAACATAGAATATCCCTACATGGATGGTATAGTGGTCACACATGGCAGCCCTAAAAACACGTTTGGTCATTTGTAGCTTCATGGGGAGAGACACTGACTAATAACCAGGGTTGTCCCTGCAATGCATAAACTGATACTTCTGGCTTAACTATTCCTTCGTGGATAGGAAATGATTATTCCTGTGAGGCAGCAAATGACGGCGGAACTTGCTGCCTGTTCGGTTCCTTCTATGCCGATGACCCTCTCTGGGATGGAAAAGACTGCTGATCCGATAGCACCTGCTGTGAGTTTAATCACCCCCCGTGGTTTTGTAAGGAACTCTCCGAGAGCACTACAGACAACATTCAAGTGGCAATTTGTGCAGACCAGACCATTTGGGATGAAGCATCAACTGCCGATCTGATTGAAATTTACGTCCAGTAACCTTTAGCACTAAAAACATTTGACTATCATATCAACAGCCCTGGTAACTTTAAACACACACTCAATTTTATAGTCCTTTGAATAAATTTTTGTTGTTGTCGTCACGACTGTAGCTTGCTGACTTGTATCACATGCTGAGTTTGATTTACACTTTCTATTAGCTGGGTATGCATTCCCTGCATCAGTTTATCTGTAGCTGTGTGGAATAGATGATGAGATATTCACAATTGAACATTGCTTGAGGTCACTGGTTTTATGCAAACGCATTTGTTAGCCGTTTGTTAGAGAGATACATCAGAGTGGGAGGAGGGAAACTGCTATCAGCATTACAAAATGACTTACAGCTGTGTCTGTGGTACACTATACATACAGCACAACCAGTACCGGATACGAAAAGGCAGCATCAGCAGTGCTTTGTTCGGTACACTGATACATAGCTGCTGCTACGTATCATACTTACAATAGCATATGTAAATTTACCCAGGCAAGGTTCACAGCCAGTACATATAGCACAATACTATAAAGCAACTCCAATGCTGGTCATAGCATTTCTTATCCCTACACAGCTTTACAGTGCAAACATTATTACAATAGTATCTTGAGTCCATAGACTTTCGGTTTGATAGTATCTGCAATTAACTAAAGGCAGCAAATTTGGTGCAAAGTTCACAGCCCTGGTAGACAATACTACAAAGCAACTCCCTAAGCTGGTTATAGCATTTTTTTTATTTTTAGGCAGTTTTACACTGCAAACATTATTACAGTAGTATCTGAAGTCCACAGTGCACCAGACTTATGGTCTGACAGTATCTGCAAGGCAGCAAATTATAATCAGGTGATACCGTCTATTAAAAGGTAAGCAGAAGCAGCAGTATTATATAGATTACTGTTCATTGAGAGAAGTGAGGCAATGGCACTAAAATATATCGCAGTCCTCGTTATCCTGCATTTTGGATGTGTGCAATGTCAAGACGATGCACAAACTGGTAAGAATCTACCCAGAGTTTGCATTAGCTAGCTAGACATAGTTATGCATGGTAGACTTATACACTTCAACCTATCATCTTCCTGACAGTCGAACGGCCCACACCTGCAACCAACACAGAACTAACACAACTAACAGAGGAGGTGTTACAGCTGAAAGAGGGGATTTCAGACTTGAAGGAGGGACTGGCTGCGTTGAAGGACACAGTGACTACCTTGTCGAGAGAGCAGACTAAGTTACGAGGGGCAATTTTGATGACGAAATTGAACATGACAGACATTCAAGAATCACTGGGAGATATGAGAATGCAACAGCTACAAATAAAACAATGTATCCGAAATGAAACAAATTTACAAAAGGCTGAAATCCTTAAGAAACTGTCGGCACTGCAGCAAACTTGTGGTAAGTCATAAATCCAGCAAACAAATGTATTAACTTTAGTGATCTAAGAATGGCAAACAAATTTAGAAAAATCATACTCATGCTAAACTTCAATTAAGCCCTATCCCTGCTTGCTTGCATGCATGTTTTATTTACTTGTATTATGCAAGCAGGATGACCTAGTATGTAAAGGTAGTCCTAGTCAAACTTTTCACTGTGGTATCATCTATTTTTCAGAATTTGGCCACTACTACCATGACTGCAAGGATGCATATGATCGAGGAGAAACGCAAAATGGAGTCTACACTGTAAGACCAGATGACGGACCACCATTTGATGTATACTGCGATATGAAAATCGATAATGGAGGCTGGACCGTGTTCCAACGCAGACAGGACGGTTCCCAAGACTTCTACCTCTACTGGGATGACTATGAACATGGCTTTGGCAACCTGACTGGTGAATTTTGGCTTGGCTTAAGCAACATTCACCGCCTAACCGCCGCTATTCCACGCACGGAACTACGAGTAGATTTGAAGGACTTTACTGAAGCTGCCACTTATGCTAAGTATACTGGTTTTGCAGTTGGAGCCTCCAGTTCCAACTATGTGTTGACGGTAAGAGGCTACAGTGGAACAGCTGGAGACTCTCTTACGTACCACAATGGCAGACAGTTTACAACACGAGACAGTGATCATGATGCATATGGACAGAACTGTGCAGTTGTTTTCAGTGGAGCGTGGTGGTATAATAACTGCCACTACTCAAACCTGAATGGCCTCTACCTTGGTGGTGCCCACAGCTCCTATGCCAATGGAGTAAACTGGAGGTCTTGGAGGGAATACCATTACTCCCTAAAATTCACTGAGATGAAGCTTAGACGTGTGTAAACAGTGAACATGCATGTGATCATAAGTGGTAAAGAGAGTGACTTCATTGATTATAGTTTTAAATTAAAAATAACAAAAGTGTGATTTATGATTATCATTCCTAGTCTAGTTGATTTTGTATGATTGTTTACTAATAGTGGGCAGCCATAAGAACAGGTCCCACTTTGCACATTTTACAATTTGTAAACTGTTATATCTTAACAACCAGCCGCAAGACATGAATGATTCTTGGTATACGTAGTACAAGTACAGTAACTAACCTTCAGCTAATACATAGTAACCTGCGTTAGGAGTCTGTAGCTCTCTATATTTCTGAGATATGCACCTTAGTAGCATTGCCATTTTTGAAAAATTGCCATGCAATTGAGAGTGCCATAAATTCTGCCCCCGGTAGGCCTGAGCTAATAAATTGTAAATACCTATAAGACTAAGAATAATGTGAGAATAATCGGCATGATCTAGCGTAGAATGCATGATTTTTTAATGGAAGACTTCTGCACAGGGATAGAGCTCAGGCCCAGCCCCTGGCCATATTTTCCTTATTACTGTATTATTACTGTAGTATAATGCCTCCTATAAAACTTTATCAGATAAAAATACGTACTCTAACTCAACGGCCACATGCAACTACAAGTTGACATCCCGGCAAATAAAACCATTACCCGCTTCTAGAGTCAGTAGCATAATACCTCTCTAGATGTAAACATAATGCCTGTAGCATTAGGAACACAGCCATAGCTGATCTAATACTAATTACATATTCGAGTCCATAAAACAAAACCCAGTACAGACACAGTATTTTGCCCCACACTTTCTTTGGTGTCCAGCTAGCTAAGGCACACAAATCAGCAAGCTGCACAAACCCGACCAGTCCTAGACGTAAGGTACATTCATAACTGTGAACAGCCATGTGAAACACTGACCAGTGTTTGAAATGGTGCTGCGATGAGGGGACTTTGAGCCAACTCCTCCACTGGAAAATTCCCCGACTGCACCCAACTGCCCAGACAAGCATATACCTGTGTAAAATAAAAACAGTATGATAATCAGGCAAGGCTGTAAACAAGATAGTTCCGGCTTTACGGTTAAGATGTATCAAGGGCGCATTCAGCAACCAAAGGCAGCTTATTAATGCACCCTTTGCTGTATCTATAGCGCTCCCTCTTTCTTAGATACATGTTAGTATGTGTTCTTTAATTGGTAAAATGACATAATATTGTCTCAAATAATAGTGCCCTTCTCAATCCACACTGGCTATAACACAAATTAGGGCTTCAATAGTCGACCAATTTGTAGAAGCATTGAAATGTGATCATGTACATACGTAAGGCAGCTCCATGTATCTAATGTATAGCAGTAGCAATTACATGTACGTAGCTAGTACATACTGAGCTCTTGCAAATAGAGCTAATCACCCCATTACAGACCTGAAGATCGATTAAATCTTTGTCATGAAACTTTCAACCAGACAAATTATTAGTGGAGTACATATGTTTAATACACATATAATCTACAAAGCTCCTCTCACACCCGTGGTGCAGCATGAGAGGGTCTAGCTCGATTGACCAGGGGTTCATACAGGGGGGGGGGGGGGGGGAAGACCTGGGATATCCCCCCCCCCCCAAGAATTTTCACAACCAAATTTCAACATTACTCTAGAATGTTCTGTGCATGTGCTAATTACTTTAGAATGGCTATAAAAACCCAGAATGCCTCAGAATCAATCTCAGAGCATCTATTTTTCCAAATTTCCAGTGGGGGTGTGCTAAAGCATGCCTTCCGCACCAAACTTTGGAGTTTCCCCCCCCCCAAACTCAAAATCCTGTATGAATCCCTGTTGACTAATACACGTACCTTCTGCCAAACACTTAATTTTTATACTACTGAGGGTAATCGCACTGCCGAGTGTAAAGTTTAGTAGGTGAGTAGAAACGGATGTAATTGCATCACACCTCAAGACTGGTCAGGAGCCAGCCCGTCTATGGAACAGGAAAGTGGAGAGACAAGCTGGACTGTTCGAAACTCACGTGCAACATGAATACATTGGGAAACAGTACTTGCCATATGCTATTCTGGTAATTGCAGTCCCCCAAAAATAAATTGTGTATAGTTTTGTTTTGGCCACAACCCCTCATAGAAACTGAAAGTGGAGAAACCCTAGGTTAAATTTCACCCTAGGTTAAACTTCACCCAAGGATCCCAATGTACAAGTTTCGACCTTCTGTGACTCCTCCTTCATACCAAACATTATTTCTTTACACTTGGCAGTGTATCCTAATAATCACGGTACAGCTGCTTCCCTAAGAAATTTAATAATTTGCTTCAGGAAAAAACTAAATTGAGGAAACAATTTTCTCAATTAAACAACTATATGCAATAGATTACACTTGTTTCCTCGGGTGTGGTCAGCCAGGTGGTTTGGGAAGTGAAACCCTACAAATTGTAACCTCCACTGCTTATAAGCCTGTGGCGTAAGTTAGGATGTGAACCAGATTCCCAAGGATCCCAACAGAAACAGTGACTGTCAACACACTGATACAGAGTCCAACATGTCTGCTCCAGTCAGTGGTGGCACATCATATGCAAAACCTGCAGATGATTACATCCAGGCTTTGACACTTCTGGTGAGTTGCACCACTATGTATGTGATTGGCCAGTGCTGTACGAAGACTACATACACTGTAGTATATGTTCTACTCCATCAGTTACTTAATTTACACTTCAGTCTCATTTTGTGCCAGCATTTCCAGTGCTCTTTTTGTTAATATAATCGGTTGCTAATGAGCTTTTTTTTATCTATAATATTGCAGGTAGCTTACAAATCAATATTTCTTTCTTCCAACAGATGAGAGCAGCTGTGGAGTCATCATTCAATCTTGGAGAAGTAAAGCAGTTCAAGGCTGTGATGTACAGGTGGTCGCTGGGAAGAAGTACCTCATCAAGGTCGGTCCAGAATGAAACATGAGCGAGATTTTCATCATTATTGTATACTCATTCAGTTAAATCAGGAGAGTATGTTGGCAATAAATGGTAGATCATAAATTACTGAGCATTGAGTAGCTACTGCTATTACCATTTGATGTATTAAATCTTTTTCCACCCTGCATGATCAAAATAGAAATAAGATATGTTCTTTGACATTCACAGATCTTAATTGACGATCAGGTGCCCGGAAGTTGTGTCCATCTTGAAGTAGTGGAGCTGCTCCACGCTCTCACCAAGGAGGTTGTCTACCAACTACTCTCACTCCAACAGGGAGAGTCCTTGGATAGCCCAATCGTTCTACCCACCATTACTCACGAGCATCATGGACAAAAAGGACTGTCTCACGAGCAGCATGGGCACTATGGACTGAAGAAGCATTGAGCATTGAGCATTTGCAAGCACTTATATAAAACTGTAGAAGTAGATACTACCAACAGTGGAAACTAGAGCATTGTAGATTTTACTAAACTGACTCATTTTCGATATAACTGTTGTTTTCTAGTAGACAATGATACCTTTAGTGAAGTATGATATCAGTTTTTGGTCCCAACACCATATTTCTTCATTAGTCCCTTCCCCACTCCACTTCAACATATGCAAGACACGTTCTGAAACTGAACGTTCTTTGCGGCATCTTTAGCTCTAGCCAATACACTGTAGGTTTATAGCCAATGGCAAAGTACCTCCAGTACTCCATGCAACATTTTTTGCTCAGTACGAAATTATTAATACCACCCACTTGCATGAATAATCATCCCCAGCCCACAATCAAGGCTGGGGACGAGACGCGTGACTAGAAACTATGAATTTGGTTACAAAGGCCTTAGGAGGCTATAAAACAGTAGTACAAACTACTAGAGCTATCATATGCAGGCCAGAGTGCGGCAAGCAGTTAATCAAAGGAGCTCTCGTCTGACTTGAGTGGACAATTAACATGGCTCAGGAAGCAGTCAGGATCATATGCGGTGGCTGGGTAGCTGCAAAGCTACCTCATGCTAATGAGGAGGCTATCACAGAGCTGGGATGAGTCAATAGTCTAACTTCCTACCTGAAAGTTATAGTATGACTGTGTAGTAATCCTGGTACAATATCCTGGTATATTATTCCAAATTCCAAATTTCTTTTTAAGGTGGATGTACAAACAGTTCTCAAAATCTGTATTCCTCTGGCTTTGGAAGCATTGGTGAAATTGGTGAGGCTTGTCTAGCGCTGTCTGAGGTTTGCAATGCAACTTTAGTAAGTTATGCAAAGGCCTAGTGCTAACGCTGGAAGTTTGGACAGTGCAGTCATTCATCCCTCAAAATAACACAATGTGAGATTAGAAGCTTCCAAAATTGAACAGCGCCTGAAATTGCCCTGCCTTAATCTTACGCGTAGCGTGGAATTTTTTTAACAGCAGTCAGGAAGTGCTCTCGTCCGACATTGTCCGAAATTGCAAAGCCGTGCGGCAATTCTCTGTAGTTGTCTAGCACACTCCTGTAAAAATAAGTTAAATTTGATGGGTTGTCAGAAAACTGAATTACGATAAACGAACCATCGTACTAGCCGATTGTACTGATGCGCACGTGCATCGGTGTGGGTGGTCCAACCAGTGCGACGCCTACGCCTGTGCAGGGGAAAGACATGCATGAAGTCATGCTAGCTTACCCTACCAAGGAATCTGGTAGGAAGTTAGACTATTGAGTCACCCCCACTAGTAGGAATATGGTAGGAAGTTAGACCATTGACTCACCCCCTAATAAAAGAAATCTGGTAGGAAGTTAGACTATTGAGTCGCCCCCACTAATAGGAATCTGGTAGGAAGTTAGACCATTGACTCACTGCCTACTAACAGGAATCTGGTAGGAAGCTATATAGACTGTATAGCTATTCTTGTTATGTTGTTACAATGGCCTTAGGAGGCTATAAAACAGTAGTACAAACTGCTAGAGCTGTCATAGGCAGGCCAGAGTGCGACAAGCAGTTAATCAAAGCAGCTCTCATCTGACTTGAGTGGACAATTAACAACATGGCACAGATTCAGAAAGCTGAAGAGATTGTATTTGGTGGCTTTAGTGCCGCAAAGCTACCTGATGCTAATGTGGAGGCTATCACAGCGCTGGTAAGCTAGCATGATTTCATGCCTGTCTTCCCCCCTACCTTATACCTGCCCATTGCACAGGTGTAGCCTGCAGAAAACGTTCTAGTAAACATTGCACCAATAATATATACACTGTAGTATATGTTCTACTCCATCAGTTACTTAATTTACACTTCAGTCATTTTGTGCCAGCATTTCCAGTGCTCTTTCTGCTAATTAGCTTTTTTTTGAAAATTTATAATATTGCGTGGTAGCTCACAAATCGATATTTTGTTCTTCCAACAGATGAGAGGAACTGTGGTGGCATTATACAATCTTGGAGAAGTAAAGCAGTTCAAGGCTGTGATGTACAAACAGCAGGTAGTTGCTGGGACGAACTACCTCATCAAGGTCGGTCCATGAGCAAGCTTACTGAGTATTGAGTAGCTGCTGCTATTACCATTTGATAAATTAAGTCTTTTTCCACTCTGCATGATCACTGGGAGTCAAAATATAGCAGCTGAAATAAGATTGTTCATTGACATTCACAGATCCTAATTGACGATCAGGTGCCTAAAAGTTGCATCCATCTTGAAGTAGTGGACACGATCCCAGAAAACTCCAAGGATGTTGTCTACCGAATACTCTCACTTCAACAGGGACAACTCTTGGACAGCCCACTCAGCCCCCCAAAGTAATGAGCAGCATGGGTACCATGGACTGAAGAAGCATTGAGTATCTTCAACTACTTATCTAAAACCGAAATTGACTCACTTTCGATATAGCTATAGTTATGTGCTAGGAAATTATGATGTTGTTTTCTAGTAGATAATGATACCTGAATATAGTGCCAATGTAAAGTATATACAATTAATATTTTGGTATGAAGGAGGGGTCACAGTGGAGCAAAATTTATACAATGTGATTCTTGGGTGGAAACTAAGAAAAATGTATGTAAAACTTCTCTGTTTTCAGTTTTTGTGAGGAGTTCTGACCAAAACTATATACATTTCATTTATGAGTCCCTAGAAATGGACAGCATAATCGACCAATGCAAATGTGAGTTGCAAGCAGCATAACCACTAGCAGCCATTGCTGATTCTTGAAAATAAGTTGCATCAATCTCCCAAAGATCATGCAGCCACTTTTTCATAGCTTCTCCAGGAGCTCTGCTATGCATGGTTCTGGGTTAGTTGTTACTTTCGCGACAGGTTGGCTCGCAAAAATACCCCACCCAGGTTGTGACTCAGCTATGAATGTTATTGCTTTTAAGTACCAGATTTCTGGTACTGGAAGCTGTGTGCAGTGAAACTGATAATTAATAATAATTGTATTTTTCAAAAAATTCTTGTTATGCGTACTTCACGTTCTGATATTTTGGTGAAACTGATCTTACAAATTTTAAAAAAATCAGACATTTTGTGCACTGAACATTCACATAGCGGTTAGGTGCATACATAGATGCTTCATACAGAGGACAGGAAAGAAGCATGAAGCATAAGTTGATAAGGTATCAGATATTTGTAGGTTATGTCTTTGAAGCCTTAACACACTGCCAAATTGCCAAGTACAGACATCTGTTTCCTTAAAAATCATAAAATTGTAATGGACTTTTACTGCTTCTGCAATTAGATCACATTTCACATTTCCTTGTTTATGTACTTATGAATGTACATGTAGATACATGTAAGTGGAGAAGCAAAAACTATTCTGTTTCCTCGTCTGTGGGCAACTTGTATTCCCATGGTGTGCCCTTTGCACCCATAATTATCTGGGGATGCCAAATTATGTATGCTCTGTAAAAGTTAACGTCATTAACATAAATAATAGTACGGTTACTTCAGTTGCATCGTATGTACTATAATGGTCTTGACTAAATACAACTAGCTGGGAGTAAGACTGGCGTACGATTTCACAACATCTTGAAGGATTAATTCCATGTGCATATTCCCAAATGTACTTGCCAACATCTACTATTTTCCTTCCTAAAATAATCTAACCATAGCAGTAATTGTAGCATGTCTAGTAGACAATGATACCTTTAGTGAAGTATGATATCAGTTTTTGGTCCCAACACCATATTTCTTCATTAGTCCCTTCCCCACTCCACTCCAACATATGCAAGACACGTTCTGAAACTGAACGTTCTTTGCGGCATCTTTAGCTCTAGCCAATACACTGTAGGTTTATAGCCAATGGCAAAGTACCTCCAGTACTCCATGCAACATTTTTTGCTCAGTACGAAATTATGAATACCACCCACTTGCATGAATAATCATCCCCAGCCCACAATCAAGGCTGGGGACGAGACGCGTGACTAGAAACTATGAATTTGGTTACAAAGGCCTTAGGAGGCTATAAAACAGTAGTACAAACTACTAGAGCTGTCATATGCAGGCCAGAGTGCGGCAAGCAGTTAATCAAAGGAGCTCTCGTCTGACTTGAGTGGACAATTAACATGGCTCAGGAAGCAGTCATATGCGGTGGCTGGGTAGCTGCAAAGCTACCTGATGCTAATGTGGAGGCTATCACAGAGCTGGGGTGAGTGAATAGTCTAACTTTCTCCCTGAAAGTTATAGAGTAGGACTGTGTAGTAATGATCCTGGTATAATATCCTGGTATATTATTTTCCTTTTTGTACAAATGCCTAATTTCTTCCTAAAGTTGCATGTACAAACAGTTCTCAGAATGTATTCCTGTGGAATTGGAAGCATTGGTGAAAATGGTGAGGCTTGTCTAGCGCTGTCTGAGGTTTGCAATGCAACTTTAGTAAGTTATGCAAAGGCCTAGTGCTAACGCTGGAAGATTGGACAGTGCAGTCATTCATCCCTCAAAATAACACAATGTGAGATTAGAAGCTTCCAAAATTGAACAGCGCCTGAAATTGCCCCGCCTTAATCTTACGTGTAGCATGGAATTTTTTTAACAGCAGTCAGGAAGTGCTATCGTCCGACATCGTCAGAAATTGCAAAGCCGTGCGGTAATTCTCTGTAGTTGTCTAGCACACTCCTGTAAAAATTTGACGGGTTGTCAGAAACTGAATTATGATAAGCGAACCATTATACTAGCCGATTGTACTGATGCGCACGTGCATCCGTTATAAGTTGTGTGGGTGCCTACACCTGCATATGCAGGCATGAAATCATGCTGGCTTACCCTACCGCTAGGAATCTGGTAGGAAGTTAGACTATTGAGTCACCCCCACTAATAGGAATCTGGTAGGAAGTTAGACTATGGAGTCACCCCTACTAATAGGAATCTGGTAGGAAGTTAGAGACCACTGTCAATGACTCACTGCCTACTATTAGAAATCTGGCAGGAAGTTAGACTATTGAGTCACTCCTACTAATAGGAATCTGGTAGGAAGTTAGACCATTGACTCACTGCCTACTAACAGGAATCTGGTAGGAAGCTAGACTACTGACTGTATAGCTATGTTGTTACAATGGCCTTAGGAGGCTATAAAACAGTAGTACAAACTACTAGAGCTGTCATATGCAGGCCAGAGTGCGACAAGCAGTTAATCAAAGCAGCTCTCATCTGACTTGAGTGGACAAGTAACAACATGGCACAGATTCAGCAATCTGTACAGATCGGATTAGGCAGCTGGGGACCTGCAAAGCTAGCTGATGCTACGGTGGAGGCTATCACAGAGCTGGTAAGCTATAGCATGATTTCATGTGTCTTCCCCCTACCTTATACCTGTCCACTGCACGGGTGTAGCCTGCAGAAAACGTTCTAACAAACATTGCACCAATAATACATACACTGTAGTATATGTTCTACTCCATCAGTTACTTAATTTACACTTTAGTCTCATTTTGTGCCAGCATTTCCAGTGCTCTTTATGTTAATATCGGCTGCTAATTAGCATTTTTTGGGTCTATAATATTGCGTGGTAGCTTATAAATCATTATTTTGTTCTTCCAACAGATGAGAGTAACTGTGGTGGCATTATACAATCTTGGAGAAGTAAAGCAGTTCAAAGCTGTGATGTACAAACAGCAGGTAGTTGCTGGGAAGAACTACCTCATCAAGGTCGGTCCATGAGTAGCTACTGCTATTACCATTTGATAAATTAAGTCTTTTTCCACCCTGCATGATCACTGGGAGTTAAAATATAGCAGCTGAAATAAGATTGTTCATTGACATTCACAGATCCTAATTGACGATCAGGTGCCTAAAAGTTGCATCCATCTTGAAGTAGTGGACAAGATCGCAGAAAACTCCAAGGATGTTGTCTACCGAATACTCTCACTTCAACAGGGACAACTCTTGGACAGCCCACTCAGCCCCCCAAAGTAATGAGCAGCATGGGTACCATTGACTGAAGAAGCATTGAGTATCTTCAACCACTTATCTAAAACCGAAATTGACTCACTTTCGATATAGCTATAGTTATGTGCTAGGAAATTATAGCATTATGATGTTGTTTTCTAGTAGATAATGATACCTGAATATAGTGCCAATGTAAAGTATATACAATAAATATTTTGGTATGAAGGAGGGGTCACAGTGGAGCAAAATGTATACCATGTGATTCTTGGGTGGAAACTAAGAAACATGTACGTAAAACTTCTCTGTTTTTAGCTTTTGTGAGGAGCTCTGACCAAAAAAAAAAAACTATATACATTTCATTTATGAGTCCCTAGAAATGGACAGCATAATCGACCAATGCAAATGTGAGTTGCAAGCAGCATAACCAGTCTATTCACTAGCAGCCATTGCTGATTCTTGAAAATAAGTTGCATCAATCTCCCAAAGATCATGCAGCCACTTTTTCATAGCTTCTCCAGGAGCACTGCTATGCATGGTTCTGGGTTAGTCGTTACTTTCGCGACAGGTTGGCTCGCAAAAATACCCCACCCAGGTTGTGACTCATTAAATCCGCATCTCTGCATGTCTGCAGTTCTTACAGTACACAGTCTGCTCGCCCGCCTTACTTACACTTGTCAGTGTGGTCACCCCTCATTGCAGAATATACTGTATTCTATGTAATATTCACCCATGGGCGGGCCACTTAAGTGCTAAGTAAAAGAGGGGGGCGGGCGGATAATACGTAGTTTTTATGCATGTTACTTCAGTATGGATCTTGCAGTATATATGTTTTAGTTGCATGGCTCTTTATCAGTACCTAGCCTGAGAATGAGGCTAAGACAAACATACCATATCCACCTGACACACATGTGGTAGCATGACACTTTTTGCTCATACAATGCAGATCTCACTTTCACCAAAATGTCCTCATGTGGGCCGAGAGCGGCCCAAAACGTGATCCTCACACGACCACATTAGCAACAACTAAGTAATAACTACATTCCAACCCCGCCCCTAACTGGTTAAACGGCCATACAGCTATATACAGTAGCTAGCTTAGGTATCCTTGTCAGCCTAAGCCTTGCATGTATGAATGTTATCGCTTTTAAGTACCAGATTTCTGGTACTGGAAGCTGTGTGCAGTGAAACTGATAATTAATAATAATTGTATTTTTGTTAAATTTCTTGTTATGCGTACTTCACGTTCTGATATTTTGGTGAAACTGATCTTACAAATTTAAAAAAATTCTGACATTTTGTGCACTGAACATTCGCATAGCGGTTAGGTGCATACATAGATGCTTCATACAGAGGACAGGAAAGAAGCATAAGTTGATAAGGTATCAGATATTTGTAGGTTATGTCTTTGAAGCTTTAACATACTGCCAACTTGCCAAGTACAGACATCTGTTTCCTTAAAAATCAAAAAATTGTAATGGACTTTTACTGCTTCTGCAATTAGATCACATTTCACATTTCCTTGTTTATGTAGTTATGAATGTACATGTAGATACATGTAAATGGAGAAGCAAAAACTATTCTGTTTCCTCGTTTGTGGGCAACTTGTATTCCCATGGTGTGCCCTTTGCACCCATAATTATATGGGGATGCCAAATTATGTATGCCTACATGATGCACTGTAAAACGTGAATCGTAAATTAACATAAATAATAGTACGGTTACTTCAGTTGCATCTTATGTACTACAATGGTCTTGACTAAATACCACTAGCTGGGAGTAAGACTGGTGTATGATTTCACAACATCTTGAAGGATTAATTCCATGTGCATATTCCCAAATGTACTTGTCAACATCTACTATTTTCCTTCCTATAGCTAGCTATATAACCATAGCAATGTAATTGTAGCATGCATGCAATACCATATTTCTTCATTAGCTCCCCCCCTTGCACTCCAACACATGCAAGACAAGCTCTGGAACTTCGTTGCATACAAGTTCGTTCATCTTTGTGTTTGGTGTGATAAATGTGCAGCAGGTGTAGGAGACGCCCAACTTACGTACTTTAAAGGAAATTGCTCACTATTTATTCATAGCGGAGCCTGGAAATGAGGCTAGTGATCATATTGATCAAGTTCTCTTTCTACCAACCACAAATTGGCTCACAAACATATCATCAAATGCCGACGTTTCAACTGCTGGGCTGCAGTCTTCAGCAGGGCAGAACATCAACAGAGAGTACAGGCAGAACTCAGAACATTAAATAGCCTAATCTAGAGTCTATAAGCGAAGCCTAAAGCCAAGTCTAGACAAGCCTATTACAAAGTAAACACAGAGTCCAGAGTTTTGTAATAGCCTTGTCTAGACTTGTTAGGCTTCGCTTTAGGCTTCGCTTATAGACTCTAGATTAGGTTATTAAATGCTCTGAGTTCTGCCTGTACTCTCTGTTGATGTTCTGCCCTGATGAAGACTGCAGCCCAGCAGTTGAAACTTCGGCATTTGATGATATGTTTGTGAGCCAATTTGTGGTTGGTAGAAAGAGAACTTGATTGATATGAATACTAAGAACCAATCGAGATCCTCCTTGAAGAGGCTAGTGATATCGATGGAGGATGTTTGATATCAGCTTTTGATTATTAGCACCCCCCCCCCCCCCCCCTTCCCACATACACACTCCTGTCATTGCACCCTCATTCCAGCACATGTGAGACAAACTTCGTCTTCTGCAAGTTTGTTGCGGCCGGATTGTTTGTGTGGGGACTTGAGACAGCACTTTTCCAGTCAACGATGCTATTGAGCCTTTATTAAAAGCCTCTGCACCTCTGATCCGATTACGTCTTCTGCCATGGAATCTTCATACAGTTCCATGCCGCCTCCGTTGGATGCCACTGCTACCCCTGCTATCAATTCTACTGCTAGTAGCCCAGCGGTTCCTATCCTCCAGAGTGTCTCTCCTGCAGTACCACTAATGAGTGCTCTACCCAGGCTTGACAGCCCGCTTCAGAGAACGCTACCCACTCTGCCTTCCACTGCAACCCGAGCAGTAACCTCGTTATCGGCTTCCTCCATACCTACATCTACAGTCAGTGCACAACTGTTGACTTCGTCTGCACACTTACAGCTAGCGAGATCTTTGCTGAACCTATCTTCTCTCTCCATTCCCACTATCATCCCTCTGTCTGTGTCTGGCTCATCTGAGCCAGCTATAGCTGTTCCTCTTCCATCCTCCTTGGTAAGTCTTGCATCCACGTCCCTACCTATGGTTGCCGCATCCCAGGCTTCTCCAACTGCTGTAGACATACAGCCAGGAAGAAGTAGAAGTGATATTCTACGTACATCGACTTCGATTAGCGTACAGTGTACCACACAAGCTGAATCTAGCAATACCATTCGGCATGGAACTAAGTGGGATCTCATTCAGCCCCTTAGAGTACCCAAAGTTGCTCCACTTGGCCTGCAAATGCCATCACCACCACCTGTTGTTTCGTCGTCTAACCCACAGCACTGCCCGAGTGGCCTACCAGATACGTGTTTAATGAGTCCTGCGAGTGTAAGCGGTGTTGAAACCAGTGGCTTACATCAACATGCATCTGCAGTAGAGAGTGGGAATACCACAGCATTACATGCACCACTGACAGCAGAAAAGACTGAAAAGACTCAGAGAACTATTTCCGTTGAATCGCTTGAAGCACAATTGACTCCACAGAAAACACTCACGCAAATTTTGCAGTTTGGGAAAGAAAAGGAAAGTGCAGAGAAAGAAAATGCTGCAATTGTCGCCAGTGCATCAGATTCTATGGACGTTTCTAATTTTCCAGAAGTTGAATTTCAAGTTAATCCCTCTACAGTATTTCAACATGACCTGACACCTCTGCTTCAGAAGACGTCCGGGCCACATTTTCCAAAATCGTCAACCTCTGCCAATGCAGCCACTCCCAATGGAACAATGTTTCTTAGCAGGCATGAAAAACAGCCGAACTTTACCGAATTCGAAGCTTCAGTGCCTAATCCAAACCAAACCTCTAGTCCCCTCCTTCCAACTGCTTCCCACGGGACTCAAGATGGGAGGTCTTCAAACTCTCCTGACGCCAATCTGATGATTCCCTCTGCCATTTCTATTCATTTTCCCGTCATGGATCAGAAAGGCAACCAAATTAGGGGTCGGATACTTGGGCTGGCAGCTACACCAATAGAGCTGGTTCACATTTCAAATCATCCGTGTTCCAACACTGAATCGCAGGAAGGTAGCTATCAAAAGAAAGTGAGTCTGTATACACACATGTAGTATATAGTGCAGTAGTGATTACATGCACATGCTTCCTCTTTCCGGCCCGTAGAAACGTCGGCATGGAGGAGGATGGCCGAAAGGCAAGAGACGTAAAGTGGACGATGAGCCCAAACCACCCAAGCCACCCTCAACTGGGTTAGTGTGGACTAGAATAACTAATGTACCAGTGGCATATCCCTTTCTTTAGCCAATATTACTATATATGTACATACAACTATTATCTCAAGAATTTAGCAGGAAGTATGATTTGTATTCGTTGGTGTTACAATAGTGTAGTGAAAGTTGGTTCAAGCACAGCAAAGCCAGTGTACATGTACAGTATGACTTAGGTTACATTATACAACTGAAATCTTTATGCTATGCATGAAAAAACAACAGTGTTTGAAGGCTGTTGATTTGCTTGGATCATAGTATATTTATCTCCTTTGGTATAGTTATCGTCTGTTTTTGTCCGAGAAGTGGTCAGAGGTGCAGAGAGAGACGGGCTGCCAGTCCAGCCCCCACCTGTCCAAAAAACTGGGCCACATGTGGTCTGCCCTCAGCAAGGAAGAGAAAGAGGTCAGCTCAGCAAAGGCTGTACCTATGGGAACTGCAGTGACTAACACGGAACCACATGCTATTTGGGAAGGGGTGTGCTTGCAACAGGCAAATTTGCGCTCACTTCTCCATTTGCTCTACTTTCCTTTAGTCTTACTGCACGAGGGCAGGGCTGGATAGACAGCGCTATCTGGAAGAACTAAAGATTTACCTGGAGAAAACATGTGAAGGTGTGAGCACACTTTTGTGGTTTCCAACTTGCATGAGAATTGTATAAAGGGAAGTATGACTTTAATGTGTATGTATACACTGCATGATGTTTATTCCTTGTAAGAGGGTTATAAATTGGGTAGTATCAAGTCTTGCATTTATTGATGCCTCTCAAATAGTGCATAAAGTACTGATTGCTCTATAATTTCTTAGAAAACTCTACTGTTCAGTTCGAAACATTGGATAAATTTCTAAGCCAGAGCTTTGAAAATGAAACAGATGATGATATTCTGATCTGCCAGCTCTGTGAGCTGACGTTCACCTCGCTTCACAACAAGAGGTGCCACTATTCTGGGAAATCCCACACTGAAGCACTGTGGCAGGAGCTGAACAAACTGTCAGGGCGTACCAAGGGAAAGCAGACGAAAGGAAAGAAAACACATAAGTCAAAAGCGTGTAAAAGTGCAATTGCACCTATACAGAATGTGTGTGTGCCACAAAATGAGTGCAGTGGACGAGTTTATGTGTCAATAGCAAACCCTACTGATCAACCAATGGATGATTGTACAAGTACAGAACTTGACTGCAGTGAAGTTGAAGTTGGTATGTGGGATGAGGCGACTGATAATACAACCAGAGATAGTGGCAGAGTCAATCACAGAAAGCAACAGGATGGCAGGAGACTGAATACATCTGATAGTGGCATTCAGAATACGAATGTGCCTGATTCTGCAAAAGTTGAAAAAACAGCAGTTAAAGAATTAGTTCGTACATGATATTCAGCAGAAGTAGACAGTTCACCTCCATGCAGTAGTTGTATATCAGCTACACCTAGTAACCCTGTTCATGTTGACGTTTGTGCAAGTACATTACCACTACCAATCAGCACGTTGTCTTCCCCCATCAGTTCAGTGTCCTCTGAAAAGCGTGTGTTGGGTGTAGACGGAGGAAATATTGGAACCAGTAGGGAGTTACCACATCCTGCCCAACAGGGAAGCATGAATGTGCTGTTGGAACACTGTGAGACTGTGTCCACATGCTTCAAGGAATTTGCATCTAGAACTACTTGTAAGTTATCACTGTGCATGTATGGTAGTGATGAGGTAACAGGATACATTTTGCTTGTGTGGATATTATTTTACAGTGGCAGCTATTCAAAGGCGGCGTTTGTTACACTCGGCAGTTTGCTACAAAACGATCCACATGCAACGCACCTTCAATCTAGCTATATCCTAGCTTTTCTTGAAACTAGTCTGACACTCTTTACTGTGTTATGTGTCTCTATTCCATCCTCCAGCAAATATGTGAGCACTATATGAGCAAAGAAAGCTGCACTGTGAATTACTGAATGAGTACAGTACCTTGCAGCAACAGTGCAAAGAATCGGAAGTAAGTGTATTTCCCATTTCATTTTTTTTTGCATGGCGTTGTCTTATATCTCGTGGATGTGCAGTAGTGACTATGTGTATCCATATTGTCGTCTGATGTACATCTAGAATGCTGCCTGATTAACTGGTAGAAGCTTAAATCATTTCAGTATCTATTTCAACCCATTTAGTACTTCTGCAGCTGCTATGAAGAAGAGTTGGGTCACTATTCACTTGCGGACGACAACCTGTGTCAGCAATTAGCAAGTCTATTATCTCTGTTCAAGTGCACAGGAAACACAGCCTTGGTAGCGAAGCTAGAGGCATCAACGGATGAAAACAGATAGATTATGACTGTGCTTACAGGTTCACAGTAACACTAATCAGAAATTAACAGGTTTATAGAACTATTTTTATAGATTCGTTTTTGTTTAATAATTTAAAGTGTCCGTACATTATCACTTGCATGGGGCTGACCTCCGGGAGCATTGCTGGAGAATTCATGTTCTGGAGTACATTTCTAAGGCTGACGTTAGAACTGAGAATGCTTATAGTCCAGAAGTAATATTAATGAGAGGCACTTTGCATGGCAAGCCAACTGATAGCTAATTATATTCCCTGAAGAATTGGTGTATAGTTCATAAACTTATGTTGAGCATTCCTTGCACCATGTTTGGGATTATGTAGCGAGCGTGACCATTCTGCCAAGTGTAAGTACAGCGGGCGAGCAGACGGTGTACCACAAGTTCTGAGATGTGGATGTAATATAATCAGGAGCCCATAACCCAAGAGCATTAAGCTTGTGTAGGTATGCTGCTTCCAAAGTTCCACCTGTTGTCAAATGGCACCTGCACAACACTCCTTATATGGTAAGTGCCACGTGAGCGCTATAATTCACTTAGCGCTAGCTACTTCTTATGGTAATTGAATCACCACCTGGGCGTGGCGAGACGCGAATATTTTCACGAACCACAGTCGCGAGAATAACAACTAACCCGGAATAATGTATGGCTCCTGGAGAAGCTACTAAAAACGACTGGTCTTTGAGAGATCTATCTGCAACGTAGTGCAGCGACAGGTCAGATTCGACTATTAATTTTATAGCCTCGCACGTCACGACGCGTCGCGTCAGGGGTAGACCAGAAGATCTCGCATGAGCTTTTCACTGGTGTGTCCCTGCACTGAGTTTGGCTGTGAATGTCTTCACCACTAGTGCTCTCTGCCAAGACATAAACCATCTGCCCTCTGTAGATGACTATTGGAAGCGAGAACTTTAGCTGTAAAACTGAAGTTTGAAGATCACACCAAGTGGCAAACTAGGTATTATTTAAAAATAATTCAGCCTAATAAAGATATACAGCAAGGACACACAAGTAGCAACAATGCTAACATACAGTGTCCCAATAGTAAATAATAAAAAATAAAAATAAAAACTGGAAAACAAAAGCAGTACGTAGTTACATGTATGTATCCAGGTATAACAATAACTGACATTTAAAGGAGGTAGCTACAACTCTGGACACATAAAGGTAAAGTGTTCCAATTAAAAATTGTGTTAGGAAAGAAAGAGTACTTGTAGGCATTTGTGTGAACAACAGGTCTCTCAAACTGAATTGCATTAGAACTTCTCAAACCCATTGGAATATGACATCTCTCCAAGGGTACATTTGGAAACACAAATGTTCCATCTAGAACTTGATATAGTTAGCTGAGTTGCAGGTAAAGCCTTCTTGAAAACGGTGTGGGAAGATTGCAACAGGTTAGTGTAGTCACTTCTCCAGTTCTTTGTGCAGACTCTAAGTGCACTCATGACTGCTTTTGTGAGCTATCACGTTATCTCCACTTTGCTAACAATGACACTTTGGTGCCCCGTGACTCACCAGGCTACGATTGGCTGGTGATTGATCAGCCAGGTCGTTATTAACGAGGTGATGATGAAGTTCCATCATCCTGTTTCATGCAGTTACTGAATTTCTCATCTCCCATCACTTGATTGGCATACCTATTACTCTAATCATTAGGTTAGAAGAAGAGCTCAAAGACTTCCAGTGGAGAGGCAGAGATCGGGACTGCTGGACCAACAGTAGAGGTGAAGGGGTTGATGGTGACAGCATGCAAAGTAAACGACCATGAGGTGGACTGAGCGGTATAGTACATTAGTAGTAAGAGAGGTTGACAGCAGTAGAAACAGGGGTTGGGTTTGTTGCTGTCTCGGGAGAGCTTGGAGGGCTGGGAGGCTATTCAGGGTCTCCGAAGTTCTGATGGTGCATTTACATTGCATGACATCATTTGAATGTAATCATTACTTTAAAATTAATTTCTGTTATATTTCATGCGGGTAGCTGATCGATGAGAAACTAGCTTAAAGTGGTAGATAACAGTCAACACCGACAATAAGAAAGAGCTGGAAATGCAGAGAAAAGAACCACTTTCGCACCCATCACGTGTACATCTACTAGGATATGGCGACTTTCATCGCTAATGACTGTGTTTTGAAGTCGATAAACCCGCTAAATCACCTAGCTATTGGAAAGAGATTAAAAAATTTGTATGACAGACGTACAGATGAAACTAATTGCATTACACCGCCTCCGCATACACGGCGCGGGGTAACAAACCCACCATTGTTCCTCTGGAGCTGCACAGATCAGCTGCCAGAACTTTGCCCAGTGCTAGAGTCAAGATATGTATGCTTCATGGATTGCCTGGCACAGATTATTATAGCTAGTCAGTATTTCTGCTAGCGTGCGCTTGCTGCAGCAAATTTAACACGTTGTCCATCTTGTATGTCTTGTAGTAGTGTTTCTAAAACCCGAGACTTGTCTGCGTGATAGACTATTTTGGCTTTCTCATGCAGTACAGAATCTATTTCTCCGAATTCAATCTATTTTTGAGGATGCATTATATTTCTCAGCATAATTATAACTAGTAAGATGCTGATAATCATCGAGGGGCGAGCCTGATCAAGCGTCGTACATCTGCTCAAATGATAGATATAATATTAGGAGCAAAACAGTAGTATAGGCATGCAGGTAGTGTACTTGCTTATCAGTTTTACCACAGGGAATGGTACATATTCAGGATGTAAACAATGGCAGAGCCAGTTGAATGTAATTATTAGTTCCACCAGGTCTGGCCTCCCTCTCCTCCGGTTAACCTGCTACTCATCGATGGTCCCTCTCTTCCGGGGCACCTGCTACCCTTTTCTCTGATTGGTGGTCTCTATCCCATTGATGCCTGATCTCCCTCTTCTCCGGGGCACCTGCTACCCTTTTCTCTTGTTAGCACACCCTCTTCTGTTGGGGCCTGGCCTCCCTCTCTTCAAGTGTACCTGCAGTGTTTAATTCGGGAGCATTAGGACCAATCCCCACCCCCCTCCCAAATTACTAAGATGACCATTTGACACTAGTAGCATGGCACTGAAAAGACAGTGTGTGGCTTATATCAATAGCTTAGAGCACCAAGCTTTCCTAGTGGAGTATGTTTCCAGACTCCCAGATCGTAAGCAACCAGCTTCTGCTTTTGCCCACCTCCCCATATCGGTATCCCCCCTCTAAACTAGAAAATATTATACTACGTACCTACTACCTCTCTCTCTCGTTGGCGCCTGATCCCTCCACAAAATTTAGAATTCTCAGTCGCTCCTGATTCCTCCTGCAGGGTTTCACACAGAGAGGGGTGGGGGTTTGAGATCCCCCCACCCTCCCCACACAGTTTTGAAGTTGATAGGATTTCTCAGTGCAGAATCTGTTTTTCTGAATTCATTCTCTGTTTCTGGGATGCATTCCATAAAAGGCTACATGGCTTGTACTACATGTATACATACCCCACACCACCATGATCACATTATGGTAAGAGGAACTGGTTATAAGATAAACTACATCGTGGGAGAATGGCTAAAGGCAGAAAAGGTACATTCCATAGTTGCTACTCCTCCAATTTCCTAGTCCACACTCCCAGTCCGAGTATGATAGCTGATCTAATTATATTCCAACAATTTTGAAGTTGATATACTCAGTGGTTTATTCATAGCTCATTTATGGGGCTCCAGAAGCCACCAGAAGCAACCTCAGAGCATGTACATTTCAAACCTTCTGGGGGAGCATGCGCCCATGCCCTCTCCCCCCCCCCCTCCCTCAGGGTGGCATGGTTCTGCACACAGCATTCTCCCCACGCCCACTCAAAAATCCTGTATGAAACTCTGTCCTGCATTAGCTACTTATCTGCAAAGTAGCAACACAAAAGAGCGAAAGGGATAACTACTGTACACATGTTGCAAAAACATCCTATAGTAAAAAAACAAGGCTTGTCTCTTCTTTTATACATCTGGAAATTTCATGAGTAATAATTCATTTTAGTGTTTCTCAGTACAGAATCTGTTTTTCTGAATTCATTCTCTTTTTCTGGGATGCATTCCATAAAAGGCTACATGGCTTGTACTACATGTATACATACCCCACACCACCACGATCACATTATGGTAAGAGGAACTGGTTATAAGATAAACTACATTGTGGGAGAATGGCGGAAAAGGTACATTCCATATTTGCTACTCCTCGTCTACACTCCCAGTCCGAGTATGATAGCTGATCTAATTACATTCCAACACACCTCTCCCTTATTCTCACAACAGTCCATAAATGAAGAGTTCAGAATCAAAGTGGGCTAACCCACAATTGCATAAATTATACTGCAATCTCCTTGGATATGTTTCCTGTCACCAAGGACACTTGATACTAACGTGTCCTTGCTGTCACGGAACCGAATGTTTCGCCACATCTGTTCAGCTTTCGAAAGTCATTTTATTGCAGTCTATAGGTTGGGCAGTACAGGAAATTATTTGCTCGGATTCAGTAATGGCAAAGGCTTGTACCCACTGAGTATATCAACTTCTAAATTCTAGGGGGGGGGGGGGATCTCAGCCCCCCACCCCTCTCTGTATGAAACTCTGCAGGAAAAATCAGGAGCTACTGAGAATTCAAACTTTTGTCAATATGCTCATAGGGTGTGCATAATTATTTACTACATTTTTGTGTCAGATGTTATCCATTTGGTGTTCAGTTAGTCATAAAATTTGTCCTGTAGTCACCTCTTTGGCTTCAAAACTTGATGGCAAGATGCACCACCATTAGTTCTTTGCAGAGCCATTACAATATTAGTATGTAGCTAGCTAGCTATGTAGACGAAAGTCTATACATCCATATTTGGTTCTGACCTCTGCCATTGCTCGTATATAGTCTCGCGTGGCCAGCTTTACATGAGGGTGAGGCCACTGTCTGAAGCACGAGGTGTGTGTTCTCGGAAAACCTTTAGTGTAGTTGTAAGAATTTAAGGGAGAGGTTTGCTGGAATGTAATTAGATCAGTTGTCACACTCAGACTGGGACTAGCTATATAGGACATTGGAGGAGTAGCAACTATGGGATTACCTTTTCCACCCTTAGCTAGCTCATTCTCCCAGAATGTAGTTTACCTTCTAACACTGCAGGAAGTGTTTTTCCTGCATTCTTCTCTGAAGGAATGCATGAGGTGCAGACTAGAAATTGCAAAGGAAATTCCACAGGGCACTTGCCATATACTGATACTGTAGACGTTTCTTCACAATACTTGATCAGGAAATTAGCTTTTCTCACAGTGTGACCATAATGTGATCATGTTGGTGGGGGGGAGGTGTATAGTACAAGCCATGTAGACTTTTATTTTTATATGCAGCGAAAAATAGATCTCAGCTATATGCCCGAGAAATGGGATCAATCCTCAGAAATAGAGAATACATTTGGAGAAATAGATTCTGTACTGAGAAACCCTAATTAGATTATCACTCATGAAAAACAAGAAAAAGGCAAAACAACAAAAATGTTGGCTTTATAGCTAGAAGCTGTGTCAGGCAATTGCTGAAGCATGCATACCTTGACTCGAGCACTGGCCAAACAGTTTTGTGCAGCTGATCTGTGCAGCTCTAAAGGAACAATGGTGGGTTAAAATAGTAGGTTTATTTATAGACTGTTGTACATTGTAAGAATGAGGGAGACTTTTGTTAGAATGTAATTAGAACAGCTGTCACACTCGTACTGGGAGTGTGAACTAGGAAATTGGAGGAGTGGCAACTATGAAATGTACCTTTTCCGTCCTTGTAGTTTACCTTCTAACCATTTTAATGTGATCATCCATGTGGTGTGTGTGTGGGGGGGGGGGGGGGGGGGGGTTTATAGCTAGTACAAGCCACATAGAATTTTATACACTCATGAATTTTGATAGTTTTCCATGGCTATAAAAGAAGAGACAAGCCTCAGAGTTTTAGAAACAGTACCACAAGACGTACAAGATGGACAAAAAAATTGGATTTGCTGCAGTTTTGCTCTTCTGCATCACTGTCGAAGCTCAGCTGGCTCCTAACCTGCTGAATGAAACTTCTCTTCCAGTGAACTATCCTGCAAAAATTCTGGAGGGAGGAGAGCAGGTTTGTCCTCCTCAGGATCAACTGGAGATGGCAAGAATGCTGCTTATGGCAGAAGTTCAAGCTCTGATTCAGAACACTTCTGCTCCTGCATCAGTATCAGGTATTGCATTGTAAAATTAAGTTACCTAGAAAGTCAAGGGCATGTTGAAACAATGCAAAATGTACTTATATAACTGTACTGTATCCATTTTGTGAACCTTTTTCTGTTGTTGGCATTTTTGTAACCCACAAATTATTGCATGATTATCCTTGCATCCTTCTTGTAATTCCTGCAGTTGATATGGCAGATCTTAATATGAACACACCCGGTGAGTAGTGTCCAGATGGACTTGAACTGATTACGACTCCCAGGAGGGCCTGTCGTCAAACTTCAACTTTCACTTCAGTTATATACGTTACTGATACTACTCAGTACATGGCTGTATGAGGCATAGTAATAATTGGACGTGGCTTTGGCTTAACTGAAAGTCAGGGACACATCGAAACAGTACAAAATGTACTAACTGTAGTATTTTTAAACTGCTGTGAACCATAAATTATTGCATGAGTGATTTAATAATCAAATGATATCCTTGCATACATGCTTGTTTTTGTTGTTTTTTTTCTGCAGTAAAAGTTGCAGATCTTAATATGAGCAGACCCGATGAGCAGTGCCCAGATGGACTTGAACTGATTACAATTCCCAGGAGGGGCTGTCGTCAAACTTCAGACTGTACTTCTGTTGTATACCCTACCAATAATATTCAGTACAAATCTGTATGTGGCATAGTAATTGGACGTGCCGCTGAGTTGGAAGATGCATTTCAACGAAGATGCAGTGGATTGTGTGAAACAATTGAAGGCCCGTACGTAGATGGTGTTAGCATAACCCACGGTAGTCCTCGGGAACACATCTGGAGCTTTGCTGTACAACATCCTGGTGTTGTCCGCTGTCCGTGTAGTACCGGCTCTGGCTTCACAACGCCTTCATTCGTCGGTGATGACTATACTTGTGAAACTTACACCTCAACAGAGCCAGTATGGGATGGACAGGGCTGCGTTGTGGCAGATGAACCATGCTGTCAGAGACCATCAGTACCCATATTCTGCAAAGAGTTGCCTGAACCCACTACAGATGATATTGAAGTACGTCTGTGCACTGATGAATTTGACAGACCACCCTGGAGTGAGCGAATTACAGTGGAAAATATTGAACTCTACCTCGATCCAGTAAATACTAATAACTAATTGTTTGAACATTTTTGCCTCCTCATAGTGTAGTAACCAGTAGTACTTTTTGATCTATGTACACTATCTTACAACATAGGTAAAGTGGCGTTATGGCTCATTATAATTAAATAGGCTTAATAATCTAGCAGCTAGCTAGTATCTCTGTGTAGCATAGTATCTCTCAACGTGGTGTGTATATAAAATTTATAGCGATTTTCCCCCAAATATTCCCTGTAAATCTACATGTATTCATTGCTACTTTTACTCTGCACTATAGCAAACATCACCTACATGGTGTATACAAATTAGCCTCGCTCCCAGGCCCCTGCTTATTCAGTTGCACGAAGATAAAGTGCTTTACCTTCGTGCAACCGAATAAAACGGGGGCCTGGGAATAAGGCCATCTGCATTCTGCAAATGGCAATTTATGCATAAACTTAGCTAGTAACAGGTTTTTAATGACAAACCAGCTAAGCTATTTTCATTGCTATCACATGGGGCTGCTGAATTCCTTCTAACACCCTAATGTAAGAATCCAGTGACATTTTTTCATCCAATAAAAGTGCTAACTTACCATCATATCATTGCTATGGGGGCAAATTAAGTGGCCTGGTTGCAACCATACAGGCAATTTCCTGAGTGCTGCTAGTAGCCTGATTTTCAAAGTGCTACCGCAATGTAAGAGCCACAACTATGCAATGTATATACATGCGGGCTATGAATGAGTTCATGTACCTTCGCAGCCTCACACACTATCATTTTTGTGTGAGCACAAATTAGTTACCATGCTGCTCTGCCAATGCAACCACTCCTGCTTCTTAGCGGGCATGAAAAACAGCCTAACTTACTGAATTCCAAGCTTCAATGCCTAATCCAAACCAAGCCTCTAGTTCCCTCCTTCCAACTGTTTCCCACAGGACTCAAGACGGGAGGTCGTCAAACTCTCCTGATGCTAATCTGATAATTCCCTCTGCTAAAGTTAGGGGTCGGATACTTGGGCTGGCAGCTACACCAATAGAGCTGGTTCACATTTCAAATCATCAGTGTTCCACCACTGAATTGCAAGAAGGTAGCTATCAAAAGAAAGTGAGTCTACATACGTACAAGTAGTAGGGGAGTAGTGATTACATGCACATGCTGCCTCTTTCCAGCCCGTAGAAACGTTGGCATGGAGGAGGATTGACGAAAGGCAAGAAGCGTAAAGTAAAGGGCGGAGGGGAGGGGCGAAAAGTCGGCTGGGCACGAGACTACCTTTTGGACCCACCCACCCAGCCACTTCACTCCCTGCCGTCACCCTTTCTCCCTCCCTCCCTCCCTCACTCACTCATGTTGACGGACCTTCTACAAAGAGCAGTAATTACTACATTTTATCAATGGCAACTGTATACAAACACAGATCAGTTAATATTCTCTAGACCATGCATGAGCATAAATACACTGACTCCCAGACAACATACATCATGTTATCTATAGAGTCTTGCCAAATCTTTAACGGTAGGATAGAGATCGTCCAGCTCTGTACACCTACAGAAAAAAGAGCACTTCAATCACATTGTAAGCCAACTTAGTACCAGCATTGAAGTTGGCATCTCACATACTTTGCCACAGAATCTAAAAATGTTGCTTGCTGTTCAGGAGTCACTTTCTGGCCACACGAATTCTCCACAGATGTTTTCAGCAACTGGCATGCTGGCTGTGTGTGTGTGTGTGTGTGTGTGTGTGTGTGTGTGTGTGTACATGTGCCATTGATGTGTACATTTACAAGTGCTACGTCAGAAAGCTTGTTCTTGTTTACATTGACTTCAAAAATGAATGAAACCACTTTTAATGCTCCCCTTAGTAACACTGGTTAATGTCCAAAGTGTAATTAATTTTGTGTATTGCGAAACTGAAAATATATGGGAGGGGGTAAGCAGTGTACAATAATTATATACTTCCAGGCACTAATTGTCATGTATGAAGTATTGTATATACCGAGACCCTGCCATGGCCGTCCCTTTTCCTAAACATTGATGGACCCTCCCTAGCATCTTTATGTTGTGGTAAGTGCAGCAACATGTATCATTGCTTATACTATACCTAAGTCATTCTAACCAATCAGATTTCAGCATTACAGGTATATAACGGGTCATACCTACCGCGCGAAAAAATATACCCCGATTGCTTACGTAAAGCGGGTACCCGATTCCGTTCCAGTCGTTCAAATGTTCAGAAAGCTGTGGTAGGGCTAGTGGCTAGGGTAGCCTAGGCAAGACGTATGGCGTTTTTTGCCCGTAAATCGATGTGGGATAGCACGGTAAGCTATTGGTCTCCGTCTGTAGCTAGTTTTGTTGCGTTTCTGTGTGTTTGTACGTGTGGCCACGCTGCCAGCCTACCGTTTTATTTGCCAAAATGGCGCTAGGGCGGGCTAGACGGGTAGCTACCGTGGCTATTAGCTGTTGTTCATGTCTGTTACAATTGCTGGGAGTGTTTCGCCACTTGTAGCTACTATTTTGCGTTGTGAAAGCTTGTTAGCTACCTAGTTTATCGCGTCGTGCTGAACGGCACCTTTCGAACCTTCTGTCGAGCAGTAACTTGCCTTGCAGTTCTTGATGCTTTGGCAACTCTTGTCAGAATGACTTAGGCATAGTATAAGATAGATAGACCACTGCGTAGCGGGGTGTATGACCCGTTATCTACCTTGGGAAATTATCTCCCCTTGGAAGCCTCGGAAGTACCTCGGGCTTCGCCCTCGTACTTCCTTGGCTTCCGCGGGAGATAATTTTCCCCGCGGTAGATAACGGGTCATACACCCCGCTACGCAGTGATCTATCCTATACTTAGAGGCTAGGCTCATAACCTGCAACTGTCGCCACTATAAGAGCTGGTAAGCTCATGTCTGGAACTTAATAGTCTTCAGTTGTGCAAAAACATGGTGATCACTGTAGTACTGTTTTGAAGATATGCTTGTAACAGACGGATGGACAGTCATATTGCTGGTCAAGTGAATAAATAATACCGCCTACGTAGCTAGACCTTACACTATATACATGCCTACCTCTCTAGCAAACTTCATTAGCTCCCATAGCACTTCAATGGACTCAGTTAGCATGAAGGATGGTAGGTTGATGAATCCTGTCACAAGGCCTGCCAAATAATGGTGAATGTATGTTTGTGTGTGTGTGTGTGTGTGTGTGTGTGTGTGTGTGTGTGTGTTTGTGTGTGTGTGTGTATTATGTTTGTGTATGCATGTGTGAGTGTACATATGTGCACGTGTGTATGTGTGTGATTGTGTGCATCTGTTGACATATAATTATGGAAGTGTGGACGAGGGAGTGTGTATTAACTAATGCTAGCTATGCTCGTTCTGTTGCTCACCGTTCATCAAGACCTGCCCATTCTGAGTTAGGAATGTTTGGACCGCTGACAGTCTTAACTGAGCATCTGAGTCACTCTGCAGAAGAGTAATGGCAAACACATATGCCACGATCACTCTTGAGAGATTTAATTTGTATATGGATGCAAAATGTTTTTACCACAATAATTATCAAGCTTAGCGAGGCCAATAATCGCAACCTATGGACTCAGAATCTCGGCTGCCGGTAGATATTAGTCACATTTTGTCCCGGGGGACTCCTGGGGCAACGACACAAGTTCAAAATGGCGTCTCTGGCAGTTACATGGAGGCAGTCTTTGAAATTGTAACGCATTATAGAGTCAGAGATTTGGATAATTCTACCACACAAGGAAGGCTTACTACAGCTCCCAGATTAGTAGAGTTTATGTACACTGCAACCCCTCTCTCTGTCCCAAGGTAGCCATGGCTGATCCTCGGAAAAATGCTGTAGATAGAGACATCATTCGCTTGGATGCCAGTCGTTCATTTGTTGTAGCTATTCCAGCATTTACTGGCAACTGGTTCAGTTGTTATATTCTCACGACTTTCTGACTCACAGAAATAGTCGACCCTGTGTGCATCTCATGGTGGCACTCATCAGTTGGCTATTGTGCTCTGCTAACAACATATTAGACTTGGCATGGGTGTAAATGCCAACAGTGACCTGACTCCTGTTACACCACACACTGAGTACGACCCGCTAGAAAGGCTCTAAGTCTCTGTAATACTAATCACCAGCATAAATGACTGGGAATGAGGAAATGCTCCCACGTACTAGTCCCTCCTCCAAGGGAAGGTGGATGAGGTCCCTCAGAAACTTCATGATGGAAACGAAGGCATCCCTGTGGTTGAGGGTGCAGGCAGCCAGGGCACACTGGATAGCCGGGGGAGCCACTGCATTTGAGAGGAACACTATGGGACTGCGCTGAAGGAACCTGGACGGAAAAGGGTGTAGTGTGAGCTCTGTTGAAGTATAAGCTGCCGCATACTGATGACTTGAATAATAACAACACTGGGAATTTCTACTGCTTTTAAACAGTTTGAAAACTTCTTTGGCCATTTATATGCCCTTGAAACTTGGTGGACTAACCCTAGAGGCCCAATAGGCTAAACAGTCTACATAGGTCGACCAATTCTCTTTTCTAGTGTATACTTGTTCCCTTATTTACAAGTGCACACTTGCAGGTAAACTATATGCTTTGACATCGGTCCTATAATTAGGCAAGGCAGTAGCTAGGGTTCTTGAAATTGGTAGCTGCCAACAGCTCCAGAGTATTCCTTTCACTGTTGTTCAACCGCTGTTTCAAATATTCTACAACATTTCAGAAGACAAACCACACTTCCCCCATCTCCTGCAGAGTTGTATGATCCTAGATAATACCGCTGAACGACTTTCATTTATAACATAATCCTAGCAGTCTACATGTACATGTATATGCCATGACACTATACCTAAGTACTTATCAAGCACACGCTTTTGTATGCTGGTGACCTTGTATCCTATAACACCTCACACCAGGCCTACCTAGCACAGAGTCTAAACATGTCATCCACAGTGTCGGGATGGTTGATCAGTCCCGAAGGCCCACTGAGTATGGGAAAGGAGACCTCTGCAAATGCCTGCAGCATCCCCAAGAGCCCCTGTTGGTAGGCCTCCTCTGCCCCGAACTCATCCACTATGATGGAGCCCAGGTAGAGGAAGCAAGAGTGATGGTGCTCGCGGTAGATGGAGACAATCTGTGTGTGTGTGTGTGTGTGTGTGTGTGTGTGTGTGTGTGTGTGTGTGTGTGTGTGCATGTGTGTATGTGCGTGCATGTGTGTGTGTGCATGTGTGTGCATGTGTGTGTGTGTGTGTGTGTTGCGGTATGTGGGGGGATATTTAATTGCGATGTATATGAACAAGCATATGTACAATAAACAGGAGGAGGGCCAAGGTTGACCTTTACTTATTGAGGTCTCATTAATGTCACATGACAAACTAAATCGCATGTAGGCTTGTAAATAGCAGCTTCTGATGCATTAGCCATTTGGTAGGCAATTAATTGTCCAATGAAGGGCATTATTCTGCAGTCTGAGCCAGTTACTGACCTAGCCTCGTCCCCGGGCTCTCCTGCACTTGAGAGCCTGGTACATTTTCTCATGTGATTTAAACTTACTTGCGTGTGGGTAGGGATTGCTAGCGCTCGAAAGATGGTTGCACTTCTCTACCTTTAGCTGGTGACATTGCTTCAGCACTTGGTCTGTCGTGTGGTACAAAAGGGCTCCAAAGAGCTACTAGCTATAAGAAGTATAGATTCGCTGCCTTTGTTTGTTGACTGAGAACTGCAGCTGTCCCCACGTCACCCATGAAAACATTCATTCCTTTCCGCCCTACATGTCATGCACGTGAGCAAATATACCAGGCCCCAGCTAACTAAAGTGAAACATTCACATTGGCCTGGAAACAAGGCTACTGCTGACCTGTGATTGCTCATATCTCCATTGAGTCCCGGAGGTAAGTTGTGCGTTCAAGCATGGCTGCGCTCACTTCTCCATTTGCTCTACTTTCCTTTAGTCTTACTGCACGAGGGCAGGCCTGGATAGACAGCGCTATCTGGAGGAACTAAAGATTTACCTGGAGAAAACATATGAAGGTGTGAGCACACTTTTGTGGTTTCCAACTTGCATGAGAATTGTATAAAGATAAAGGGCAGTGTATACAGAGAAGTATGACTTTAATGTGTATGTATACACTGCGTGATGTTTATTCCTTGTAAGAGGGTTATAAATTGGGTAGTGTCAAGTCTTGCATTTATTGATGCCTCTCAAACAGTGCATAAAGTACTGATTGCTCTATTTCTTAGAAAACTCTACTGTTCAGTTCGAAACATTGGATAAATTTCTAAGCCAGAGTTTTGAAAATGAAACAGATGATGATATTCTGATCTGCCAGCTCTGTGAGCTGACGTTCACCTCGCTTCACAACAAGAGGTGCCACTATTCTGGGAAATCCCACACTGAAGCACTGTGGCAGGAGCTGAACAAACTGTCAGGGCGTACCAAGGGCAAGCAGACAAAAGGAAAGAAAACACATAATTCAAAAGCGTGTAAAAGTGCAGTGAACGAGTTTATGTGTCAATGGCAAACCCTACTGATCAACCAATGGAGGATTGTACAAGTGCAGAACTTGACTGCAGTGAAGTTGAAGTTGGTATGTGGGATGAGGCGACTGATAGTACGACCAGAGGTAGTGGCAGAGTCAATCACAGAAAGCAACGGGATGGCAGAAGACTGAATACATCTGATAGCGGTATACAGAATACGAATGTGCCTGATTCTGCAAAACTTGAAAAAACAGCAGTTAAAGAATTAGTTCGTACATCATATTCAGCAGAAGTAGACAGTTCACCTCCATGCAGTAGTTGTATATCAGCTACACCTAGTAACCCTGTTCATGTTGACGTTTGTGCAAGTACATTACCACTACCAATCAGCACGTTGTCTTCCCCCATCAGTTCAGTGTCCTCTGAAAAGCGTGTGTTGGGTGTAGACGGAGGAAATGTTGGAACCAGTAGGGAGTTACCACATCCTGCCCAACAGGGAAGCATGAATGTGCTGTTGGAACACTGTGAGACTGTGTCCACATGCTTCAAGGAATTTGCATCTAGAACTACTTGTAAGTTATCACTGTGCATGTATGGTAGTGATGAGGTAACAGGATACATTTTGCTTGTGTGGATATTATTTTACAGTGGCAGCTATTCAAAGGCGGCGTTTGTTACACTCGGCAGTTTGCTACAAAACGATCCACATGCAACAATTGTTCAATCTATGTCCTAGCTTTCCTTGAAACTAGTCTGACACTCCTTACTATGTTGCGTATGTGTCTCTATTCCATCCTCCAGCAAATATGCGAGCACTATATGAGCAAAGAAAGCTGCACTGTGAATTACTGAATGAGTACAGTACCTTGCAGCAACAGTGCGAAGAATCGGAAGTAAGTGTATTTCCCATTTCATTTTTTTTTGCATGGCGTTGTCTTATATCTCGTGGATGTGCAGTAGTGACTATGTGTATCCATATTGTCCTCTGATGTACATCTAGAATGCTGCCTGATTAACTGGTAGAAGCTTAAATCATTTCAGTATCTATTTCAACCCATTTAGTACTTCTGCAGCTGCTATGAAGAAGAGTTGGGTCACTATTCACTTGCGGACGACAACCTGTGTCAGCAATTAACAAGTCTATTATCTCTGTTCAAGTGCACAGGAAACACAGCCTTGGTAACGAAGCTAGAGGCATCAACGGATGAAAACAGATAGATTATGACTGTGCTTACAGGTTCACAGTAACACTAATCAGAAATTAACAGGTTTATAGAACTATTTTTATAGATTCGTTTTTGTTTAATAATTTAAAGTGTCCGTACATTATCACTTGCATGGGGCTGACCTCCGGGAGCATTGCTGGAGAATTCATGTTCTGGAGTACATTTCTAAGGCTGACGTTAGAACTGAGAATGCTTATAGTCCAGAAGTAATATTAATGAGAGGCACTTTGCATGGCAAGCCAACCGATAGCTAATTATTTTCCCTGAAGAATTGGTGTATAGTTCATACACTTACGTATGTTGAGCATTCCTTGCACCATGTTTGGGATTAATTGTTCTATGTAGCGAGCGTGACCATTCTGCCAAGTGTAAGTACAGCGGGCGAGCAGACAGTGTACCAGATTGTTTCCACTTCCAGAAGCACCGTGGAGGCGTGACATGACTGGGTGCACTACCTACCAGTAATCACTCCCAGGAGGGGGCTATTATGTTACTATTTTTAGAAGTGGCACTAACCATACACTTGAAGAGAACGAAAATATATTCACAAAGTTCTGAGATGTGGATGTAATATAATCAGGAGCCCATAACCCAAGAGCATTAAACTTGTGTAGGTATGCTGCTTCCAAAGTTCCACCTGTTGTCAAATGGCACCTGCACAACACTCCTTATATGGTAAGTGGCATGTGAGCGCTATAATTCACTTAGCGCTAGTAGCGCAGTAAACCAGCCATGCATAACTGCTAGGCATTCCATATATGGAGTTTTCTTGCAGGTGCCATTCGACAATAGGTTGAATCACCAGTTTAACGCTCCTTCGCCTGGGCGTGGCGAGACGCGAATATTTTCACGAACCACAGTCGCGAGAATAACAACTAACCCGGAATAATGTATGGCTCCTGGAGAAGCTACTAAAAACGACTGGTCTTTGAGAGATCTATCTGCAACGTAGTGCAGCGACAGGTCAGTTTCGACTATTAATTTTATAAGCCTCGCACGTCACGACGCGTCGCGTCAGGGGTAGACCAGAAGATCTCGCATGAGCTTTTCACTGGTGTGTCCCTGCAGTTTGGCAGTGAATGTCTTCACCACTAGTGCTCTCTGCCAAGCCATAAACCATCTGCCCTCTGTAGATGACTATTGGAAGCGAGATCCTTAGCTGTAAAACTGAAGTTTGAAGGCGATCACACCAAGTGGCAAACTAGGTATTATTTAAAATTAATTCTGCTTAATAAAGATATACAGCAAGGACACACAAGTAACAACAATGCTAACATACAGTGTACCCAATAGTAAATAATAAAAAATAAAAAATAAAAACTGGAAAACAAAAGCAGTACGTAGTTACATGTATGTATCCAGGTATAACAATAACTGACATTTAAAGGAGGTAGCTACAACTCTGGACACATAAAGGTAAAGTGTTCCAATTAAAAATTGTGTTAGGAAAGAAAGAGTACTTGTAGGCATTTGTGTGAACAACAGGTCTCTCAAACTGAATTGCATTAGAACTTCTCAAACCCATTGGAATATGACATCTCTCCAAGGGTACATTTGGAAACACAAAATTAATGTTCCATCTAGAACTTGATATAGTTAGCTGAGTTGCAGGTAAAGCCTTCTTGAAAACGGTGTGGGAAGATTGCAACAGGTTAGTGTAGTCACTTCTCCAGTTCTTTGTGCAGACTCTAAGTGCACTCATGACTGCTTTTGTGAGCTATCACGTTATCTCCACTTTGCTAACAATGACACTTTGGTGCCCCGTGACTCACCAGGCTACGATTGGCTGGTGATTGATCAGCCAGGTCGTTATTAACGAGGTGATGATGAAGTTCCATCATCCTGTTTCATGCAGTTACTGAATTTCTCATCTCCCATCACTTGATTGGCATACCTATTACTCTAATCATTAGGTTAGAAGAAGAGCTCAAAGACTTCCAGTGGAGAGGCAGAGATCGGGACTGCTGGACCAACAGTAGCGGTGAAGGGGTTGATGGTGACAGCATGCAAAGTAAACGACCATGAGGCTCTCCGAAGTTCTGATGGTGCATTTACATTGCATGACATCATTTGAATGTAATCATTACTTTAAAATTAATTTCTGTTATATTTCATGTGGGTAGCTGATCGATGAGAAACTAGCTTAAAGTGGTAGATAACAGTCAACACCGACAATAAGAAAGAGCTGGAAATGCAGAGAAAAGAACCACTTTCGCACCCATCACGTGTACATCTACTAGGATATGGCGACTTTCATCGCTAATGACTGTGTTTTGAAGTCGATAAACCCGCTAAATCACCTAGCTATTGGAAAGAGATTAAAAAATTTGTATGACAGACGTACAGATGAAACCAATTGCATTACACCGCCTCCGCATACACGGCGCGGGGTAACAAACCCCACCATTGTTCCTCTGGAGCTGCACAGATCTGCTGTGTATGTTTCCGGACCTTCGAAGACGATGAAGTGGAGGAAACTGGTTTGGAGTGGGTTGAATGTGCATGTAAGCGATGGCTACATGAGGACTGCATAGACTATGCTACTAATGTGGCTGTTGATGGTAAAGAGTTGTTGTGTCCTTATTGTTGTGTGTGACGTGCTATATGCTGTTGTTTTGAAAAATAATATTGTCGTAATATCAAAAATATTTGTCTGAAATTGTTGTCCTGGTGATAGTATACATTCAAATATATTCGGGGGTGGTGCAGAAAAAAATATTAAAATCATGCCATGCACCATACAAAAAGAATACTTCCGGGATGCCGATAATTGATATACGCAAATCAATGTAGTGCCGGAAATAGATACGTCGTGCCGATAATTGGTTTTTGAGCGCACGCGTATTGGACGAGGCCGCTTCCACTTTGTCGTCACTACAGTTTATTCGCACGTATCAATGTATAGAAAGCTTCCGTCTGCGTTGGAGTGGTTGTCAGGAAGCGTTCCTAGACAAATCAGACAAGTCTATATGCCGATAATTGGTAACATACGCTATGCATACCCCACACCACCATGCATGATCACATTATCCTAAGAGGAACTGGTTAGAAGGTAAACTACATTGTGGGAGAATGGCGGAAAAGGTACATTCCATAGTTGCTACTCCTGCAATTTCCTACTCCACACTCCCAGTCTGAGTGTGATAGCCGACCTAATTACATTCCAACAAACCTGTCCCTTATTCTCACTTGCCATGTAGCTACTAATACTGTAGATGTTTCTTCACAATAATTGATCAGGAAATTAGCTTTTCTCACAGTGTAACCATAATGTGATTATGTTGGTGGTGGTGGTGGGGGGAGGGGGGGGGGGGGGGTGCATAGCTAGTAGCTACAAGCAACATAGAATTTTATTTAAAACTCATGAATTTTGATAGTTTTTCATGGCTATAAAAGAAGAGACAAGCCTCAGAGTTTTAGAAACAGTATCGCAAGACGTACAAGATGGACAAAAGAGTTGGATTTACCGCAGCTTTACTCTTCTGCATCACTGTTGAAGCTCAGCTGGCTCCTAACCTGCTGAATGACACTTCTCTTCCAGTGAACTACCCTGCAAAAATTCTGGAGGGAGGAGAGCAGGTTTGTCCTCCTCAGGATCAACTGGAGATGGCAAGAATGCTGCTTATGAATACAGTGTGCGTGTCTGTGTGAGTGTGTGTGTGTGTGTGTGTTAACCAATTATCACGTGCGCTTAGTTACGTCATTCTGTAGAAGCATCCCGTAGCTGGAAGTTTGCAGGCTGAATAGGCCAAAGTACGTCAAGCTAAGTTAGTTTTGTGTTGGCGAAAGAGTGGTAGGTAACGATGATAATTCTGTTTTGGCACATTCTGATTGCTAACTGGAAGCGCACTACGAAATTGCTGTGTCAGCACTTTCGCTGGAAGCTGTGCATGTCTAGCCAAGCTGATCCATTCTATAGCTGCATTTAGCTTAGACTGACCTGTTGCTGAGCATAACCTTCAGTTGAATGGTTTTAATATGTAAAAAAAAAAAACACCTCCAAAACCTTGCTTTATACACATGGAAATTTCATGAGTGATAATCCATTTTCGGGCTTCTCAGTACAGAATCTGTTTCTCTGAATTCATTATGTGTTTCTGGGATGCATTCCATAAAAGGCTACATGGCTTGTACTAAATTTATACATACCCCACACCACCATGATCACATTATGGTAAGAGGAACTGCACTGCAAAAATAGAAGGGTTACTTTAACCTAGCTAGGGTTATCTCAGTTGCAGTTTTATGTGCACGTATTCTAATTGAATACTCTGCACACCAGTTGCATGCAAATACATAATGATTATGTGTACTACCTATGTACGAGAAACATGTTGATAGTCACGGTCAATTATTTGTTGGAGTGCATGTTTCTAGTTAAAGCAGGTTACAAGGTAAACTACGTTATGGGAGAACGAGCTAGGGAATGAAAAGTAAATGGTACATTGCACAGTCATAACTCCTCCAAATCTCTAACTCATACTCCCAGTCTGAGGGTGTAGATTCCAACAAACCTCTCCCTTATTCTTACGATACTATAGTCCATAAAACAAAACCAATAATGCCTTTGATGGCCGATACACACACAGTAAGTAGACTGTACTTGTAAGCATGATAGTAAAGCTGCAACTGAGCTAACCATAGATTGGTTAAAATAACCCCTTAATTTTTGCAGTGTGGTTAGGGAGAATGGCGGAAAAGGTACATTCCATAGTTGCTACTCCTGCAATTTCCTACTCCACACTCCCAGTCTGAGTGTGATAGCCGACCTAATTACATTCCAACAAACCTGTCCCTTATTCTCACAACAGTCCAGAAGAGCTTAGAATTGTAGTAACACATAAGAAAATTGCATAAGTTACACAAAAACTGTGTAGCTAGTAGCTAAAAAGGTATGCACACCCAATTGAGCATATGGACAAAATTTTGAGTTCTCAGTAGCTCTTGATTCCTCCTGCAGGGTTTCACACAGAGAGGGGTGGGGGCTTGAGATTCCCCCCTCCCATGATTTGAAGGCGATACACTCAGTGGTTGATTCGTAGCTCATTAGTGAAGGGCTCAGAATCATAGTGGGCTAACCCACAATCAAACACTGGAAATTGTTACGTACACCTATGAGTATATGGACAAAATTTTGAATTCTAGCTGAAACTTGTGGGTTGGACTCCTAGCTCTGCTTCTCAGTGCTTCAATTAATAGATCTACAAAATAGCAACAATGGAATGAATACACATGTTCACAAGCTGTATGGCATGAAATTACAATGCGCTCACCCAACAACAATTATTAGAGGAAACACATAATATCGTAAACATGTTTGTGGAACTCATATGACAGCAGCTGGATCTAAGTTGTTGCTATACTGTTTTTTTTTGTAGATAGGTTGTCAACATGTTTATGATATTATGAGTTTCCTCTAATAAATGTTGCTGGGGGAGTGTTAGTAATCTTATACCATACAGCTTGTCAACATGTAGCTATACAGTAAACCTTCACTCTTCATTATTGCTACTGTGTACAAAAGTAATGCAGGAGGATAAACCCTACATTGCTGCTCAGCTAATCCAGATGTTCCATGTTTTCCTGGTTAGTTTGGCAAGTGTATAACTGAAGGGCTGAGGAGCAGAGCTAGTAGTCCAATCCACAACTATTGAAATTGTCCCCCTGTTTAAAGAGCTATATACTGAGAATTCAAAATTTCATCCATATGCTCTTAGGGTGTGCATAATTTCCCTTCATTTTTGATGCTATTTCCTTGTGGGTTAGCCCACTATGCATATGGTTCTGAGCCTTTCATTTATGGGGCTCCAGAAGCCACCAGAAGCAACCTCAGAGCATGGTAATTACTGTACACACATTGCAATATCCTATAGTAAAAAAACAAGGCTTATTTTCTTTTTTTTCTACACATGGAAAATTCATGAGTGATAATCCATTTTAAGGTTTCTCAGTACAGAATCTGTTTCTCTGAATTCATTATGTGTTTCTGGGATGCATTCCATAAAAGGCTACATGGCTTGTACTAAATTTATACATACCCCACACCACCATGATCACATTATGGTAAGAGGAACTGGTTAGGGAGAATGGCGGAAAAGGTACATTCCATAGTTGCTACTCCTGCAATTTCCTACTCCACACTCCCAGTCTGAGTGTGATAGCCGACCTAATTACATTCCAACAAACCTGTCCCTTATTCTCACAACAGTCCATAAAATTAATGAAGAGCTTAGAATCGTAGTAACACAATCTCATAAGAAAATTGCATAAGTTACACAAAAATGTAGTAAAAAAGTATGCACACCCATTGAGTATATGGACAAAACTTTGAGTTCTCAGTAGCTCTTGATTCCTCCTGCAGGGTTTCACACAGAGAGGGGTGGGGGCTTGAGATTCCCCCCTCCCATGATTTGAAGTCGATACACTCAGTGGTTGATTCGTAGCTCATTAGTGAAGGGCTCAGAATCATAGTGGGCTAACCCACAATCAAACACTGGAAATTGTTACGTACACCTATGAGTATATGGACAAAATTTTGAATTCTAGCTGAAACTTGTGGGTTGGACTCCTAGCTCTGCTTCTCAGTGATAGATCTACAAAGTAGCAACAATGGAGAGAATACACATGTTCACAAGCTGTATGGTATGAAATTACAATGCGCTCACCCAACAACAATTATTAGAGGAAAGTGAAGGTTTACTGTATAGCTACATGTTGACAAGCTGTATGGTATAAGATTACTAACACTCCCCCAGCAACATTTATTAGAGGAAACTCATAATATCATAAACATGTTGACAACCTATCTACAAAAAAAAACAGTATAGCAACAACTTAGATCCAGCTGCTGTCATATGAGTTCCACAAACATGTTTAAGATATTATGTGTCTTCATTGTTGCTACTGTGTACATAAGTAATGCAGGAGGATAAACCCTACATTGCTGCTCAGCTAATCCAGATGCTCCATGTTTTCCTGGTTAGTGTATAACTGAAGGGCTGAGGAGCAGAGCTAGTAGTCCAATCCACAACTATTGAAATTGTCCCCCTGTTTAAAGTGCTATATACTGAGAATTCAAAATTTCATCCATATGCTCATAGGGTGTGCATAATTTCCCTTCATTTTTGCTATTTCCTTGTGGGTTAGCCCACTATGCATATGGTTCTGAGCCTTTCATTTATGGGGCTCCAGAAGCCAACCTCAGAGCATGGTAATTACTGTACACACATTGCAAAAATATCCTATAGTAAAAAACAAGACTTGTCTTTTTTTTTCCACACATGGAAAATTCATGAGTGATAATCCATTTTAGGGTTTCTCAGTACAGAATCTGTTTCTCTGAATTCATTCTCTGTTTCTGGGATGCATTCCATAAAAGGCTACATGGCTTGTACTACATGTATACAAAGTCACAAAAAACATAAAAAAATGAAGAAGCATGTAAGGCTGGAATCTCAAAAAAAGTAACTGAACAAGGTAGGAATGACACCACAGTACTTTTACAGATTGCCGTCCCTACATCTTTTGCCATGTTTCCAACCATGCCTTGTGATGCTTAGCTATACATGTAATGGCAATTACATCCTGTGGCATTTTGTTAAACGTGCATGCTTTGGTAGTCATAAATGAGTCAATTAATGCAGATTATGCTGCTGGAATTGTACAAATAGTGGGAGGAGTCATAAGTGCACATGGTCCAATTTTGTAATTCTGTAGTAATTATGTATAGCATGAAGGAGATAAAGGACTGTGTTATGAGCAGCTGCAATCATTTATTGTTGCTAAATTAACATGACGTGGATTATGTGTGTAAAGATGTGAGTTGAGCAGTATTGAGTCTATGTGCATGTTGGTACAAGACTGGTGTGCATGGCATGTAGGAAATTGTGGTATGTGTGTGGTTGGAAAAAGGGCAAAAGATGTAGGGATGGCAATCCGTAAAAGTATTGTATTGTCGTTCCTACCTTGTTCAGTTACTATTTTGAGATTCCATCCCTGTATGATAGCTGATGTAATTACATCCTAACAAACGTTTTCCTTATTCTTAAACATTTAACTGTCCATAAATAAATTTAACAGCTAACTTAACACTAAACTTAGGTTAGGCTCGAGTCCATTTCTCGCTTCATAAGCTCGTACTCTATTTACAACCCTCTTGATGCATGATAGCTAAAATGCTATATAGGACATTGGAGGAGTAGCAACTATGGGATGTACCTTTTCCACCCTTAGCTAGCTCATTCTCCCAGAATGTAGTTTACCTTCTAACACTGCAGGAAATGTATTTCCTGCATTCTTCTCTGAAGGAATGCGTGAGGTACAGACTAGAAATTGCAAAGGAAATTCCTCAGGGCACTTGCCATATACTGATACTGTAGACGCTTCTTCACAATACTTGATCAGGAAATTAGCTTTTCTCACAGTGTAACCATAATGTGATCAAGTTGGTGGGGGGGGGGGGGAGGTGTATAGTACAAGCCATGTAGACTTTTATTTTTATATGCAGCGAAAATAGATCTCAGCTAACTATATGCCCGAGAAAGGGAATGAATCCTCAGAAATAGAGAATAAATTTGGAGAAATAGATTCTGTAATGAGAAACCCTAATTAGATTATCACCCATGAATTTATAGTTTTCCAAAAAACAAACAGACAAAACAACAAAAATGTTGACTTTATAGCTAGAAGCTGTGTTCTGTGTGCATACCTTGACTCGAGCACTGGGCACACAGTTTTGTGCAGCTGATCTGTGCAGCTCTATAATGGTGGGTTAAAATAGTAGGTTTATTTATGGATTGTTGTACATTGTAAGACGTTTGTTGGAATGTAACTAGAACAGCTGTCACACTCGTACTGGGAGTGTAAACTAGGAAATTGGAGTAGTGGCAACTATGAAATGTACCTTTTCCGTCCTTGTAGTTTACCTTCAAACCATTTTAATGTGATCATGTATGTGGTGTGTATGTGTGTGTGTGTGGGGAGGGGGGTGTGGGAGTACAAGCCACATAGAATTTTATACACTCATGAATTTTGATAGTTTTCCATGGCTATAAAAGAAGAGACAAGCCTCGGAGTTTTAGCAACAGTACCGCAAGACGTACAAGATGCACAAAAGAGTTGGATTTACCGCAGCTTTACTCTTCTGCATCACTGTTGAAGCTCAGCTGGCTCCTAACCTGCTGAATGACACTTCTCTTCCAGTGAACTACCCTGCAAAAATCCTGGAGGGAGGAGAGCAGGTTTGTCCTCCTCAGGATCAACTGGAGATGGCAAGAATGCTACTCATGAAAGAAGTTCAAGCACTGATTCTGAACATTTCTACTCCGGAATCAATACCAGGTACTTGAACATGATACTGCATTATGACTTTTTGAAGTTAAAATTAGCACAAAGCCAAGAACACATTAAAATGTACTGACTGTATTGTACACATTTGTGATTTGCATAAATCTCTTTCTTAAACTGCTGTGGAGGCATGACTAGCTATCCGCAGTCACAAATCATAATTACACATGCTTCGCTTGTTTGATACTAAATATAATACCAGCAACTTGGCATGCATGTACATATACATATTACATTGTTTATAGAACTCTCAGAACTGTACACTGTGGTATCATCTATTCTTAAGGATTTGGCCACTACTACAACGACTGCAAGGATGCCTATGAACAAGGAGAAACGGAAAATGGAGTCTACACTGTAAGACCAGATGACGGACCACCATTTGATGTATACTGCGATATGGATATACTGCGATATGGAAATCGATACTGGAGGATGGACCGTGTTCCAACGCAGACAGGACGGCTCCCAAGATTTCTACCTTGACTGGGATGACTATGAACATGGCTTTGGCAACCTGACTTGTGAATTTTGGCTTGGCTTAAGCAACATTCACCGCCTAACCGCCGCTGCTCTGCACACGGAACTACGAGTAGATTTGGAGGACTTTGAAGAAGCTACCGCTTATGCTAAGTATAATGAATTCGCAGTTGGAAATTCCACTTCAAACTATGTGTTGACGGTAGGAGGCTACAGTGGAACAGCTGGAGACTCCCTCACTAATGCAATTAGCCAGAATGGTCAACAATTTTCAACACGAGATAGAGATAATGATAGGTCATCAAGCAACTGTGCAATTAACTTTAGTGGAGCATGGTGGTACAACAACTGTCATTTTTCGAACCTGAACGGCCTCTACCATGGCGGTGAGCACCCTGACTCCTTTGCCAACGGAGTAAATTGGGAGACTTGGAGGGGATACTACTATTCCCTGAAATTCACTGAGATGAAGCTTAGACGTGTGTGAACAGTACATAATTGCTGACTGATTGACTGCCTTGCCGTAGCTAAATCAAATAACAAAGAGTGCATGTGATTTACAATTAGCTATAGCTACCATTCCTAGTCTGCTTAATTTTGTAAGGTTATTCAAGTCAGTTTATGCCTCCTCATAGTGTAATAGGCAGTACTGCTGTTGATCTACTGTGTTTCTGCATAAACAGCTCATTATATTATAAGCTACTTAATTTGTGTAACTATGCATGCAATTATAAGCTAGCTAGAATCTATGTGTCGCATATTTTAGCAGTGTATATATTTTGGTGTGCAGTCGACATGGCAATTCTTTTTTTACTGTGATAATCATGTATACATAAAAAGTCATGATCTGAGTAGCTATAGCTAGCTGCAAATGCTTAGCCAGGGCCTGCATGGAGAGGGAGAGAGAAATTTATTACCAACTTTAAATAGGCCGCCGCGGAGAAGGGGGGCATGTGTGGCCTCCCCCCCCCCCCCCCCCACGGCCACTTGGCAGTTCTGTGACGTCACATCTGGACATAATCCTAACGCTGTTCTAGCAATCATGCAATATATTCTCACGATCACACGATCAAACCTCATGGTTATATAGAGCTAGAGATCGATCGTGGAAGAACATTCTATATTAAAAGCCAACTCTTTCACTGGCAGGGGCGGCGGCTGTAGCGTCGGAGAGGGTGGGGCTGAGTGCAAGTCGTAGTCTTACGTAATAACGCTACGCAACTTGTAGGCGACAGGTTTGTGCTATATTTCATGTATAAAATCTTCCGCGCTTCGTGCGGGGCCGGGCACGCCAGGCCACTCTCGATCACCTTTTGGTCCTACCCACCTCGCTCCCTCCCGTCACTCTTTCTCCCTCCCTCCTTCCCTCACTCACTCATGTTGACGGGCCTTCTACAAAGAGCAATAATTACTACGTTTTATCAATGGCAACTGTATACAAACATAGATCAGTTATTATTCTCTAGACCATGCATGAGCATAAATACACTGACTCCCAGACAACATACATCATGTTATCTATAGAGTCTTGCCAAATCTTTAACGGTAGGATAGAGATCGTCCAGCTCTGTACACCTACAGAAAAAAGAGCACTTCAATCACATTGTAAGCCAACGTAGTACCAGCGATTGAAGTTGGCATCTCACATACTTCGCCACAGAATCTAAAAATGTTGCTTGCTGTTCTGGAGTCACTTTCTGGCCACACGAATTCTCCACAGATGTTTTCAGCAACTGGCATGCTGGCTGTGTGTGTGTGTGTGTGTGTGTACATGTGCCAATGATGTGTACATTTACAAGTGCTACGTCAAAAAGCTTGTTCTTGTTTACATTGACTTCAAAAATGAATGAAACCACTTTTAATGTCTACTATTCCAAAGTGTAATTAATTTTGTGTATTGCGAAACTGAAAATATATGGGAGGGGGTAAGCAGTGTACAATAATTATATACTTCCAGGCACTAATTGTGACAGTCATGTATGAAGTATTGTATATACCATGCAGTGAGGGGGACCCTGCCATTGCCGTCCCTTTTCCTAAACATTGATGGACCCTCCCTAGCATCGTTATGTTGTAGTAAGTGTAGCAACATGTATTATTGCTTAGAGGCTAGGCTCATGACCTGCAACTGTCGCCACTATAAGAGCTGGTAAGCTCATGTCTGGAACTTAATAGTCTTCAGTTGTGCAAAAACATGGTGATCACTGTAGTACTGTTTTGAAGATATGCTTGTAACAGACGGATGGACAGTCATATTTCTGGTCAAGTGAATAAATAATACCGCCTATGTAATAAAATACAATTAGCTAGCTAGACCTTACACCATATACATGCCTACCTCTCTAGCAAACTTCATTAGCTCCCATAGCACTTCAATGGACTCAGTTAGCATGAAGGATGGTAGGTTGATGAATCCTGTCACAAGGCCTGCCAAATAATGGTGAATGCATGTTTGTGTGTGTGTGTGTGTGTGTGTGTGTGTGTGTGTGTGTGTGTTTGTGTGTGTGTGTGTATTATGTTTGTGTATGCATGTGTGAGTGTACATATGTGCACGTGTGTGTGATTGTGTGCATGTGTGGATGTAATTATGGAAGTGTGGACGAGGGAGTGTGTATTAAATTAATCAAAAATAGCTAGCTATGCTCGTTCTGTTGCTCACCGTTCATCAAGACCTGCCCATTCTGAGTTAGGAATGTTTGGACCGCTGACAGTCTTAACTGAGCATCTGAGTCACTCTGCAGAAGAGTAATGGCAAACACATATGCCACGATCAGTCTTGAGAGATTAAATTTTAATATGGATGCAAAATGTTTTTACCACAATAATTATCAAGCTTAGCGAGGCCAATAATCGCAACCTATGGACTCAGAATCTCGGCTGCCGGTAGATATTAGTCACGTTTTGTCCCGGGGGACTCCTGGGGCAACGACACAAGTTCAAAATGGCGTCTCTGGCAGTTACATGGAGGCAGTCTTTGAAATTGTAACGCATAATTATAGAGTCAGAGATTTGGATAATTCTACCACACAAGGAAGGCTTACTACAGCTCCCAGATTAGTAGAGTTTATGTACACTACAGCCCCTCTCTCCGTCCCAAGGTAGCCATGGCTGATCCTTGGAAAAATGCTGTAGATAGAGACATCATTCGCTTGGATGCCAGTCGTTCTTTTTTTGTAGTTATTCCAGCATTTACTGGCTACTGGTTCAGTTGTTATTCTCACGACTTTCTGATTCGCGGAAATAGTCGACCCTGTGTGCATCTCATGTGCACTCCCTATTGTGTTGGTACATATTAGACTTAGCATGGTTGTAAATGCCAACAGTGACCTGACTCCTGTTACACCACACACTGAGTACGACCCGCTAGAAAGGCTCTAAGTCTCTGTAATACTAATCACCAGCATAAATGACTGGGAATGAGGAAATGCTCCCACGTACTAGTCCCTCTTCCAAGGGAAGGTGGATGAGGTCCCTCAGAAACTTCATGATGGAAACGAAAGCATCCCTGTGGTTGAGGGTGCAGGCAGCCAGGGCACACTGGATGGCCGGGGGAGCCACTGTAGTTGAGAGGAACACTATGGGACTGCGCTGAAGGAACCTGGACGGAAAAAGGGGTAGTGTGAGCTCTGTTGAAGTATAAGCTGCCGCATACTGATGACTTGAACAATAACAGTACTGGGGATTTCTACTGCTTTTAAACAGTTTGAAAACTTATTTGGCCATTTATATGCCCGTGGAACTTGGTGGACTAACCCTAGAGGCCCAATAGGCTAAACAATCTACATAGGTCGACCAATTCTCTTTGGTGAACTATATGCTCTGACATCAGACCTATAATTAGGCAAGGCAGTAGCTAGGGCTATTGAAATTGATAGCTGCCAACAGCTCCAGTGTATTCCTTTCACTGTTGTTCAACCGCTGTTTCAAATATTCTACAACATTTCAGAAGACAAACCACACTTCCCCCTTCTCCTGCAGAGCTGTATGATCCTAGATAATATCGCTGAACGATTTTCATTTACAACATAATCCTAGCAGTCTACATGTAGCTACATGTATATGCCATGACACTATACCTAAGTACTTATCAAGCAGTATGCTGGAGAGCTTGTATCCTATAACACCTCACACCAGGCCTAGCTACCTAGCACAGAGTCTAAACATGTCATCCACAGTGTCGGGATGGTTGATCAGTCCCGAAGGCCCACTGAGTATGGGAAAGGAGACCTCTGCAAATGCCTGCAGCATCCCCAAGAGCCCCTGTTGGTAGGCCTCCTCTGCCCCGAACTCATCCACTATGATGGAGCCCAGGTAGAGGAAGCAAGAGTGATGGTGCTCGCGGTAGATGGAGACAATCTGTGTGTGTGCGTGTGTGTGTGTGTGTGTGTGTGTGTGTGTGTGTGTGTGTGTGCATGTGTGTGCATGTGTGTGTGTGTGTGTGTGTTGCAGTATGTGGGGGGATATTTAATTGCGATGTATTTGAACAAGCATGTACATTAAATGGGAGGATGACCAAGGTCACATGACAAACTAAATCGCATGTAGGCTTTACTGATGCATTAGCCATTTGGTAGGCTATTAATTGTCCAATGAAGGGCATTATTCTGCAGTCTGAGCCAGTTACTGACCTAGCCTCGTCCCCGGGCTCTCCTGCACTTGAGAGCCTGGTACATTTTCTCATGTGATTTAAACTTACTTGCGTGTGGGTAGGGATTGCTAGCGCTCGAAAGATGGTTGCACTTCTCTACCTTTAGCTGGTGACATTGCTTCAGCACTTGGTCTGTCGTGTGGTACAAAAGGGCTCCAAAGAGCTACTAGCTATAAGAAGTATAGATTCGCTGCCTTTGTTCGTTGACTGAGAACTGCAGCTGTCCCCACCCATGAAAACTGTTACATTCACCCTTTTCTACCCTACATGATCATGCACGTGAGCAAATATACCAGGCCCCAGCTAACTAAAGTGAAATATTAACGTTGGCCTGGAAACAAGGCTACTGCTGACCTGTGATTGCTCATATCTCCATTGAGTCCCGGAGGTAAGTTGTGCGTTCAAGCATGGCTGCGCTCACTTCTCCATTTGCTCTACTTTCCTTTAGTCTTACTGCACGAGGGCAGGCCTGGATAGACAGCGCTATCTGGAGGAACTAAAGATTTACCTGGAGAAAACATATGAAGGTGTGAGCACACTTTTGTGGTTTCCAACTTGCATGAAAATTGTATAAAGATAAAGGGCAGTGTATACAGAGAAGTATGACTTTAATGTGTATGTATACACTGCGTGATGTTTATTCCTTGTAAGAGGGTTATAAATTGGGTAGTGTCAAGTCTTGCATTTATTGATGCCTCTCAAACAGTGCATAAAGTACTGATTGCTCTATTTCTTAGAAAACTCTACTGTTCAGTTCGAAACATTGGATAAATTTCTAAGCCAGAGTTTTGAAAATGAAACAGATGATGATATTCTGATCTGCCAGCTCTGTGAGCTGACGTTCACCTCGCTTCACAACAAGAGGTGCCACTATTCTGGGAAATCCCACACTGAAGCACTGTGGCAGGAGCTGAACAAACTGTCAGGGCGTACCAAGGGCAAGCAGACAAAAGGAAAGAAAACACATAATTCAAAAGCGTGTAAAAGTGCAATTGCACCTTCACAGAATGTGTGTGTGCCACAAAATGAGTGCAGTGGACGGGTTTATGTGTCAATGGCAAACCCTACTGATCAACCAATGGAGGATTGTACAAGTACAGAACTTGGCTGCAGTGAAGTTGAAGTTGGTATGTGGGATGAGGCGACTGATAGTACGACCAGAGGTAGTGGCAGAGTCAATCACAGAAAGCAACGGGATGGCAGAAGACTGAATACATCTGATAGTGGCATTCAGAATACGAATGTGCCTGATTCTGCAAAACTTGAAAAAACAGCAGTTAAAGAATTAGTTCGTACATCATATTCAGCAGAAGTAGACAGTTCACCTCCATGCAGTAGTTGTGTGTCAACTACACCTAGTAACCCTGTTCATGTTGATGTTTGTGCAAGTACATTGCCACTACCAATCAGTACGTTGTCTTCCCCCATCAGTTCAGTGTCCTCCGAAAAGCGTGTGTTGGGTGTAGACGGAGGAAATGTTGGAACCAGTAGGGAGTTACCACATCCTGCCCAACAGGGAAGCATGAATGTGCTGTTGGAACACTGTGAGACTGTGTCCACATGCTTCAAGGAATTTGCATCTAGAACTACTTGTAAGTTATCACTGTGCATGTATGGTAGTGATGAGGTAACAGGATACATTTTGCTTGTGTGGATATTATTTTACAGTGGCAGCTATTCAAAGGCGGCGTTTGTTACACTCGGCAGTTTGCTACAAAACGATCCACATGCAACAATTGTTCAATCTATGTCCTAGCTTTCCTTGAAACTAGTCTGACACTCCTTACTATGTTGCGTATGTGTCTCTATTCCATCCTCCAGCAAATATGCGAGCACTATATGAGCAAAGAAAGCTGCACTGTGAATTACTGAATGAGTACAGTACCTTGCAGCAACAGTGCGAAGAATCGGAAGTAAGTGTATTTCCCATTTCATTTTTTTTTGCATGGCGTTGTCTTATATCTCGTGGATGTGCAGTAGTGACTATGTGTATCCATATTGTCCTCTGATGTACATCTAGAATGCTGCCTGATTAACTGGTAGAAGCTTAAATCATTTCAGTATCTATTTCAACCCATTTAGTACTTCTGCAGCTGCTATGAAGAAGAGTTGGGTCACTATTCACTTGCGGACGACAACCTGTGTCAGCAATTAACAAGTCTATTATCTCTGTTCAAGTGCACAGGAAACACAGCCTTGGTAACGAAGCTAGAGGCATCAACGGATGAAAACAGATAGATTATGACTGTGCTTACAGGTTCACAGTAACACTAATCAGAAATTAACAGGTTTATAGAACTATTTTTATAGATTCGTTTTTGTTTAATAATTTAAAGTGTCCGTACATTATCACTTGCATGGGGCTGACCTCCGGGAGCATTGCTGGAGAATTCATGTTCTGGAGTACATTTCTAAGGCTGACGTTAGAACTGAGAATGCTTATAGTCCAGAAGTAATATTAATGAGAGGCACTTTGCATGGCAAGCCAACCGATAGCTAATTATTTTCCCTGAAGAATTGGTGTATAGTTCATACACTTACGTATGTTGAGCATTCCTTGCACCATGTTTGGGATTAATTGTTCTATGTAGCGAGCGTGACCATTCTGCCAAGTGTAAGTACAGCGGGCGAGCAGACGGTGTACCACAAGTTCTGAGATGTGGATGTAATATAATCAGGAGCCCATAACCCAAGAGCATTAAACTTGTGTAGGTATGCTGCTTCCAAAGTTCCACCTGTTGTCAAATGGCACCTGCACAACACTCCTTATATGGTAAGTGGCATGTGAGCGCTATAATTCACTTAGCGCTAGTAGCGCAGTAAACCAGCCATGCATAACTGCTAGGCATTCCATATATGGAGTTTTCTTGCAGGTGCCATTCGACAATAGGTTGAATCACCAGTTTAACGCTCCTTCGCCTGGGCGTGGCGAGACGCGAATATTTTCACGAACCACAGTCGCGAGAATAACAACTAACCCGGAATAATGTATGGCTCCTGGAGAAGCTACTAAAAACGACTGGTCTTTGAGAGATCTATCTGCAACGTAGTGCAGCGACAGGTCAGTTTCGACTATTAATTTTATAAGCCTCGCACGTCACGACGCGTCGCGTCAGGGGTAGACCAGAAGATCTCGCATGAGCTTTTCACTGGTGTGTCCCTGCAGTTTGGCAGTGAATGTCTTCACCACTAGTGCTCTCTGCCAAGCCATAAACCATCTGCCCTCTGTAGATGACTATTGGAAGCGAGATCCTTAGCTGTAAAACTGAAGTTTGAAGATCACACCAAGTGGCAAACTAGGTATTATTTAAAATTAATTCTGCTTAATAAAGATATACAGCAAGGACACACAAGTAGCAACAATGCTAACATACAGTGTACCCAATAGTAAATAATAAAAAATAAAAAATAAAAACTGGAAAACAAAAGCAGTACGTAGTTACATGTATGTATCCAGGTATAACAATAACTGACATTTAAAGGAGGTAGCTACAACTCTGGACACATAAAGGTAAAGTGTTCCAATTAAAAATTGTGTTAGGAAAGAAAGAGTACTTGTAGGCATTTGTGTGAACAACAGGTCTCTCAAACTGAATTGCATTAGAACTTCTCAAACCCATTGGAATATGACATCTCTCCAAGGGTACATTTGGAAACACAAAATTAATGTTCCATCTAGAACTTGATATAGTTAGCTGAGTTGCAGGTAAAGCCTTCTTGAAAACGGTGTGGGAAGATTGCAACAGGTTAGTGTAGTCACTTCTCCAGTTCTTTGTGCAGACTCTAAGTGCACTCATGACTGCTTTTGTGAGCTATCACGTTATCTCCACTTTGCTAACAATGACACTTTGGTGCCCCGTGACTCACCAGGCTACGATTGGCTGGTGATTGATCAGCCAGGTCGTTATTAACGAGGTGATGATGAAGTTCCATCATCCTGTTTCATGCAGTTACTGAATTTCTCATCTCCCATCACTTGATTGGCATACCTATTACTCTAATCATTATAGGTTAGAAGAAGAGCTCAAAGACTTCCAGTGGAGAGGCAGAGATCGGGACTGGTGGACCAACAGTAGCGGTGAAGGGGTTGATGGTGACAGCATGCAAAGTAAACGACCATGAGGCTCTCCGAAGTTCTGATGGTGCATTTACATTGCATGACATCATTTGAATGTAATCATTACTTTAAAATTAATTTCTGTTATATTTCATGTGGGTAGCTGATCGATGAGAAACTAGCTTAAAGTGGTAGATAACAGTCAACACCGACAATAAGAAAGAGCTGGAAATGCAGAGAAAAGAACCACTTTCGCACCCATCACGTGTACATCTACTAGGATATGGCGACTTTCATCGCTAATGACTGTGTTTTGAAGTCGATAAACCCGCTAAATCACCTAGCTATTGGAAAGAGATTAAAAAATTTGTATGACAGACGTACAGATGAAACCAATTGCATTACACCGCCTCCGCATACACGGCGCGGGGTAACAAACCCACCATTGTTCCTCTGGAGCTGCACAGATCTGCTGTGTATGTTTCCGGACCTTCGAAGACGATGAAGTGGAGGAAACTGGTTTGGAGTGGGTTGAATGTGCATGTAAGCGATGGCTACATGAGGACTGCATAGACTATGCTACTAATGTGGCTGTTGATGGTAAAGAGTTGTTGTGTCCTTATTGTTGTGTGTGACGTGCTATATGCTGTTGTTTTGAAAAATAATATTGTCGTAATATCAAAAATATTTGTCTGAAATTGTTGTCCTGGTGATAGTATACATTCAAATATATTCGGGGGTGGTGCAGAAAAAAATATTAAAATCATGCCGTGCACCATACAAAAAGAATACTTCCGGGATGCCGATAATTGATATACGCAAATCAATGTAGTGCCGGAAATAGATACGTCGTGCCGATAATTGGTTTTTGAGCGCACGCGTATCGGACGAGGCCGCTTCCACTTTGTCGTCACTACAGTTTATTCGCACGTATCAATGCATAGAAAGCTTCCGTCTGCGTTGGAGTGGTTGTCAGGAAGCGTTCCTAGACAAATCAGACAAGTCTATATGCCGATAATTGGTAACATACGCTATGCATACCCCACACCACCATGCATGATCACATTATCCTAAGAGGAACTGGTTAGAAGGTAAACTACATTGTGGGAGAATGGCGGAAAAGGTACATTCCATAGTTGCTACTCCTGCAATTTCCTACTCCACACTCCCAGTCTGAGTGTGATAGCCGACCTAATTACATTCCAACAAACCTGTCCCTTATTCTCACTTGCCATGTAGCTACTAATACTGTAGATGTTTCTTCACAATAATTGATCAGGAAATTAGCTTTTCTCACAGTGTAACCATAATGTGATTATGTTGGTGGTGGTGGTGGGGGGAGGGGGGGGGGGGGTGCATAGCTAGTAGCTACAAGCAACATAGAATTTTATTTAAAACTCATGAATTTTGATAGTTTTTCATGGCTATAAAAGAAGAGACAAGCCTCAGAGTTTTAGAAACAGTATCGCAAGACGTACAAGATGGACAAAAGAGTTGGATTTACCGCAGCTTTACTCTTCTGCATCACTGTTGAAGCTCAGCTGGCTCCTAACCTGCTGAATGACACTTCTCTTCCAGTGAACTACCCTGCAAAAATTCTGGAGGGAGGAGAGCAGGTTTGTCCTCCTCAGGATCAACTGGAGATGGCAAGAATGCTGCTTATGAATACAGTGTGCGTGTCTGTGTGAGTGTGTGTGTGTGTGTGTGTTAACCAATTATCACGTGCGCTTAGTTACGTCATTCTGTAGAAGCATCCCGTAGCTGGAAGTTTGCAGGCTGAATAGGCCAAAGTACGTCAAGCTAAGTTAGTTTTGTGTTGGCGAAAGAGTGGTAGGTAACGATGATAATTCTGTTTTGGCACATTCTGATTGCTAACTGGAAGCGCACTACGAAATTGCTGTGTCAGCACTTTCGCTGGAAGCTGTGCATGTCTAGCCAAGCTGATCCATTCTATAGCTGCATTTAGCTTAGACTGACCTGTTGCTGAGCATAACCTTCAGTTGAATGGTTTTAATATGTAAAAAAAAAAAACACCTCCAAAACCTTGCTTTATACACATGGAAATTTCATGAGTGATAATCCATTTTCGGGCTTCTCAGTACAGAATCTGTTTCTCTGAATTCATTATGTGTTTCTGGGATGCATTCCATAAAAGGCTACATGGCTTGTACTAAATTTATACATACCCCACACCACCATGATCACATTATGGTAAGAGGAACTGCACTGCAAAAATAGAAGGGTTACTTTAACCTAGCTAGGGTTATCTCAGTTGCAGTTTTATGTGCACGTATTCTAATTGAATACTCTGCACACCAGTTGCATGCAAATACATAATGATTATGTGTACTACCTATGTACGAGAAACATGTTGATAGTCACGGTCAATTATTTGTTGGAGTGCATGTTTCTAGTTAAAGCAGGTTACAAGGTAAACTACGTTATGGGAGAACGAGCTAGGGAATGAAAAGTAAATGGTACATTGCACAGTCATAACTCCTCCAAATCTCTAACTCATACTCCCAGTCTGAGGGTGTAGATTCCAACAAACCTCTCCCTTATTCTTACGATACTATAGTCCATAAAACAAAACCAATAATGCCTTTGATGGCCGATACACACACAGTAAGTAGACTGTACTTGTAAGCATGATAGTAAAGCTGCAACTGAGCTAACCATAGATTGGTTAAAATAACCCCTTAATTTTTGCAGTGTGGTTAGGGAGAATGGCGGAAAAGGTACATTCCATAGTTGCTACTCCTGCAATTTCCTACTCCACACTCCCAGTCTGAGTGTGATAGCCGACCTAATTACATTCCAACAAACCTGTCCCTTATTCTCACAACAGTCCAGAAGAGCTTAGAATTGTAGTAACACATAAGAAAATTGCATAAGTTACACAAAAACTGTGTAGCTAGTAGCTAAAAAGGTATGCACACCCAATTGAGCATATGGACAAAATTTTGAGTTCTCAGTAGCTCTTGATTCCTCCTGCAGGGTTTCACACAGAGAGGGGTGGGGGCTTGAGATTCCCCCCTCCCATGATTTGAAGGCGATACACTCAGTGGTTGATTCGTAGCTCATTAGTGAAGGGCTCAGAATCATAGTGGGCTAACCCACAATCAAACACTGGAAATTGTTACGTACACCTATGAGTATATGGACAAAATTTTGAATTCTAGCTGAAACTTGTGGGTTGGACTCCTAGCTCTGCTTCTCAGTGCTTCAATTAATAGATCTACAAAATAGCAACAATGGAATGAATACACATGTTCACAAGCTGTATGGCATGAAATTACAATGCGCTCACCCAACAACAATTATTAGAGGAAACACATAATATCGTAAACATGTTTGTGGAACTCATATGACAGCAGCTGGATCTAAGTTGTTGCTATACTGTTTTTTTTTGTAGATAGGTTGTCAACATGTTTATGATATTATGAGTTTCCTCTAATAAATGTTGCTGGGGGAGTGTTAGTAATCTTATACCATACAGCTTGTCAACATGTAGCTATACAGTAAACCTTCACTCTTCATTATTGCTACTGTGTACAAAAGTAATGCAGGAGGATAAACCCTACATTGCTGCTCAGCTAATCCAGATGTTCCATGTTTTCCTGGTTAGTTTGGCAAGTGTATAACTGAAGGGCTGAGGAGCAGAGCTAGTAGTCCAATCCACAACTATTGAAATTGTCCCCCTGTTTAAAGAGCTATATACTGAGAATTCAAAATTTCATCCATATGCTCTTAGGGTGTGCATAATTTCCCTTCATTTTTGATGCTATTTCCTTGTGGGTTAGCCCACTATGCATATGGTTCTGAGCCTTTCATTTATGGGGCTCCAGAAGCCACCAGAAGCAACCTCAGAGCATGGTAATTACTGTACACACATTGCAATATCCTATAGTAAAAAAACAAGGCTTATTTTCTTTTTTTTCTACACATGGAAAATTCATGAGTGATAATCCATTTTAAGGTTTCTCAGTACAGAATCTGTTTCTCTGAATTCATTATGTGTTTCTGGGATGCATTCCATAAAAGGCTACATGGCTTGTACTAAATTTATACATACCCCACACCACCATGATCACATTATGGTAAGAGGAACTGGTTAGGGAGAATGGCGGAAAAGGTACATTCCATAGTTGCTACTCCTGCAATTTCCTACTCCGCACTCCCAGTCTGAGTGTGATAGCCGACCTAATTACATTCCAACAAACCTGTCCCTTATTCTCACAACAGTCCATAAAATTAATGAAGAGCTTAGAATCGTAGTAACACAATCTCATAAGAAAATTGCATAAGTTACACAAAAATGTAGTAAAAAAGTATGCACACCCATTGAGTATATGGACAAAACTTTGAGTTCTCAGTAGCTCTTGATTCCTCCTGCAGGGTTTCACACAGAGAGGGGTGGGGGCTTGAGATTCCCCCCTCCCATGATTTGAAGTCGATACACTCAGTGGTTGATTCGTAGCTCATTAGTGAAGGGCTCAGAATCATAGTGCGCTAACCCACAATCAAACACTGGAAATTGTTACGTACACCTATGAGTATATGGACAAAATTTTGAATTCTAGCTGAAACTTGTGGGTTGGACTCCTAGCTCTGCTTCTCAGTGATAGATCTACAAAGTAGCAACAATGGAGAGAATACACATGTTCACAAGCTGTATGGTATGAAATTACAATGCGCTCACCCAACAACAATTATTAGAGGAAAGTGAAGGTTTACTGTATAGCTACATGTTGACAAGCTGTATGGTATAAGATTACTAACACTCCCCCAGCAACATTTATTAGAGGAAACTCATAATATCATAAACATGTTGACAACCTATCTACAAAAAAAAAACAGTATAGCAACAACTTAGATCCAGCTGCTGTCATATGAGTTCCACAAACATGTTTAAGATATTATGTGTCTTCATTGTTGCTACTGTGTACATAAGTAATGCAGGAGGATAAACCCTACATTGCTGCTCAGCTAATCCAGATGCTCCATGTTTTCCTGGTTAGTGTATAACTGAAGGGCTGAGGAGCAGAGCTAGTAGTCCAATCCACAACTATTGAAATTGTCCCCCTGTTTAAAGTGCTATATACTGAGAATTCAAAATTTCATCCAGGGTGTGCATAATTTCCCTTCATTTTTGCTATTTCCTTGTGGGTTAGCCCACTATGCATATGGTTCTGAGCCTTTCATTTATGGGGCTCCAGAAGCCAACCTCAGAGCATGGTAATTACTGTACACACATTGCAAAAATATCCTATAGTAAAAAAACAAGGCTTGTCTTTTTTTTTCTCCACACATGGAAAATTCATGAGTGATAATCCATTTTAGGGTTTCTCAGTACAGAATCTGTTTTTCTGAATTCATTCTCTGTTTCTGAGGATGCATTCCATAAAAGGCTACATGGCTTGTACTACATGTATACAAAGTCACAAAAAACATAAAAAAATGAAGAAGCATGTAAGGCTGGAATCTCAAAAAAAGTAACTGAACAAGGTAGGAATGACACCACAGTACTTTTACAGATTGCCGTCCCTACATCTTTTGCCATGTTTCCAACCATGCCTTGTGATGCTTAGCTATACATGTAATGGCAATTACATCCTGTGGCATTTTGTTAAACGTGCATGCTTTGGTAGTCATAAATGAGTCAATTAATGCAGATTATGCTGCTGGAATTGTACAAATAGTGGGAGGAGTCATAAGTGCACATGGTCCAATTTTGTAATTCTGTAGTAATTATGTATAGCATGAAGGAGATAAAGGACTGTGTTATGAGCAGCTGCAATCATTTATTGTTGCTAAATTAACATGACGTGGATTATGTGTGTAAAGATGTGAGTTGAGCAGTATTGAGTCTATGTGCATGTTGGTACAAGACTGGTGTGCATGGCATGTAGGAAATTGTGGTATGTGTGTGGTTGGAAAAAGGGCAAAAGATGTAGGGATGGCAATCCGTAAAAGTATTGTATTGTCGTTCCTACCTTGTTCAGTTACTATTTTGAGATTCCATCCCTGTATGATAGCTGATGTAATTACATCCTAACAAACGTTTTCCTTATTCTTAAACATTTAACTGTCCATAAATAAATTTAACAGCTAACTTAACACTAAACTTAGGTTAGGCTCGAGTCCATTTCTCGCTTCATAAGCTCGTACTCTATTTACAACCCTCTTGATGCATGATAGCTAAAATGCTATATAGGACATTGGAGGAGTAGCAACTATGGGATGTACCTTTTCCACCCTTAGCTAGCTCATTCTCCCAGAATGTAGTTTACCTTCTAACACTGCAGGAAATGTATTTCCTGCATTCTTCTCTGAAGGAATGCGTGAGGTACAGACTAGAAATTGCAAAGGAAATTCCTCAGGGCACTTGCCATATACTGATACTGTAGACGCTTCTTCACAATACTTGATCAGGAAATTAGCTTTTCTCACAGTGTAACCATAATGTGATCAAGTTGGTGGGGGGGGGGGGGGGGGGGGTGTATAGTACAAGCCATGTAGACTTTTATTTTTATATGCAGCGAAAATAGATCTCAGCTAACTATATGCCCGAGAAAGGGAATGAATCCTCAGAAATGCAGAATAAATTTGGAGAAATAGATTCTGTAATGAGAAACCCTAATTAGATTATCACCCATGAATTTATAGTTTTCCAAAAAACAAACAGACAAAACAACAAAAATGTTGACTTTATAGCTAGAAGCTGTGTTCTGTGTGCATACCTTGACTCGAGCACTGGGCACACAGTTTTGTGCAGCTGATCTGTGCAGCTCTATAATGGTGGGTTAAAATAGTAGGTTTATTTATGGATTGTTGTACATTGTAAGACGTTTGTTGGAATGTAATTAGAACAGCTGTCACACTCGTACTGGGAGTGTAAACTAGGAAATTGGAGTAGTGGCAACTATGAAATGTACCTTTTCCGTCCTTGTAGTTCACCTTCAAACCATTTTAATGTGATCATGTATGTGGTGTGTATGTGTGTGTGTGTGTGGGGGGGGGGGGGTGGGAGTACAAGCCACATAGAATTTTATACACTCATGAATTTTGATAGTTTTCCATGGCTATAAAAGAAGAGACAAGCCTCGGAGTTTTAGCAACAGTACCGCAAGACGTACAAGATGCACAAAAGAGTTGGATTTACCGCAGCTTTACTCTTCTGCATCACTGTTGAAGCTCAGCTGGCTCCTAACCTGCTGAATGACACTTCTCTTCCAGTGAACTACCCTGCAAAAATCCTGGAGGGAGGAGAGCAGGTTTGTCCTCCTCAGGATCAACTGGAGATGGCAAGAATGCTACTCATGAAAGAAGTTCAAGCACTGATTCTGAACATTTCTACTCCGGAATCAATACCAGGTACTTGAACATGATACTGCATTATGACTTATTGAAGTTAAAATTAGCACAAAGCCAAGAACACATTAAAATGTACTGACTGTATTGTACACATTTGTGATTTGCATAAATCTCTTTCTTAAACTGCTGTGGAGGCATGACTAGCTATCCGCAGTCACAAATCATAATTACACATGCTTCGCTTGTTTGATACTAAATATAATACCAGCAACTTGGCATGCATGCACATGTACATATTACATTGTTTATAGAACTCTCAGAACTGTACACTGTGGTATCATCTATTTTTAAGGATTTGGCCACTACTACAACGACTGCAAGGATGCCTATGAACAAGGTGAAACAGAAAATGGAGTGTACACAGTAAGACCAGATGACGGACCACCATTTGATGTATACTGCGATATGGAAATCGATAATGGAGGATGGACCGTGTTCCAACGCAGACAGGATGGCTCCCAAGATTTCTACCTCTACTGGGATGACTATGAACAAGGCTTTGGCAACCTGACTGGTGAATTTTGGCTTGGCTTAAGCAACATTCACCGCCTAACCGCCGCTGCTCCGCACACGGAACTACGAGTAGATTTGGAGGACTTTGAAGAAGCTACCGCTTATGCTAAGTATAATGAATTTGCAGTTGGAAATTCCACTTCAAACTATGTGTTGACGGTAGGAGGCTACAGTGGAACTGCTGGAGACTCCCTCGTTACTAGTAATGCAAATGTTAACGGCCATAATGGTCGGCAATTTTCAACGCGAGATAGAGATCATGATAGAAGTGCATCTCGCAACTGTGCAATTAGCTTTAGTGGAGCATGGTGGTACAACAGCTGTCATGTTTCGAACCTGAACGGTCTCTACCATGGCGGTGAGCACCCTGACTCCTTTGCCAACGGAGTAAATTGGGAGACTTGGAGGGGATACTACTATTCCCTGAAATTCACTGAGATGAAGCTTAGACGTGTGTGAACAGTACATAATTGCTGACTGATTGACTGCCTTGCCGTAGCTAAATCAAATAACAAAGAGTGCATGTGATTTACAATTAGCTATAGCTACCATTCCTAGTCTTCCTGATTTTGTAAGGTTATTCAAGTCAGTTTATGCCTCCTCGTGTGTAATAGGCAGTATACTGCTGTTGATCTACTGTGTTTCTGCATAAACAGCTCATTATATTATAAGCTACTTAATTTGTGTAACTATGCATGCAATTATAAGCTATAATCCTAACGCTGTTCTAGCAATCATGCAATATAATAAAATTATTCTCACGATCAAACCTCATGGTTATATAGAGCTAGAGATCATGGAAGAACATTCTATATTAAAAGCCAACTCTTTCACTGGCAGGGGCGGCGGCTGTAGCGTCGGAGAGGGTGGGGCTGAGTGCAAGTCGTAGTCTTACGTAATAACGCTACGCAACTTGTAGGCGACAGGTTTGTGCTATATTTCATGTATAAAATCTTCCGCGCTTCGTGCGGGGCCGGGCACGCCAGGCCACTCTCGATCACCTTTTGGTCCTACCCACCTCGCTCCCTCCCGTCACTCTTTCTCCCTCCCTCCTTCCCTCACTCACTCATGTTGACGGGCCTTCTACAAAGAGCAATAATTACTACGTTTTATCAATGGCAACTGTATACAAACATAGATCAGTTATTATTCTCTAGACCATGCACGAGCATAAATACACTGACTCCCAGACAACATACATCATGTTATCTATAGAGTCTTGCCAAATCTTTAACGGTAGGATAGAGATCGTCCAGCTCCGTATACCTATAGAAAAAAAGAGCACTTCAATCACAATGTAAACCAACGTAGTACCGGCATTGAAGTTGGCGTCTCACATACTTTGCCACAGAATCTAAAAAGGTTGCTTGCTGTTCTGGAGTCACTTTCTGGCCACACGAATTCTCCACAGATGTTTTCAGCAACTGGCATGCTGGCTGTGTGTGTGTGTGTGTGTGTGTGTGTGTGTGTGTGTGTGTGTGTGTGTGTGTGTACATGTGCCAATGATGTGTACATTTACAAGTGCTACGTCAAAAAGCTTGTTCTTGTTTACATTGACTTCAAAAATGAATGAAACCACTTTTAATGTCTACTATTCCAAAGTGTAATTAATTTTGTGTATTGCGAAACTGAAAATATATGGGAGGGGGTAAGCAGTGTACAATAATTATATACTTCCAGGCACTAATTGTCATGTATGAAGTATTGTATATACCGGGACCCTGCCATGGCCGTCCCTTTTCCTAAACATTGATGGACCCTCCCTAGCATCTTTATGTTGTGGTAAGTGCAGCAACATGTATCATTGCTTATACTATACCTAAGTCATTCTAACCAATCAGATTTCAGCATTACAGGTATATAACGGGTCATACCCTACCGCGGAAAAAAATATAACCCTATTGCTTACGTAAAGCGGGTACCCGATTCCGTTCCAGTCGTTCAAATGTTCAGAAAGCTGTGGTAGGGCTAGTGGCTAGGGTAGCCTAGGCAAGACGTATGGCGTTTTTTGCCCGTAAATCGATGTGGGATAGCACGGTAAGCTATTGGTCTCCGTCTGTAGCTAGTTTTGTTGCGTTTCTGTGTGTTTGTACGTGTGGCCACGCTGCCAGCCTACCGTTTTATTTGCCAAAATGGCGCTAGGGCGGGCTAGACGGGTAGCTACCGTGGCTATTAGCTGTTGTTCATGTCTGTTACAATTGCTGGGAGTGTTTCGCCACTTGTAGCTACTATTTTGCGTTGTGAAAGCTTGTTAGCTACCTAGTTTATCGCGTTGTGCTGAATGGCACCTTTCGAACCTTCTGTCGAGCAGTAACTTGCCTTGCAGTTCTTGATGCTTTGGCAACTCTTGTCAGAATGACTTAGGCATAGTATAAGATAGATAGACCACTGCGTAGCGGGGTGTATGACCCGTTATCTACCTTGGGAAAAATTATCTCCCTTGGAAGCCTCGGAAGTACGAGGGGCGAAGCCCGAGGTACTTCCGAGGCTTCCGAAGGGAGATAATTTTTCCCGCGGTAGATAACGGGTCATACACCCCGCTACGCAGTGATCTATCCTATACTTAGAGGCTAGGCTCATAACCTGCAACTGTCGCCACTATAAGAGCTGGTAAGCTCATGTCTGGAACTTAATAGTCTTCAGTTGTGCAAAAACATGGTGATCACTGTAGTACTGTTTTGAAGATATGCTTGTAACAGACGGATGGACAGTCATATTGCTGGTCAAGTGAATAAATAATACCGCCTACGTAGCTAGACCTTACACTATATACATGCCTACCTCTCTAGCAAACTTCATTAGCTCCCATAGCACTTCAATGGACTCAGTTAGCATGAAGGATGGTAGGTTGATGAATCCTGTCACAAGGCCTGCCAAATAATGGTGAATGTATGTTTGTGTGTGTGTGTGTGTGTGTGTGTGTGTGTGTGTGTGTGTTTGTGTGTGTGTGTGTATTATGTTTGTGTATGCATGTGTGAGTGTACATATGTGCACGTGTGTATGTGTGTGATTGTGTGCATCTGTTGACATATAATTATGGAAGTGTGGACGAGGGAGTGTGTATTAACTAATGCTAGCTATGCTCGTTCTGTTGCTCACCGTTCATCAAGACCTGCCCATTCTGAGTTAGGAATGTTTGGACCGCTGACAGTCTTAACTGAGCATCTGAGTCACTCTGCAGAAGAGTAATGGCAAACACATATGCCACGATCACTCTTGAGAGATTTAATTTGTATATGGATGCAAAATGTTTTTACCACAATAATTATCAAGCTTAGCGAGGCCAATAATCGCAACCTATGGACTCAGAATCTCGGCTGCCGGTAGATATTAGTCACGTTTTGTCCCGGGGGACTCCTGGGGCAACGACACAAGTTCAAAATGGCGTCTCTGGCAGTTACATGGAGGCAGTCTTTGAAATTGTAACGCATATAGAGTCAGAGATTTGGATAATTCTACCACACAAGGAAGGCTTACTACAGCTCCCAGATTAGTAGAGTTTATGTACACTGCAACCCCTCTCTCTGTCCCAAGGTAGCCATGGCTGATCCTCGGAAAAATGCTGTAGATAGAGACATCATTCGCTTGGATGCCAGTCGTTCTTTTTTTGTAGTTATTCCAGCATTTACTGGCTACTGGTTCAGTTGTTATTCTCACGACTTTCTGATTCGCGGAAATAGTCGGCCCCATGTGCATCCCGTGGTGGCACTCATCAGTTGGCTATTGTGCTCTGCCAACAACTGGAAGTTGGTACATATTAGACTTAGCATGGTTGTAAATGCCAACAGTGACCTGACTCCTGTTACACTACTACACACTGAGTAGGACCCACTAGAAAGGCTCTAAGTCTCTGTAATACTAATCACCAGCATAAATGACTGGGAATGAGGCAATGTTCCCACGTACCAGTCCCTCCTCCAAGGGAAGGTGGATGAGGTCCCTCAGAAACTTCATGATGGAAACGAAGGCATCCCTGTGGTTGAGGGTGCAGGCAGCCAGGGCACACTGGATGGCCGGGGGAGCCACTGCATTTGAGAGGAACACTATGGGACTGCGCTGAAGGAACCTGGACGGAAAAGGGTGTAGTGTGAGCTCTGTTGAAGTATAAGCTGCCGCATACTGATGACTTGAATAATAACAACACTGGGGATTTCTACTGCTTTTAAACAGTTTTTTGGCCATTTATATGCCCGTGAAACTAGGTGGACTAACCCTAGAGGCCCAATAGGCTAAACAGTCTACATAGGTCGACCAATTCTCTTTTCTAGTGTACACTTGTTCCTTTATTTGCAAGTGTACACTTGCAGGTGAACTATATGCTCTGACATCGGACCTATAATTAGGCAAGGCAGTAGCTAGGGCTATTGAAATTGATAGCTGACAACAGCTCCAGTGTATTCCTTTCACTGTTGTTCATTGTTTCAAATATTATACAACATTTCAGAAGACAAACCACACTTCCCCCTTCTCCTGCAGAGTTGTATGATCCTAGATAATACCGCTGAACGATTTTCATTTACAACATAATCCTAGCAGTCTACATGTACATGTATATGCCGGCACGACACCATACCTAAGTACTTATCAAGCACACGCTTTTGTATGCTGGTGACCTTGTATCCTATAACACTTCACACCAGGCCTACCTAGCACAGAGTCTAAACATGTCATCCACAGTGTCGGGATGGTTGATCAGTCCCGAAGGCCCACTGAGTACGGGAAAGGAGACCTCTGCAAATGCCTGCAGCATCCCCAAGAGCCCCTGTTGGTAGGCCTCCTCTGCCCCGAACTCATCCACTATGATGGAGCCCAGGTAGAGGAAGCAAGAGTGGTGGTGCTCGCGGTAGACGGAGACAATCTGTGTGTGTGTGTGTGTGTGTGTGTGTGTGTGTGTGTGTGTGTGTGTGTATGTGTGTGTGCGTGCGTGTGTGTGTTGCAGTATGTGGGGGGATATTTAATTGCGATGTATATGAACAAGCATGTACAATAAACAGGAGGAGGGCCAAGGTTGACCTTTACTTATTGAGGTCTCATTAAAGTCACATGACAAACTAAATCGCATGTAGGCTTGTATCTAGCAGTTTCTGATGCATTAGCCATTTGGTAGGCTTTTAATTGTCCAATGAAGCAGCTTTATTCTGCAGTCTGAGCCAGTTACTGACCTCGCCTCGTCCCCAGGCTCTTGTGCACTTTGGTACTTGAGAACCTGGTACATTTTCTCACATGATTTAAACTTACTTACTTGCAAGTGGGTAGGGACCGCTAGTGCTCTAAAGATGGTTGCACTTCTCTATCTTTAGCTGGTGACATTGCTTCAGCGCTTGGTCTGTGGTACAAATGGGCTCCAAAGAGCTACTAGCTATAAGAAGTATACGAAGATTCGCTGCCTTTGTTCGTTGACTGAGAAGTACAGCTGTTCCCAACCATGAAAAGATTCACCCTTCTACCCTACACGTCACGCACGTGAGCAAATGTACCAGGCCCCAGCTAACTAAAGTGAAATATTAACGTTGGCCTGGAAACAAGGCTACTGCTGACCTGTGATTGCTCATATCTCCATTGAGTCCCGGAGGTAAGTTGTGCATTCAAGCATGGCTAGCCTTCTCTTTAGATCACAAGCTGAGCCTGAGCTCTTAAAAAAATTACAGAGAAATGTTCACTTTTTGAGTAGCTCAAGGTCTCTACACGTCATAATTATGACCTCAATTACCACGGGTCGATTTTTGGCCAATCTCCTCTGCCTCTACTCAGCAATAGTAACCCCATTACAATGGAAATGAGGTGTCCCTGACTCCAACTCACCAATGTAACGAGAGGGGAGAGAATGCCAGCAGAACATTTGCCAATACATCTGATCATGAATCGTATGCATCTACAAAAGAGCATAGCAGTGCAGTTGAAGGAGTTTAGCAAGAATACGTATGTTCCTGTAAGGTTTGTGCATACATCTCTGCTATCTAACAGCTGACGAGGAATTAAAGGTCTGGGAATGAGGGTATGCAAAGGTAATATGGAATTCCTGTAATATTGAGGATACTAATGTGGTGATGGAGTTACGGATAATTAGAAAATAATTTATACCACTATAGCAATATGTTTTACTTACAACAAATGAAAAAGAGGGGATTGGTTTTGCCATAAAGTTTTGTCTGTTTCAAGGTGGAGCTGGTATAATTTCAAGCCAGGTACTGCAGCCGTCAAGAACAGAAGTATAGGGACATTTTTTGAAAGCCAGAACTTACGAACACTTTGTGGCGACACAGAAACCAGTGGATCTCTCTTGATGAATACTACGCACATGTATAGTCATTAAAGTCGGGCAGATTATGCCAGCATAAAAGGAGTGAGCAAGGATCGAACTTAATGCAGAAATAATTCGAGCATAAATGGAGTTTTACGCAAAATTGTTTACTTATACTTCTAAGAAAGCGAGGATGTTAGCACTGCATATATCACAAATATCATTCCCCAGACTCTTAACTAGCAAGCGAAAAGAATTTGTCCTCAAAGTCTGGGATCACTCCTGATCAAGAGACTAACATCGGTATGTAGTGACTGTAGTTCAGGAATAATACGACAATACTAGGCAGTAATAATACGTTAAAACTATGGGAATAGAAGTATAGGTAAATTTATTTGAGCATCATCTACCCAATCCTAACAACCGTGAAACTTGCAAGGCACTAGAGGAACTGTGCCGATTTACCATTCATAGCCGGCTGTAAATGACCAATGATGTCATCCCCTCCTATGATATATTGTCTTCTTTCAAACGGGCTCTTTATTTTTATCTTGATTGCATAAAAACAAGAAATGAAAAATATCCTCTCCATCACCACCTTCAAACTAAGCCACTTGTAGTGGTGCATGTTCCCTACCCTGGTATACGAAGGACAGTAGTGTTAGCTATAAGCTGCCTTGCCTGCACGTCCTCTCGATGATTCTCTGGTCTGTCTGGTACTTGGTACACACACTGGACATCACTGGCCACAGCTGGAGTGTTAGATAGAGTTCGGACATTATCATTTTTATTAGTGGGTAAATGAAGTGCCCAGCCGGTACTAAGATTGCTTTACCATTCCCTCAGTTGTTCCCGCTATACAGTATACATTACTAGGGCTTTACTACTCTACACAATTACATACATGTACATGTGACTAGCCCTTGTAGCAAGCTGGCCTGTACCCACCTCTTCCACCACGGGCTGGCAAGGGTGCTACATGTGACTAGCCCTTGTAGCAAGCTGGCCTGTACCCACCTCTTCCACCACGGGCTGGCAAGGGTGCTACATGTGACTAGCCCTTGTAGCAAGCTGGCCTGTACCCACCTCTTCCACCACGGGCTGGCAAGGGTGCTACATGTGACTAGCCCTTGTAGCAAGCTGGCCTGTACCCACCTCTTCCACCACGGGCTGGCAAGGGTGCTACATGTGACTAGCCCTTGTAGCAAGCTGGCCTGTACCTACCTCTTCCACCACGGGCTGGCAAGGGTGCTGCTGTTGGCCCTCCTTCATGTCCACCTGGCAGGCCCGGAACACGGCTGTCAGTCGGTCCATCCACAGGGACGGGTCACTGGAGGTACCCGACTGCACAGACTGGGTTCCCTGTGCGAGCTGGAAGGGGAAGAAGAGGATTAGCTAGCCAGGAGAAACAGGTGGGCTTTGTAGCTTCATTCTCTGTAGTATTATTAGAGTGGAGACAGCATGGGATCAATGCTGTAAGCTTTGTACCTATGGCGAAAGGCCAGAGGGGTGTCATAGATCACGACATCATACTGATGTCATATTATTACATAGATGTCTTAATGATGTCATAATGATATAATTTCACTATAGTGCAGATGTTGTATGGCTAGTCCCTACCTGTGATAGTGGCCTGGCCTGTAGCATGCAGAGGCTGCGGACTCCAGGGGTGATCTGGTCACGAGGCATCTTGGACAGTACGTCACCTGCACCTGAGGAGGGGGAAAAGAGGGCAGCACAGGGGCGACGTTGTTTGAAGGAGACAACAGCGAATAGTTCAGAGCATTCAAACATCATGCTGAAGGCATGTGACTGACGATATGCATATGCTTTATATTAATGATGTCATGGCTGAGGTGGCTATGCCTATGCCCTTTTTCCTAGCATCGTTCCCAGGCTCCACTCCCCAGCGTTTCTTCACACCCTGTAGAAAAGCTGGGGAGTGAAGCCTGGGAAAGAGGCCACTTCTTCCTATAGCAGGCTATCGTTTATGCTATGGGCTTTGATTGTTGCAAACGGCTTATACAGAGAACAAAAAGGTAGATTGCAACAAGAGAATTGATAACTTGTCTCTATATACCTTTAAGAAGTCCAACAATCGCATCATTAGCAATACCAAGGTTGTCAGCCGCCTCAATGATCTATGTAGAGGAGGAAATCAGAGAGACAACAGCTAACAACAGTTACCCTGGAAGCTAGACTAAGTAGTGGATATAATGTTTCTTTCACAGGGTTCGAATTTCGCTATATTAGCGGGGTTAATAACAAGCGGGTTTATATTATGCTGCTTTTAGCCTAGGTAGCAGTACAAGTAAGATTTGTAGGTCCTTCCACTCGATCATGTTAGCTTGTGATAAAACAGTTGTATGCTTGAATCACAAAATCACAGACTGAATATTTTTGCCGACCGTCAAAACTGCAAAGAAAAAATTACCCAGGAAAGAAACCAGCTGTATAGTACCACTGGTGTCAAAGGATGGTCTCACCTTCAACTATCGGAAATAGCTAGCAAAGACGAAGGTAGGAGGGGCTCACTGTAATGGCCTCTCACCGCCCTATGCATACAAACATCACGGCATGTGATAATTTGTACCAGGCCTTCCCCCTTGCTGTTTCTCCACAATGTTAGATAAAAATTGGAGTGAAGGACTGGGATGAGGCTATATATCTGCTGCTAGTGCTGAGGAAAGCCTTTTGAAAGGTGCCTATTTGCAAGGGAACTGCTTGGCACAGGAGGTATGATAGCTAGCAGATAACTAACCTGAACCAGGCCATCAAAGTGAGGGGCCATTTTGTCTTTGCACTTTTGGCATACACTCTGCACTGCCTTTGCAGCATAGGTTGCCACGGGAGGGATGCGGAGCCCATCCAGGAGGAATTGGAGAACTAGGTCTAGAGAAGGGGGAAGAAGTGGGAATGAGAGGGAGGGAGGGAGAGAGGGAGGAAGGGAGCTACGTAAGTCAAGCAGTTACCCAGACTCTTACAGCAGTGCTTGTCTGTGCACTGTATATGCATGTAGTGACCATTCAGCATGGATTAGTCTCCGAAAAAATACCGTAACCCTCTGATTACATGGCTGTTCCAGGATATACACGTCACCTGACCTCATCATTCCCAATTGGCTGTTGCTAGGATACAACATCACATGACCTCATCGTCCCCAATTGGCTGTTGCTAGGATACCACATCACATGACCTCCATACGATGTCCTCACCTAATGTGTCTGGGTGTGTGTTGATCCACTCTGCCAGTTGTGACACCAGCTTTAGGGTGGTTGCTCGAATGGAGTAGTGAGTGTCGGGAGAGATGGAGAGGAGAACTGGAACTGCGATCGGGAGGTTTTCTGACTCATCCCTGCGGTGCACAAAAGTTCAGGGGTGTATGTATGTGTGCATGTGTGTGTGTGTGTGTGTGTATGTACGTGCATATGCATGTGTGTGAGTATAGTGTCAAACTACCACAACAATGTGATAACTGTGACAATGTATGTGTACCAAGGTAGAAGACAAAAAAAATATAGTCATACTAGTAGTTGAGTATGTGTGTGTGTGTGTGTGTGTGTGTGTGTGTGTGTGTGTGTGTGTGTGTGTGTGTGTGTATGTGTGTGCACGTATGTATGTGCATGTTGTTGTGCATGCATGTAGTGCACATGTGTGCATGTATACAAAGTACTCACAGTCTGATGGAGGGAGCAATTGCGTGCATGACAAAGAGGCAGGCCTCCGTCACGTTCCAAGCAGTGCCGGGTTTGCAGATGTTGGTATACAGCTAAAGAGAAACAAGATGGTGCTACTGGAAGATTCAGCCCAACCTTCTAAGCTCAATAATTATTAGAGCACATTTTGAATATTAATAGAGTATATGTGGTGTCTATAAAATCCTTGAAAAGATGGCTTTCTGCATGCTCGGTTGGTACTAGGATTGCTTTATGTTTCCCACGCCTGTTTGTCTGCATTAATCACATCCATTATGTGCCACTATAGCCATGAGCACAGTGGAAGTTACTACTGGGCTCAATCGGCCAAGGTACATCAAAAGTTATATGATTTCTTCTTCGTAGTATCCCAGATTAATAATACGCAGCTATTAAAGTTAACTCATTTAATGCCCCTAAAGGAGACCTGAAAGGGTTAATTAATTAATTAAGGATGAAAAGTTGTTAGCAAAATATGCAATGGAATAATATTTGATTTCTACACGAAACCGTGACATATATAAATATACAAGTATGGCATTAGTGTACCTCAACGAAGCATCCCAGAGAGCCGACCATAAAAATGACATCTCGAAGTAGTTCCACGACACTGTTCCTAAAATCGGAGAAGTCATCCTTCTCATCTGGAACCGTTGTCTGGGAAACAGGGTCATGTGATCAAATGGCTAGTGATAAAACTTTCACCCCAAACAATGTTAAAGAGTAACCCGCTAATGGACACCGATTTACTTTCTGCATTCAGCTGATTGAGCACTACAGGTTATCATTCACGAATGGGAGCCCAGTCCAGTAAACTACATGCAGGCTGGACTAACCGGACTGGTGTCTTCGTCCAGCTGACAGTGAACACAGAGATGAGAGACCAACCGCTGTACAAAGGGCTTGAACATCTCAAGCACAGGGTCGTCTCCCATCTTCAGCAGCTCCTCGCTCAAACGATACCAAACGTTGAAGGTGATGTCAGCGACCTAGGATATGGAATGATGACACAGTGCTGTGCATAAATATTACAGTAGGCGACTCACTAGTCTCATTCCCATGCCCACTCCTAATTAAGTAGTTATATCACGAGACATGCTCTCACATACACAGCAAAGTGCTCAAGAGCCTATGAACAAGGCTGTTGTGGAATGGTGATGCTTAAAGGTGTACTCTTTCGAGAGGCTGCAGCTACCAATGATGCATAAGGTTTGTAATATGTTCCTTCAAGATCATGCTACCGTCCAGGCAATTATCCTATTCAGTGTTTCAACAGTACTTTGATTCATTCCTGATGAAGAGAATCAAAGCAATGGCGAAAATTGAGTTCTACTACCGTCAATTTCCAAAATAGTACAGTAGGATAAGTTGGTCTGTGCATTATGTAACCACAGTTATTATGCCGTGCTCCTATAGTATTCCTGACCATACGACCTATTATGCTTGCTACTATGCTTGATTATGTACTGTCACATAAGCTTTCACTTTAAAGGTTTCATATAGTCCTCCAATGTTTTTTCTCAAGCAAATTATTAAGCAAAGAAACCTACTTATTATGCCCACATTACTAACCCTATTATGCTCAAATTTATCACTTCCTATTTATGTTTACATTTAAGGTAAAAAGATCCTTTGAGTAAAACAAGAGCACCCCACCTCGTAGTCTGGATGACCCACACACTCCAATAAGAGGTCAAACATCTGTAGGTCCCCCAGCTCTGAGCTGGGATGGTGGATCGTGTGGAGGAGGAAAGACTCGGCCATTTCTGTGAAGATACGACACAAGCAGTAGGCTCTGTGTGTGTGCGTTTGTGTGTGTGTGTGTGTTGTGCATATGTGTGCATGTAAATTTCAACATCAAGGTAGAGAATAAATTATGAGAGAGTAAACATACATTTGATCGTATTCAAAGAGTGATGAATAGTGTTAGAGAGAGTAAACTAGTACATACAGGGTATTCCATGCAGAGAGCCCTGCAGGAATCGAGTTGCATTAACCCGCTCATTAGCTGATCATTTAGCCAGTCCGTCATCACTTTCCGAATCAGCCTTACCCGCTGCCGAATCAGCCTTACCCGCTGTCGATGAATCACCCGTCGATGTTCCCTCCTCTCCTCACTACTACTACTTCTGTGTTGCTGCGCATGTAGCCTCCCTACTCACTGCCGCCTCTCTACAGACAATTCCGTTATAGTGCAGCACTCTTTATTTGTTTGGTACTACACGTGCAACAATGCCACACCCACAGGAAATGTTTGCAATAATTGCACTCTTGTAGCATTACTTACTTACATACATACCTACATATATACATACATACATACATACATGCATACATACATACGTGAGTCTCAATGCAACACGATAAGTTGCCTCGCTTCCCACTTGGAATTGGCTAGATGCTACTGCAAGTGTGACTATCGTGTGTAGTAGCTATATAAGGATGTGTCTAACACTCCTTTTCCTATGGCACTGAGCTACTAGAGCCCTGGCCGGGGACAGAGGAGTGGCAAGCTGTCAGCCTGCTAGTAGCACGGACAGTAGCACCCAGCTATGTACATGCAAGTTTGCGTGTGACTAGAAATTACATGTATAGGCACTGTGATTAATTGAAGAGGTAAAGTTTATAACTGGAGTGACCTCATATTTTTGGTGCACATACACACACACATGCACATATGCACACACACAAGCACACACACTCACATAGACACACACACACACATACACACACACACATACACACATACACACACACACACACACACTCAAATAGACACACACATACACACATACACACACACACACACACACTCAAATAGACATACACACACACACACACACACACACTCAAATAGACATACACACACACACACACACACACACACACAACTGTCAGACAAACCTGTCAGAATCCTCAGACTGTACTGATGCCTGGTACACTGGGAGCAGCTGCTGGACGTGAGACTTCATGGCCATGGCCAGGGGGTAGTAGCGGGTGACATCCTCACACATGTAGAGGGTGGCACAGATGGAGTCTGTCGCTGCCTCATAGAGTTTCTGAGGGACTTCTAGGAGTTGCTGTGTATGTCAGAGGGAAAGACACATAAAAATATATAACATACTTCCTCGTATAAATAATGCCACTCTCAAATAACTGCCAGCTTCATTTATACACCAGGTGCAAGTTCGGTTTGTCACTAGGCTGTGGTTAAATGCCAGGTCGAGTGCATGGTGCCTTGCGCATGTTGACGGTTTAATTTAAGTTTAATGAACTAGATGTAGAGTAGACTTAGGCTAGACTCAATTAACCGGTCGAGTGCACAGCTTAGCAATATGCCCACGAAGTTCGTCCCCTCCAAGATCCTCTCACTCAATTAACTGATTAAGTGCACAGCGCAGCAACATGCCTACGCATTCCGCCCCCTTTAAGATCCTGACTCGTGAGAGGATCGTGGAGGGGCGAAATGCATGGGCATGTTGCTAAGTTGTGCACTCAACTGAAGTCTACACTAAGTCTACCCTACATCACAGCACGTTATAAACGATATCAGGCCTTCCCCGCTTTTCCTTGTGCTTGCTTATTATATAACACGCACGGAGTGGGGAGGCCTGGGACTGAGGCTACTCATTACGTTTCAGAGACTAAAAGTCTGGCTGTTTACGTACTGGTTTTTAGAGACTGAAAATCTGACTGTAGCTGACCTCCATTATCAACATATACTGAAAGTGCACTGTGGTAGATAATGCCCACTGCGTGGGTACACCAAACAGAACACCTGAGCAATATAATGTAATACCTGGATAGTGCAATATCTTAAGTCACTAATACTGGATAGACCCACCAAAAATCGGTAGTCTAAGTCAGCTAAGTGAGGAAAAGATGGCTCTAAAACAAATTGTCTTGGTTTTCCTGGTGCTGGGAAGCTACAGTGGTGTGAAATGCCAGCTCACTAGAGTGGAAAGAGGTATGCAATACAATGCAGTCGCAAAAAATTTATGTGCTAAAATTACTCTCTTACATATCTGAAGGAGGCCTAAGCACAACTTCGGCTAAGTTGGAGCTACAAAGGCTGAAAGAGGAGGTCGTCAGCCTTAAAGAGAGTGTGGAAGAGCTGACAGATGCAGTCACCCTTCTTTTGAGACAGCACGCAGTGCACGTGGACACTGTTTCAAAGAACACGACAGACAGCGACGAAGAACTAGCACTGATTCAGGAAGCTCTGAGAACCCTTGAGCGTGAACACTTGGAGCAAATGCAAACTGTCGAAGAAAGAGTCAACTCAACATTTAAAGAGATTGTAGCTGTGAAGAACATAGCTGAGTTAAATGTGATGCAGGCCAAACAAGACCACGGCAGTTTAATGACCAAAATAGACAAATGTTGTCAACCAAAAGAGCAGGGACCGACTGATAGTGATTTAGCTACTTCCTGTAAAAGCATTGCTAAACGGAACCCAGGTGCTTCTTCCGGATACTATAGAATTAGAAGCTCTAATGGTACTGCCTTCCAAGTATACTGTAACATGAGTACAGATGCCGTGTGCAGCAATGGTACCAAAGCCGCCATTGTGGATTGCAATTTAAAGTGCTGACAGATGACCACAATTGCTGTCAGTAGCACTTTATCAATAGAGTATCAGAATTTCAAAATGGCTTACAGTTGTGTCTGTGGTACACTATACAAACAGCACAACCAGCACCAGATACTAAAAGCCAGCGTCAGCAGTGCTTTGTTCGGTATACTGATACACAGCTGCTGCTATCATACTTACAATAGCATATGTAAATTTACCCAGGCAGAGTACACAGCCAGTACATATAGCACAATACCATAAAGCCTAGGCAGCTTTACAGTGCAAACATTATTACACTAATTTCTGAGTCCTTAGACGTACGGTCTGATAGCATTCTGCAAGGCAGCAAATGTGGCAAAGTTCACAGCCAGTATAGACAATACTACAAAGCAACTCCCAAAGCTGGTTATAGCATTTTTTTTATCTTTAGGCAGTTTTACACTGCAAACATTATTACAGTAGTATCTGAAGTCCATAGTGCACCAGACTTATGGTCTGACAGTATCTGCAAGGCAGCAAATTATAATCAGGTGATACCGTCTATTAAAAGGTAAGTAGAAGCAGCAGTATTAGATCACTGTTCATTGAGAGAAGTGAGGCAATGGCACTAAAATATATCGCAGTCCTGGTTATCCTGCATTTTGGATGTGTGCAATGTCAAGACGATGCACAAACTGGTAAGAATCTACCCAGAGTTTGCATTAGCTAGCTAGACATAGTTATGCATGGTAAACTTATACACTTCAACCTATCATCTTCCTGACAGTCGAACGGCCCACACCTGCAACCAACTCAGAACTAACACAACTAACAGAGGAGGTGTTACAGCTGAAAGAGGGGATTTCAGACTTGAAGGAGGGACTGGCCGCATTGAAGGACACAGTGACTACCTTGTCGAGAGAGCAGACTAAGTTACGAGGGGCAATTTTGATGACGAAATTGAACATGACAGACATTCAAGAATCACTGGGAGATATGAGAATGCAACAGCTACAAATAAAACAATGTATCCGAAATGAAACAAATTTACAAAAGGCTGAAATCCTTAAGAAACTGTCGGCACTGCAGCAAACTTGTGGTAAGTCATAAATCCAGCAAACAAATGTATTAACTTTAGTGATCTAAGAATGGCAAACAAATTTAGAAAAATCATACTCATGCTAAACTTCAATTAAGCCCTATCCCTGCTTGCTTGCATGCATGTTTTATTTACTTGTATTATGCAAGCAGGATGGCCTAGTATGTAAAGGTAGTCCTAGTCAAACTTTCACTGTGGTATCATCTATTTTTCAGGATTTGGCCACTACTACCACGACTGCAAGGATGCATATGATCGAGGAGAAACGCAAAATGGAGTCTACACTGTAAGACCAGATGACGGACCACCATTTGATGTATACTGCGATATGAAAATCGATAATGGAGGCTGGACCGTGTTCCAACGCAGACAGGACGGCTCCCAAGACTTCTACCTCTACTGGGATGACTATGAACATGGCTTTGGCAACCTGACTGGTGAATTTTGGCTTGGCTTAAGCAACATTCACCGCCTAACCGCCGCTATTCCACGCACGGAACTACGAGTAGATTTGAAGGACTTTACTGAAGCTGCCACTTATGCTAAGTATACTGGTTTTGCAGTTGGAGCCTCCAGTTCCAACTATGTGTTGACGGTAAGAGGCTACAGTGGAACAGCTGGAGACTCTCTTACGTACCACAATGGCAGACAGTTTACAACACGAGACAGTGATCATGATGCATATGGACAGAACTGTGCAGTTGTTTTCAGTGGAGCGTGGTGGTATAATAACTGCCACTACTCAAACCTGAATGGCCTCTACCTTGGTGGTGCCCACAGCTCCTATGCCAATGGAGTAAACTGGAGGTCTTGGAGGGAATACCATTACTCCCTAAAATTCACTGAGATGAAGCTTAGACGTGTGTAAACAGTGAACATGCATGTGATCATAAGTGGTAAAGAGAGTGACTTCATTGATTATAGTTTTAAATTAAAAATAACAAAAGTGTGATTTATGATTATCATTCCTAGTCTAGTTGATTTTGTATGATTGTTTACTAATAGTGGGCAGCCATAAGAACAGGTCCCACTTTGCACATTTTACAATTTGTAAACTGTTATATCTTAACAACCAGCCGCAAGACATGAATGATTCTTGGTATACGTAGTACAAGTACAGTAACTAACCTTCAGCTAATACATAGTAACCTGCGTTAGGAGTCTGTAGCTCTCTATATTTCTGAGATATGCACCTTAGTAGCATTGCCATTTTTGAAAAATTGCCATGCAATTGAGAGTGCCATAAATTCTGCCCCCGGTAGGCCTGAGCTAATAAATTGTAAATACCTATAAGACTAAGAATAATGTGAGAATAATCGGCATGATCTAGCGTAGAATGCATGATTTTTTAATGGAAGACTTCTGCACAGGGATAGAGCTCAGGCCCAGCCCCTGGCCATATTTTCCTTATTACTGTATTATTACTGTAGTATAATGCCTCCTATAAAACTTTATCAGATAAAAATACGTACTCTAACTCAACGGCCACATGCAATTACAAGTTGACATCCCGGCAAATAAAACCATTACCCGCTTCTAGAGTCAGTAGCATAATACCTCTCTAGATGTAAACATAATGCCTTTAGCATTAGGAACACAGCCATAGCTGATCTAAAACTAATTACATATTCTAGTCCATAAAACAAAACCCAGTACAGACACAGTATTTTGCCCCACACTTTCTTTGGTGTCCAGCTAGCTAAGGCACACAAATCAGCAAGCTACACAAACCCGACCAGTCCTAGATGTAAGGTACATTCATAACTGTGAACAGCCATGTGAAACACTGACCAGTGTTTGAAATGGTGCTGCGATGAGGGGACTTTGAGCCAACTCCTCCACTGGAAAATTCCCCGACTGCACCCAACTGCCCAGACAAGCATATACCTGTGTAAAATAAAAACAGTATGATAATCAGGCAAGGCTGTAAACAAGATAGTTCCGGCTTTACGGTTAAGATGTATCAAGGGCGCATTCAGCAACCAAAGGCAGCTTATTAATGCACCCTTTGCTGTATCTATAGCGCTCCCTCTTTCTTAGATACATGTTAGTATGTGTTCTTTAATTGGTATAATGACATAATATTGTCTCAAATAATAGTGCCCTTCTCAATCCACACTGGCTATAACACAAATTAGGGCTTCAATAGTCGACCAATTTGTAGAAGCATTGAAATGTGATCATGTACATACGTAAGGCAGCTCCATGTATCTAATGTATAGCAGTAGCAATTACATGTACGTAGCTAGTACATACTGAGCTCTTGCAAATAGAGCTAATCACCCCATTACAGACCTGAAGATCGATTAAATCTTTGTCATGAAACTTTCAACCAGACAAATTATTAGTGGAGTACATATGTTTAATACACATATAATCTACAAAGCTCCTCTCACACCCGTGGTGCAGCATGAGAGGGTCTAGCTCGATTGACCAGGGGTTCATAGGGGGGGGGGGGGGGGGGGAAGACCTGGGATGTCCCCCCCCAAAGCTATCCCCCCCCCCCAAGAATTTTCACAACCAAATTTCAACATTACTCTAGAATGTTCTGTGCATGTGCTAATTACTTTAGAATGGCTATAAAAACCCAGAATGCCTCAGAATCAATCTCAGAGCATCTATTTTTCCAAATTTCCAGTAGGTGTGTGCTAAAGCATGCCTTCCGCACCAAACTTTGGAGTTTCCCCCCCCCCCCAACTCAAAATCCTGTATGAATCCCTGTTGACTAATACACGTACCTTCTGCCAAACACTTAATTTTTATACTACTGAGGGTAATCGCACTGCCGAGTGTAAAGTTTAGTAGGTGAGTAGAAACGGATGTAATTGCATCACACCTCAAGACTGGTCAGGAGCCAGCCCGTCTATGGAACAGGAAAGTGGAGAGACAAGCTGGACTGTTCGAAACTCACGTGCAACATGAATACATTGGGAAACAGTACTTGCCATATGCTATTCTGGTAATTGCAGTCCCCCAAAAATAAATTGTGTATAGTTTTGTTTTGGCCACAACCCCTCATAGAAACTGAAAGTGGAGAAACCCTAGGTTAAACTTCACCCAAGGATCCCAATGTACAAGTTTCGACCTTCTGTGACTCCTCCAGACATTATTTCTTTACACTTGGCAGTGTATCCTAATAATCATGGTACAGCTGCTTCCCTAAGAAATTTAATAATTTGCTTCAGGAAAAAACTAAATTGAGGAAACAATTTTCTCAATTAAACAACTATATGCAATAGATTACACTTGTTTCCTCGGGTGTGGTCAGCCAGGTGGTTGGGAAGTGAAACCCTACAAATTGTAACCTCCACTGCTTATAAGCCTGTGGCGTAAGTTAGGATGTGAACCAGATTCCCAAGGATCCCAACAGAAACAGTGACTGTCAACACACTGATACAGAGTCCAACATGTCTGCTCCAGTCAGTGGTGGCACATCATATGCAAAACCTGCAGATGATTACATCCAGGCTTTGACACTTCTGGTGAGTTGCACCACTATGTATGTGATTGGCCAGTGCTGTACGAAGACTACATACACTGTAGTATATGTTCTACTCCATCAGTTACTTAATTTACACTTCAGTCTCATTTTGTGCCAGCATTTCCAGTGCTCTTTATGTTAATATAATCGGCTGCTAATGAGCATTTTTTTAAATTATCTATAATATTGCAGGTAGCTTACAAATCAATATTTCTTTCTTCCAACAGATGAGAGCAGCTGTGGTGTCATCATTCAATCTTGGAGAAGTAAGGCAGTTCAAGGCTGTGATGTACAAAGAGCAGGTGGTCGCTGGGAAGAAGTACCTCATCAAGGTCGGTCCAGAATGAAACATGAGCGAGATTTTCATCATTATTGTATACTCATTCAGTTAAATCAGGAGAGTATGTTGGCAATAAATGGTAGACTATAAATTACTGAGCATTGAGTAGCTACTGCTATTACCATTTGATGTTTTTCCACCCTGCATGATCAAAATAGAAATAAGATATGTTCTTTGACATTCACAGATCTTAATTGACGATCAGGTGCCTGGTAGTTGTGTCCATCTTGAAGTAGTGGAGCTGCTCCACGCTCTCACCAAGGAGGTTGTCTACCAACTACTCTCACTCCAACAGGGAGAGTCCTTGGACAGCCCAATCGTTCTACCCACCATTACTCACGAGCATCATGGACAAAAAGGACTGTCTCACGAGCAGCATGGGCACTATGGACTGAAGAAGCATTGAGCATTGAGCATTTGCAAGCACTTATATAAAACTGTAGAAGTAGATACTACCAACAGTGGAAACTAGAGCATTGTAGATTTTACTAAACTGACTCATTTTCGATATAGCTGTTGTTTTCTAGTAGGCAATGATACCTTTAGTGAAGTATGATATCAGTTTTTGGTCCCAACACCATATTTCTTCATTAGTCCCTTCCCCACTCCACTCCAACATATGCAAGACATGTTCTGAAACTGAACGTTCTTTGCGGCATCTTTAGCTCTAGCCAATACACTGTAGGTTTATAGCCAATGGTAAAGTACCTCCAGTACTCCATGCAACATTTTTTGCTCAGTACGAAATTATTAATACCACCCACTTGCATGAATAATCATCCCCAGCCCACAATCAAGGCTGGGGACGAGACGCGTGACTAGAAACTATGAATTTGGTTACAAAGGCCTTAGGAGGCTATAAAACAGTAGTACAAACTACTAGAGCTGTCATATGCAGGCCAGAGTGCGGCAAGCAGTTAATCAAAGGAGCTCTCGTCTGACTTGAGTGGACAATTAACATGGCTCAGGAAGCAGTCATATGCGGTGGCTGGGTAGCTGCAAAGCTACCTGATGCTAATGTGGAGGCGCTGGGGTGAGTGAATAGTCTAACTTCCTCCCTGAAAGTTATAGAGTAGGACTGTGTAGTAATGATCCTGGTATAATATCCTGGTATATTATTCCTTTTTGTACAAATGCCTAATTTCTTCCTAAAGTTGCATGTACAAACAGTTCTCAGAATGCAAAACCTGTATTCCTGTGGCATTGGTGAAATTGGTGAGGCTTGTCTAGTGCTGTCTGAGGTTTGCAATGCAACTTTAGTATGTTATGCAAAGGCCTAGTGCTAACGCTGGAAGATTGGACAGTGCAGTCATTCATCCCTCAAAATAACACAATGTGAGATTAGAAGCTTCCAAAATTGAACATCGCCTGAAATTGCCCCGCCTTAATCTTACGCGTAGCGTGGAATTTTTTTGACAGCAGTCAGGAAGTGCTCTCGTCCGACATTGTCCGAAATTGCAAAGCCGTGCGGCAATTCTCTGTAGTTGTCTAGCACACTCCTGTAAAAATAAGTTAAATTTGATGGGTTGTCAGAAAACTGAATTACGATAAGCGAACCATCGTACTAGCCGATTGTACTGATGCGCACGTGCATCGGTTATAAGTTGTGTGGGTGGTCCAGCCAGTGCGACGCCTACGCCTGTGCAGGGGAAAGACATGCATGAAGTCATGCTAGCTTACCCTACCAAGGAATCTGGTAGGAAGTTAGACTATTGAGTCACCCCCACTAGTAGGAATATGGTAGGAAGTTAGACCATTGACTCACCCCCTACTAAAAGAAATCTGGTAGGAAGTTAGACTATTGAGTCACCCCCACTAATAGGAATCTGGTAGGAAGTTAGACCATTTACTCACTGCCTACTAACAGGAATCTGGTAGGAAGCTATATAGACTACTGACTGTATAGCTATTCTTGTTATGTTGTTACAATGGCCTTAGGAGGCTATAAAACAGTAGTACAAACTGCTAGAGCTGTCATAGGCAGGCCAGAGTGCGACAAGCAGTTAATCAAAGCAGCTCTCATCTGACTTGAGTGGACATTTAACAACATGGCACAGATTCAGATTCAGAAAGCTGAAGAGATTGTATTGGGTAGCTTTAGTGCTGCAAAGCTACCTGATGCTAATGTGGAGGCTATCACAGCACTGGTAAGCTAGCATGATTTCATGTCTGTCTTCCCCCCTACCTTATACCTGCCCACTGCACAGGTGTAGCCTGTAGAAAACGTTCTAGTAAACATTGGACCAATAATACATACACTGTAGTATATGTTCTACTCCATCAGTTACTTAATTTACACTTCAGTCATTTTGTGCCAGCATTTCCAGTGCTCTTTCTGCTAATTAGCATTTTTTTTTACAAATCTATAATACTGCGTGGTAGCTTATAAATCGATATTTTGTTCTTCCAACAGATGAGAGGAACTGTGGTGGCATTATACAATCTTGGAGAAGTAAAGCAGTTCAAGGCTGTGATGTACAAACAGCAGGTGGTTGCTGGGACGAACTACCTCATCAAGGTCGGTCCATGAGCAAGCTTACTGAGCATTGAGTAGCTACTGCTATTACCATTTGATAAATTAAGTCTTTTTCCACCCTGCATGATCACTGGGAGTCAAAATATAGCAGCTGAAATAAGATTGTTCATTGACATCCACAGATCCTAATTGACGATCAGGTACCTAAAAGTTGCATCCATCTTGAAGTAGTGGACACGATCCCAGAAAACTCCAAGGATGTTGTCTACCGAATACTCTCACTTCAACAGGGACAACTCTTGGACAGCCCACTCAGCCCCCCAAAGTAATGAGCAGCATGGGTACCATGGCATTGAGAATCTTCAACCACTTATCTAAAACCGAAATTGACTCACTTTCGATATAGCTATAGTTATGTGCTAGGAAATTATAGCATTATGAATGTTGTTTTCTAGTAGATAATGATACTTGAATATAGTGCCAATGTAAAGTATATACAATTAATATTTTGGTATGAAGGAGGGGTCACAGTGGAGCAAAATTTATACCATGTGATTCTTGGGTGGAAACTAAGAAAAATGTATGTAAAACTTCTCTGTTTTCAGCTTTTGTGAGGAGCTCTGACCAAAAAAAAACAAACTATATACATTTCATTTATGAGTCCCTAGAAATTGACAGCATAATCGACCAATGCAAATGTGAGTTGCAAGCAGCATAACCAGTCTATTCACTAGCAGCCATTGCTGATTCTTGAAAATAAGTTGCATCAATCTCCCAAAGATCATGCAGCCACTTTTTCATAGCTTCTCCAGGAGCACTGCTATGCATGGTTCTAGGTTAGTCGTTACTTTCGCGACAGGTTGGCTCGCAACAATACCCCACCCAGGTTGTGACTCATTAAATCCGCATCTCTGCATGCCTACAGTTCTTACAGTACACAGTCTGCTCGCCCGCCTTACTTACACTTGTCAGTGTGGTTACCCCTCACTGCAGAATATACTGTATTCTATGTAATATTCACCCATGGGCGGGCCACTTAAGTGCTAAGTAAAAGAGGGGGGCGGGCGGATAATACGTAGTTTTTATGCATGTTACTTCAGTATGGATCTTGCAGTATATATGTTTTAGTTGCATGGCTCTTTATCAGTACCTAGCCTGAGAATGAGGCTAAGACAAACATACCATATCATATGGTGTTATAGCAGGCAGCCCTGATTTCAACTCAATACTAGCAGTACACAAGTGCTAAAATGCCTTGTGGAGTAGGAATATTGTAGCGTAAGTACAGCTGTACAACTGATTTTTTTGTTGGAATATTGTAAAATATCAGTACAGCTGATTTTTTACCAGCTGGGCGCATGCTTCGTGTGCGCCCGGCTGGTACTAAGATCGCAACATGTTTTCGCGTCTGTCTGTTTGTGCGTTTGTCCGCAATTATTACATGCGCTAAGTTATGTCATTCCGTTACTATGCCACTATAGCCACGAGCGCAGTGGAAGCTACTGGATGTTTGCAGGCTCAAGGTTGTGCTCGCAACAAGTCTAAGCTCTTTCGAGGGGGTGTGTGGCCTGGGTACGAGGCTAAGGGTACATACGGTACGTACTGTATATACAGTATAAATGCGGTATATACATATATCTATATCCTGCAATAAAGTTAGCAGATAATCACTCACGGTATATTAGTGTACACTTTGGTTTGTGGTTCCAGTTTTCACTTTAAAATTTTTAGCGTTTTCTACTTTTAGCTACACCTAATTTCAGGAGCTACAGCATCACAGTGATGACATTCTCTTCCTAGCCCAAATCAAAGAAAGTAATTCTTGCCAACATGGCTGGTCGGAGAATGTGAGGCTAATACAGAATAGGAGACATAGCATCCCAGTGGTGACGTTGTTTCCAACCCAATCCACCTGACACACATGCGGTAGCATGTACAGTTTTTGCTCATACAATGCAGATCTCACTTTCACCAAAATGTCCTCATGTGGGCCGAGAGCGGCCCAAAACGTGATCCTCACACGACCACATTAGCAACAACTAAGTAATAACTACATTCCAACCCCGCCCCTAACTGGTTAAACGGTAATTACCCGTACAGCTATATACAGTAGCTAGCTTAGGTATCCTTGTCAGCCTAGGCCTTGCATGTATGAATGTTATCGCTTTTAAGTACCAGATTTCTGGTACTGGAAGCTGTGTGCAGTGAAACTGATAATTAATAATAATTGTATTTTTCAAAAATTTCTTGTTATGCGTACTTCACGTTCTGATATTTTGGTGAAACTGATCTTACAAATTTAAAAAAATTCAGACATTTTGTGCACTGAACATTCGCATAGCGGTTAGGTGCATACATAGATGCTTCATACAGAGGACAGGAAAGAAGCATAAGTTGATAAGGTATCAGATATTTGTAGGTTATGTCTTTGAAGCTTTAACCTACTCCCAACTTGCCAAGTACAGACATCTGTTTCCTTAAAAATCATAAAATTGTAATGGACTTTTACTGCTTCTGCAATTAGATCACATTTCACATTTCCTTGTTTATGTAGTTATGAATGTACATGTAGATACATGTAAGTGGAGAAGCAAAAACTATTCTGTTTCCTCGTTTGTGGGCAACTTGTATTCCCATGGTGTGCCCTTTGCACCCATAATTATATGGGGATGCCAAATTATGTATGCCTACATGATGCGTTGTAAAACGTGAATCGTAAATTAACATAAATAATAGTACGGTTACTTCAGTTGCATCTTATGTACTACTGGTCTTGACTAAATACCACTAGCTGGGAGTAAGACTGGTGTATGATTTCACAACATCTTGAAGGATTAATTCCATGTGCCTAACCATAGCAATGTAATTATAGCATGCATGCAATACCATATTTCTTCATTAGCTCCCCCCTTGCACTCCAACACATGCAAGACAAGTTCTGGAACTTCATTGCATACAAGTTCGTTCATCTTTGTGTTTGGTGTGATAAACGTGCAGCAGGTGTAGGAGACGCCCAACTGCCGTACTTTAAAGGAAATTAGCCTAATCTAGAGTCTATAAGCCAAGCCTAAAGCCAAGTCTAGACAAGCCTATTACAAAAAACACAAAGTAAACACAGAGTCCAGAGTTTTGTAATAGCCTTGTCTAGACTGGTTAGGCTTCCCTTTAGGCTTCCCTTATAGACTCTAGATTAGGCCATTTAATGCTCTGAGTTCTGCCTGTACTCTCTGTTGATGTTCTGCCCTGATGAAGACTGCAGCCCAGCAGTTGAAACGTCGGCATTTGATGATATGTTTGTGAGCCAATTTGTGGTTGGTAGAAAAAGAACCTGATCGATATGAATACTAAGAACCAACCGAGATCCTCCTTGAAGAGGCTATAGTGATATCGATTGAGGCTGTTTGATATCAGCTTTTGATTATTAGCACACACACCCTTCCCACATACACACCCCTGTCATTGCACCCTCATTCCAGCACATGTGAGACAAACTTCGTCTTCTGCAAGTTTGTTGCGGCCGGATTGTTTGTGCAGGGACTTGAGACAGCACTTTTCCAGTCAACGATGCTATTGAGTCTTTATTAAAAATGCAGCACATGAATCTACAGAGCAAGGCATGGTCCCTCAGGCCTAATTCGATTATACACACAACAAAGAGTCTGACTAAGTACAAAAGTCTCAAACAAGCCTCTGAATAGCAACAGTTTACATACATCAAAGGTTACAGTCTAAAGGCAGTAAAACAAGTGTAGAATGCAGTATAACTAGTCCAGCGGCCTGGAGTTACAAGTTCATTTTTGTGTTTGATGTGATGGAGATGCCTAACTGATGCACTTCAAAGGAAATACAGTAGGTCTAAGTATATAAGTCAATTAACTTGCAAGGCTTCCTATAGCTTCCGTTTCGGTAGGTACAAAGTTCAACATGCTGTAGCCCCGCCCACTAAAATACGTTGCGTGTGTAAGTCAACTACGCATTCAGATGTATCACAGTATCCATTACAGAAGCATGCAAGTAGCTATCGTTTACAAAGGCAACTATCAAGCTAAAATAATGTCTAACTTATCGTCGGTATTCCAATTAAAGCTCACCACAGATCGTTTTTCGCAGATTGAGCTGAAGTGCCTTGCAATTTTTCGTTCTTTGCGGTATCTTTACCTCTAGGCAATACACTGTAGGTTTATAGTCTATGGCAAAGTACCCCCAGTACTCCATGAAATATTTTTCTCTCGGTACAAATAGCTACCGCATGAATTATCGTCCCCAGCCCACAATCAAAGCTAGTCTCGGTACCAGCCCACACTCAAGCCTGGGGACGAGACTAGAATAATGCGTGACCAGCAACTATGAATTTTGTTACAATGGCCTTAGGAGGCTATAAGACTGCGTACAAACTACTAGAGCTGTCATATGCAGGTCAGAGAGCGGCAAGAAGTTTAATAATCAAAGCGCAGCTCTCATCTGGACAATTAACATGGCTCAGGAAGCGATGAAATGTGGTGGCTGGGAAGCTGCAAGGTTACCTGATGCTAATGTGGAGGCTATCACAGAGCTGGTAAGCTAGCACGATTTCATGTCTGTCTTCCCTCCTGCTTATATTTGTCCTCTGCATGGGTGTAGGAGCTGCGCCGCACCGGCTGGACCACCCACGCAATAATTTATTACGGACGCGTATGCAATCACGACGGCTAGTACGATGGGCAAATTTAAGTAATTTTTTTTACAGGAGTGTGTTAAGACAACTGCACAGAAATGCCGCAACTGTGGAAAGAGAGCGCTTCCTGACTGCTGAAAAAACGAGGTAAAAAAATTTCCGCGCTACATGAAAGCTACGAAAGGCGGAATTTCGGACGGTGATAACTGCTAATTTAACGTCGCGTTGTTTTGAGGGATGAACGACTGCACTGTCCAAACGCCCAGCGTTGGCACTAGGTCTTTGCATAACATACTACAGTTGCATTTCAAACCTCAGACAGCACTAGAAAAGCCTCACCAATTTCGAAATTCAAGTCCCTGAGAGTACTCAGATGCGCAATGAATGATTAGTTGTCAACACATACTGCTCTGCTGTGACCATCTCATCCTCAGTCAAAAAAGCCTCGAAGTTTTGATTTTTGCAAGTGTTAGATGCCCCAAGAATGGTCTCTGATAACTATAAGCATTCTGAGAACTGTTTGTGCATGCAACTTGAGCAAGAAATTAGGCATTTGTACAAAAAGGAATATCACATTGTGTGATTGCACCTGCAGAAAATGTACTAGTAAACATTGCACCAATAAAAAGGCTGCAAACCCAGCCAACTGCATAAGCACCTCAGTTCACAAAACTGACCACAAGGTGATATACGATCATATTATTATTGTCAGTAATGACTTCAAAATCTGTTGTGGATGCATGGTGGATGAGAAATTAATCACTTATGAATGGTAGTAAATCAAATCACATTTTCTTATCCCATGCAGATGAAACCAGTCGTCGAGTCTCAGAGCAATGCTATCATAAAGCAGTTCACAGCAATAATGTATACATCGCAGGTTGTGAATGGAATAAATTACGTCATCAAGGTCAGTGAAACACTACCTAACACTGAAACAAAGTATCTACGTACCAGTCTAAAAATGAATACCAAAATATTGTATTAGGAGTCCTAAAAAAGTTCCCGTCTGGGCCACAACTGGAGCGGTTCCCTAGCTGGACTCCTTATGCTAGCTGTTGCTTTTTTTGTTTGCACATCATCAACTACATGTACTACTAAATGCAATTTATGGTAGCATAATTGGATCTTTTGCCAGCAGCTTTCCACTGTTCAAGAAAGGGAAATGAAATAGTCTGTACCACTGATTGCATGGAAAACTACAGGGCAATACCCTAACTGGAGGGCTATATTGCCCTGGCTGCTGCAGTATAGTGACCAAAAAATATGCCATAATCAGTTAACTGATTCTATTCACTGACATATAAAAGGTGTCTAATATTTCTCCCCACCCTCCCCCTAAAAAAACAACAACCGTCCTTGTCCCACCCTCAGGTCCTCACTGATCCAGATCAGTTTTGGAGCTGCATCCACATCCATGTCTACCAGCCCCTGCCAAGCGACAAGACACCAGTCTCATACAAGCTCACTAAGGTCCAGGATGGAGAGACTCTTGACAGCCCTTTTGTTCCCTTAACTCCTATCATTCCACCAATCATAAAACCTGGACATCTTCTAGGAGGTCTATCACAAGCCAGGCTAGCTGATGCGCAGGTGCAGGCCATCAGTTACCAGGTAAATTGCAAGGATGCATCCTATCAAGCCTAAATAGCAAGCAAGTAAGATGCTAGCCTTTAGCTGACTATAGCTAGCAATACAAGTAAGCTTTGTAGGGGGCCATGAAACCTGAAACAAAGTGCAGCTATGGACTTAGTCCCATTGTTACTAACCAGCCGGCTTTCTTTTACCCAGAATGGTCCTTCCACACAACAAGTCAGTGTGTGATAAAATTGATAATGAAAGCTCGAACCATGAAATACAAAACCGTAAATATTTCTGCTGACTGTCAATACAAGAAAAGGTTTCACCTGTAAAAGAAACCGGCTGTATGGTAAAGTCTATTTTGAAAGTAGACAGTGGACGTGGTAACACATCCTATAATGCTCTATAATGCTTGTGGTCATGTCTGAAAGTTCTTCACTTGCTTGCTTGCATCTGTCGAATACAGATCTGTTGAGTAAGGCTGGCCCTCTAGCTTATACACTCCCTAACTGTATTTTACATGCATATAATTATTCTCTTTCCTAGATAAGGCCTGCCGTGGAGAAATCTGCTGGCGAAAAGTACAAGGAGTTCAAGCCGATAATGTACAAAACTCAGGTGGTTGCTGGGGTCAACTACTTCATCAAGGTCAGCACAACACACTCCAATAATTAAACGACATTAAATAAGAGTACTCAAACATGAAACAAGCTACTGTCATGTCAGCTACAAGAAGCACGCGTTTGTCATGCATGCCTCACACACTGTTACTAGTCTCCGACCCAGCCTCACTCCTCTAAAATACAAGTTGGCACATCAGTGCCAAAGAAGTTCCTTCCGCTATGTAAATACTGTGCAAAGAATATATCTTTATGGCTCCCTGCAGATCCAAGTTCAGCCGGAGGTCCCAGAGAGCTGCATCCAAATTCGAGTCTTCCAACAACTGCCGACTACTGAGCTGCAGCTGGCATACAGCCTGGGTGAAACTAAGCGTGTGCGTCTGGACAGCCTCATCGTCTATGAGAGCCGCATCCTTCCTCCCCAGTAGCCATATATAGTCACAGGGGAGTGACTCGTAGACTACTCAACCTTTTTGGAACTGACTTGAAATAGCTGTGTATAGATAACTTAGGGAAGGAACTAGGATTTTGCATTATGAATCTTTCCTAATGTAGTAATGTGTATCATGTGTAGAATCAAAAATTCAATTTTTCAGGGAAAGATGTGATATAATGTAATGCATGTTGAGCTACACCCCACACCTGTGGGGGGTCCGGAAGTATAATCCTTCAGAAAAAATGTGGTTGCTTCTCGTGGTATCTGCGACCCTTAAAAAGTATTTCTTTTTAAGGGGGAAGGAGAAAAGAGAAATCCCACATGCAGTTCCTCCCCCTCCCAATGTTGAAGTAGTAACTATATCAGCTCCTCCATTTACTAAATATTGCTACCAAAAACGACAATAAATTGCTTGTGCATATCCAATGTCAAGGTATTTACATGCAGATTGGAGATTGACATAATGGCAATTATTGCCTTCACGATACTTCAATAATTGCAATAGTGATTATCGTGACCTTCAAAGAATCAAATTATGAAATGCCGCCCAGCCCTATTTACGATTACAAATGTTAAACTTTTCTACTGTCTTAGGGTCCTCTAACCAGAACAATGGGTTTTCTCCAATAGACCCACAGCAGCTGAAGTTTCAGTCGGCATCGCAATTCCTGCCATCTGCCATTTTGGCGAACCATTCGTGGGTGTTACAACTGGTAAAATGTGCGTTTGTGCACATTTAGTAGGAAATGCACCAGCTCACTGCACAACTAGTTGCTGAGACACGATAATTTGAAAATTGTGAAAATGTGGGATATGCCAGGTTTGCACTCAGCGGGTCGCCATATATAAGGTTAGCAGTCTTGATGTTTCGTGGTCACTGTCAGTGTTCATAACCGTCTCTTAGCCTTTGAGACTGCAGTGTACCAAATTGCAGTGGCTGCCAAGAGTGGAATAGCCAACCGATGAGTCTCACCGCGTTAGGAATAAGGGACAAAAGGCGTCTTGCTTCGCTGTTTGGTCTATTATTGCCAGGCATTAGCGAGGTAATAATCTTGAAAGTGGCGGTCCACTTCTGAGCTAGCATAAGTATAAATATATTATATATATACATATATATGCGTCACGCTCAGGAATGCAATCTGCTGGGCCCTCGGGGGGTAAGGCACGTGTTCACAATAGCAGTTATACGGATGCACAAAGTGTCAGAGATCTGGACAGGTTTATCACATAGTTTTACCAAAGATGACTTACTACAGCTCCAGGGTCAGTAGAGGTTGTGTAGCCTCTGTAAAAGTAGAGCTATCAGTGCTATAAATGGTTGGCACGCAAATCGAGCAACGAGAATGTGAGTTTCACTCAGAGCAGCACAGCCCGTCTCTCCACTCTCCCGTAGCAGCCATGGCTGGTCCATGAAAATACATTACAGATAGAGACGTCAACTCCCAAAGACCAGTCGCTTTTTCGTAGCTTCTTGGGTTCCGGGTTTAGTTGTTATTCTCGCGGGCTTACATAAATACCCCCATCACGCCCCGCCCAGCCCAGTCCTCGCCTCGTGTGCTACTCGGGGCTAACTTTATTGCATGCATTACAGTTGCATGGATGTACGGCCAAAATCCTACGCACGGCTACTGAATGAATTTACCCCAGCCAGTATATTGCCAGGATTCGCGCGAAAAGTTTAGCCCACAAAAAATGAGTAGCTAGAGCGCTAGAATAATAATACTTACAATTACACTTATACATGTACATGTACATGCATACAGACCTTATGGTAGGTACCTTTTATACTACACGTACTACCGCTACACTTGTGGGTTTGGCACTAGGAATGATATTCATTTCTAGATTGGCTCATTACAATGCCTTGATAGCGCAGCTAATATGAAGCACTACAACTGCTGTGAAGGAGGCGCTACAGCTGCTAGAGCAACAACTAGCGTATGAATATTATTGAGCCTGGATGACTGGGAGTCCTTTATCGCTTAAGAATAACTGAATATTCTCTTAGACTATAAGTATGAGGCTTCACACACTGTGACACATGCACACACACACTATTGTATATGTATGATCATTGTTATTGTAAATAATTTTAAATCTGCGGGTGCAAATTATGTCCAGTCAATTTCTGTGAATGTCCGTTCAATTTTGATTATGTTAGGACAATTCGACCGACCATTTTCAGCTTGTTATCGTGAGCACTGGTATACCGCCTACCCTGGTGAGCAGGTCAGGGTTGTCCGGGAAGGAGGAGAGACAAGCCACCAGCAGAGAGAGGACGTCGGCACAGCTCTTGCCCAGCAGCTCTCGTAGCTCCTTCCTCCGGTTGTGGCCCAGACGAAGGGAGCGGTTGCCCAGCTGTGAAAGATGTGTTGTTCCGTGATTAAGTTAATTTAACCCTTAGGGGACAGGCATCCAACTGCTCAGTTTAAATAAAATCTGGGCTGTTGTATGTTACATATCTGTGACGATAGTCCTTGAAGTAGTAATGCAGAGTTCTCCCTAGTCAGAGTGGTAGTGGCGGGGGGGGGGGGGGGGGGGGGGGGGGGACTCCCCCCACCAGCACAAAGTGTGGGAGCTCTGAGATGTGTTCTTCTCTGAGTCTAGACCTACCTGCAGAAATGACCCCAATTAACCTTAAAGGGCTTCCTATAGACTTCCTGTAGGACTGCACTAGTTAGTAATAGCTTAGAAATTTTAGTTAACTAATTATAACTATAACTAAACTTAATTTTGCACTCTAAATAGAGTTTTAACTAAAACTAGAACTAAATTATATGAAGCCATACTAAAACAACACTAGACTGCATGGGTGCATTCCTAAATATACTGAGCATGCCTCTGTCCTGGTGAATAACCTTAAGAAGAAGCCTCAGGTGGCACACCATGGCAGCTGTAGCAGCTTGGTTGGACAGTCTCCTCATGTACAGCAGCTTGGCTAGACAGTCTCATCATGTACAGCTTCCAGTGAAAGTGTTGACACAGCAATTTCGTAGTGCGCTTCCAGTTAGCAATCAGAACTCGCCAAAACAAATATTATCATCGTTACCTACCAGTGCTACTACTCTTTCGCCATCTAGGCAATACAAAACTAACCTAGCTTGACGTACCTTGGCTTATTGAGCCTGCAAACTTTCAGCAGCTTCCACTGCACTCATAGCTATAGTGGCATATGACGTAACTTAGCGCACGTGATAATTGCGGAAGAACACACACACACACACAGACAGACACGGGAACGTAAAACAATCTCAGTGCCAGCTGGCTGGTAATAAGCTACGTTTACATACAGATCATAAATTACCCTGCACATACAACACACATAAACACACACATGTACACACACAAACACACACACACACACACACACACACACATACACGACATAGCACACACCTCCTCTGGTAGCACAATCAGGATATCCAAGAGCACATTGACAGTCAAGAGATCACCACCAAACCTGGCGAAAGACATAACACGTAGCATCATGAGGATGGGGTTTCTCCCAACCAGCTGAGGCGCTCCCTCCGTGCATGACTCAGGGAAACACAGGAGAGTAGTTCTATAATACAGCAGCCACATGTACCCACTGAAGTAAAGCTGTCTACTTGCACTGGCCACTGTGTGTAGCACAACCTCAAACTAGAACTAAATGGAATACAAGCTGAGCATGTGGACTTGTGCAAAGTCAGCTCAGTGTTTGCTGTTAATGTGTTCAGCGTGGGCATACTTTTGTATGATGTCTGGGACGATGGTACTCCATTCCGACATCTGAAGTGCCAAATCAGCCAGCGCCATTGCAAGCTAGGAGGTGAGTGTGTGTGTGTGTGTGGAGGGGGGGATGTCAGTGTTCTTGCTAGGTCTTTTTAGAGTGGTGCGCACCACTTGGTTAGCCCCTAGCAACACCCCTGCACAACTTGGTTTGAATGGCAATTATGTATAGCTTAGAGCATGGGCAGCTACATGTGTATGCTCCAACTAGGCCGAGGCCTAGTTAGAGCATAGAGCTGCCCAGGCTCTAGGCCATTTAGTATACTTATGTACACATTTCCTGTATTTCTAGAGCTTCCTATGCTCTATGATCTATGCTCTATGAAACCTATGCCATGTTACTATAGTAACATATACTAGGCAAATGCAGGGCATTGTGGGGCGAGCCTTCGCGAGAATTGTGAATGTGAAGGAGCTGTTGGCGAATGAGGCTATATCTTGCAGCAGATTGGTGACATGTCCACGGTACCCATACTGTCCGTGAGGCAAACGGTAGACATGATTGGCAAACGCCTTGAAATTAACATTTCCTCCACCTGTATTAAACCCTGCAATGGAAATGTTGAACATGTAGGCTGATGTAGACACAACATTGATATGTCAATTCACACCCTCCAATGGAATCATCAACACGTAGGATAATGTCATACTAATCAATACAAAATTTATACTTCAATGCCACTGTAATAGAATGCAATACATGTGCTAGCCTGAAGAGGTGGTACAGGGGCAGGATCCATGTTGTTGGTCGAGGAGTATAACTTAGGTGTATGCTCGTCCCGGCCACATTGCAGACACTCAGTAGAATGTGAGTGAATCTTGAGACCAGGGAATCTCATGTACATCTCAGCGCGTCCAATGTAGCCATGTGGTGTGCATGAAATTTAAGCATCTTAGTTCGGATAGTAACAATGGGAGCTGTGCCTGCATGACCTGGTAATAATGTCATAATCCGTTGTTGTCTGTGCCTCACCAGTACTCTCTCTCTCCTCAGCAGTCTCATCGGGAAGTCTGTCAGTCATTCGAAGCAGCCTAGCCTATCTCACCTCGTCAGTCTCGACTGCCAGTCTCTGCCTTCTTTGTTGCAGGTCTGCCCCTCTTCTTTCGGCAGTCTGAGTAGCGTGCCTAGTCCTATCCCTTATTCTTCGCTTGTGCAACCTTTCTTTCTTCTCTCTGTTCCAGATTTTAGGAAGCACGGCAGGCCCTCTCTCGTTCTCTTCTATGGCGTAGCCTATTCTCTCTCTGCACTGCATGATTCAGTAGTTCCCTTTGAGGAAGTAGTTTGCGCTTTTGTAGCATCCTTAGCCGAGGAAAAACCAGTGGTTTTGCCACGTGTTTTGTACGTACGCTAAGTGAGCTGAGAGCGCGAGAAATTGGAATTGCAAAATTAGATTGCAAAGCGTTAAATTATGTGAACATCGAATATGCGGCACGACGTACGTACGATATTTAATACATACATACATTCAGACAAAATGCCCCGCTGACACGACTAGTGTGGGTCTCCTCAGGCTCGCCCCAACTAAGATTTCATAGTACACTCTAAGCTAATTACACAGTTACACCACATAACCCAAGCCATACTATGCAAAAAAAACAGCTGTGGACTGGACTGGACTATCAGACCATCATTCCTGAAGGTTCATGAGGTAAACTGCAGTACTGAGGTGCCAGGCTAATTACCAATTACACCAAATAACCCAAAGAATGTTATAACAGCTGTGGACTATTGGACTGACCTCAGTTAAAATTCAATACTGCTAATTATGAGGTATGCAGCTGGTGGGTGGGCTGTCTACAATCACTGGACTGGAATAGTGGACTGCTATTGCCTGGACTGGCCTTAATACCATAAAACATATTCTTCTCAATACTAAAGCTTCAAGGAAATGGTTTTTTGTTAACCTGCGCGTAGGCGGCAGGGTTAAGCAATTGGTTCTGTCCGGCGTCATCTGTCTGTCATAAGAAATTTCCTGCTACCGGGAGAATTAGAACCTATAACAATTTCTAAACACGAGGTTAACGATGACATTCGCCGTGTCTTACATGTAGCTTGTGTGTACCTGGTACAGCAATAAAGTGGTCATATTCTCAATATTTTCAGCCTTTTCTGATTATCAGTGCCCTCCACCATTTTTAATCAGTCATGCCCACAGCTTGGATACGGCCATACACGATCACGTTATATTATAGATAGCACGCTTTCACATCGCAAAACGGATCTTAGAAGAGAAAGTAAGCATTTCCTTAAAGTTCGGGAAATGGAACAAGCTCAGGACTCACAGTAGTAGCACGTGGGGTATGTAAATACTTCTAGTTTATTTGTTAGCCTAAGTCTTTACAGAGAACAATAAGTGCCCATGTCTATTGAGGTGCCCTGCCTCGAAGTTTCATTCAATATGCATGTGACCTTTGACCTGTCCCTAGTGGCACCGACACCCATAGCTCGGGCCTGACCAGGCTTTGCAGCAAGTTACAGACTTAAACAGGTAAACACCCTCTTCCTACGTAGAAGCTTTAGTATTGAGAAAAACACATTTTATGGCATTTTAGGCCAGTCCAGTAGTCCAGTCCACCAGACCAGTCCACTAGTCCAGTCCAGTGATTGTACATGTAGACCGCCCGGTGTGTGTGCGGGCATGGGTACAAATATGGACATGTACATACATACACAATACAAGTAGTAGTGCACATAGCAAGTAAGTAGTCCATTACACTATCACTTTACCAAAAGTAATTTAAGGAGATGAATAGAAGAAATGCATTTTGCGATTGTGAGAGTTGGCAATAGGCTTTGATTAATATTATTATCAAGTGGCCGGGGTGATCAGATTACACTTTTCTACATTTGGACTGCATTTGATCATGGCACCGACCTGTCTGACAATGGGTGATGGGGCACTGCTAAGGTTGTGGAGGTGGTTGAGGAGGGAGTCTCGGAGAGCCTGGCAGGGAGGAGAGGGGGAGAGAAGGGGGGAAAGAGGGGGGAGAGGGGGAGGGGGAGGGAAGGGAGGGGGAGGGAGGGAGGGGGAGGGAGGGAGAGAGAAGGATGGACAATGTGTAGAGATAAAAGGGAATAATTACAAGTACTTCCAGCAAGACACACAGTAGCAGTCAGAAGCCATTTCTGTATAGGACCAGTATGCACACAGGCTACAGTACATCACTGGTAACATGGCTCAATTCAAATGGCTAATAGTACATACAGAAGCGCTACAATTTGCTAGCTAGCTTATTTGCACTGTTGTGGGAGCAGCCACAACAAAAACATTGTACTCAGTGTATAGCTACATCTGTAGCAAAATTAAAGCATGGTACTACATGCAGCTAGCACACAAAAGGGTATGGAGTGAAATAGAAAGGGGTGGCAGTTTATAACAGGCCTCGATCCCCTCGCAGCTTTTTTTGCGAAAAGAGTGTATTTTTTCCATGGCTTCAAAAAAAAGCTGTGAGGGAAGGCCTGGGTACAGGCTACATAAATATGAGAATTCCTCATAGAAAGTGAAAGTAGAGAATCCTAGATTGAAAATCTTGGTTTACACCCAAGGATCACAATGGTATAAGTTTCGATCCTTCATCATACCAAACATTATCAAACCATATTATCAGCTATTCACTGATGAATATGACACCTCCTGTATTGCATATTGGTAACCCTTGGCTTAATTAGTCTCGTGCCCAGACGTTCACGCCCCTCTGGCAAAAGAACGTCTGGTGTTCTAAGCAAAATTTCTCGTCACAGACTCCATATTTGCTGAAAATAAATCTCGCACGTGACTTGTATGTGATTGGTCACTGTATATAAGGTATATTTTAATTTTCATTCTAATTGATCAAATTGACCAATAGTAGTGAAGATTTATCAAATTAACGTCATAGCAACTTTATGGAAGGACGAAAAACTGATTGTACCCTTTGAAATTCCACAGCGGAAAGGTGTCTGTGACAAGAAATCTCATTTAGGACACCAGACGTTCTTTCGCTGGGAGGGGGGGGCGTGAACGTCTGGGCACGAGACTACCCTTAGGTGCCATCTTACAGCTCAGAGGGTGACTACCAACACCTGGGCACGAGACTACCCTTAGGTGCCATCTTACAGCTCAGAGGGTGACTACCAACACCTGAAAATTCTACTCTCCATGTGCTTGCATGTCACGGATGTGACGTTTTCTGATAATGACTCTAGAGCGAAAGCCATTTCATCTAATGCTCTGTCCTGACCTCGACTTTGACCTACATGGACTTCCCTCGCCCCACCGGCTCCGAGGGCTTATAAAGACTTCACTACTGTGATACAAGCAACAAGCGAGCGAAGCCAAGCCTTCAGCAGCAAAGCTGCTTGTACGTATATATGTGTTCGATATTATTTTCTTTAATTAAAGCTGATAAAACAAGCATTCACAGTTGATAGTGTACTTTGCATGTATACGTCTATAGTCAGCCATTCACGGTATAAATATTTTACTACGACACATAGATGTGATGACTGCATAATCCTATGTAAATTACACCTGCATGACATTGTACCCTTGAATAGAGTTATGCAGCTGACATCACATGACCCGCTATTGCTGTCAAGTACTTGTTATACTAGACGTACGCATTGCGCAGATGAGGCCTCGCGCAGAGGTATGACGTATGATAGTTAGCACAAAACCACACTCACTAGAACGTTTGGGAGCCACATCGCCCACGCAATTGCTGGAGAAGCGACGACTACACGAATCGGCCTTCAGGAGACGGATGTCTCTGCATACAACACAGTTACAAGGTCCAGTTATGGCTGCTACAGAAGAGCAGAGTTGCTTGAAACTCACGTTCGTATCGCTTGCAACTCAAAATGGCAGCTAGAAATATCTATGGTCAGTACAGTTGAAGGTTGTGATGTAATCGCATATAGCTACTGCAAGTAGATACGTATCCATCCAGTTACATGTAGATCCCAAACCAGCCGGCAGGATAACAATCAGGGTTCCATACAGGATTTTGCAGAAAAAATAATTCATGTGGAGGTGCTCCCCCAGGAAATTTAAATCCTCTGATGTTGCTTATGGTGGCTTCTGGGGCCCCAAAAATGGTACTACTGAATATCAAAAAATAAATATCAACTTCAAATTTAGGGGGAGAACTCTTGCTGGGGGGGAATATCTCAGCCCCCCCAAACCCCCCCCCCCCCGTATGAAGCATTGACAATCCCAGATGTCCCCACATACCACGTGTGTCTCTGGTGGAAGCTCCTCAAAGGAGAAGCGGACTTTGCTCTGCATCGTCTGGGCGGCAAAGTAGCTGGTCTCCATGTCCCGCTTCAGAAGGAGGAGCTGGTCCGCCACCTCCCAGGCATGGACCTGGAAGGAGAAACAGAGGAGAGGGGGAGGGAAATTAGGTTGTGGTGGAAGGGAGGGCAGGAGCATGTTAATTATAACTTAATACGTTTTCGCAGAGATACCTTGCAAAGAATGACCATTATTTGGGTGGAGTCGCTGACTTTTTTTGTGTAACTACATGTATCTCGTGCACGGTGGTAAGTCTTGTGCCTATGTTTTAGATGGCTGGTCTCACCAAAGCGGTAGGTTTTATTGAAAACAATTGGCATTACTCAAGACTCACCGTAACTCACAACTATGAATGTTCAGCTAGTAAATGAAGTTGCCGTTCACGTCTGTTTGTGACCTGCTCAGGAGTGCTGGTTATCAGTTATCATTTCTCTGTCATCGCTAATTGCCCAGAGTATTCAGCAGGTGATTTGGGCATAAGCAGTCCAGTAGGAGACTCCAGGGTTCGTTCAGATGGCATGTGCAGGTAGTCTCGATATCACAAAAGATCGAGACAATGCGAGACATCGAGTGTCCTCCCCGGATACAGCCGAGACTTAATTACATTCCTGAAGTGTGATGCTAGACAGCCATTCTCAAGCTTATTGCCTCGCTTCGCTCAGAAATAATCACGTCTACCATCCCTAACTGCATGTACAGTACTACAGTCAGTTATTGCACATGTTGGTCTACCATCCCTAACTGCATGTACAGTGCTACAGTCAGTTATTGCACATGTTGGTCTACCATCCCTAACTGCATGTACAGTGCTACAGTCAGTTATTGCACATGTTGGTCTACCATCCCTAACTGCATGTACAGTGCTACAGTCAGTTATTGCACATGTTGGTCTACCATCCCTAACTGCATGTACAGTGCTACAGTCAGTTATTGCACATGTTGGTCTACCATCCCTAACTGCATGTACAGTGCTACAGTCAGTTATTGCACATGTTGGTCTACCATCCCTAACTGCATGTACAGTGCTACAGTCAGTTATTGCACATGTTGGTCTACCATCCCTAACTGCATGTACAGTGCTACAGTCAGTTATTGCACATGTTGGTCTACCATCCCTAACTGCATGTACAGTGCTACAGTCAGTTATTGCACATGTTGGTCTACCATCCCTAACTGCATGTACAGTGCTACAGTCAGTTATTGCACATGTTGGTCTACCATCCCTAACTGCATGTACAGTACTACAGTCAGTTATTGCACATGTTGGTCTACCATCCCTAACTGCATGTACAGTACTACAGTCAGTTATTGCACATGTTGGTCTACCATCCCTAACTGCATGTACAGTGCTACAGTCAGTTATTGCACATGTTGGTCTACCATCCCTAACTGCATGTACAGTGCTACAGTCAGTTATTGCACATGTTGGTCTACCATCCCTAACTGCATGTACAGTGCTACAGTCAGTTATTGCACATGTTGGTCAAGCTGTTGATCAACTTTTAATTGCATATAATGGAGGAACCAGACACTCATGAACACTATTTTTCATAACAAAAGTACCAATTCATGACTAAACTAGTACCTATCAGCTCTCAATCTTCGGTATTCAGAAACGGCAGTTCTAACTTTGTAAAACACCACGCCATTACAAGAGCTACGACTACCTCAAACGTATTCTGCCTAAATTGTATGACGATTGTTTCTTTTCGATTCCAGAGTATCTATGGGAGTGACCACCAAGACGGGTTCATGTCCATTGACTCTATAGTCACAATTAACTGTGATCGTTGGTCAATGTACAATCTCAAATGGCAAAGTGGTTCCCAGAAACCCAGACAATGGTCACAGAAATGCTAAATATTTAAACCACTAGTATAGTCAACAATTGATTGATAATTTTCAAAAAAAATGGGCACGGTTTTACGTAACTGACCAACGGTCAAAGGCTAAATATCAGCACAGACAACAGAGAAAGACTTAAAATGTGATTTTGATCTGCAGACGCAGTTGTGATTACAGAAGTACCCCTCCCTTTATTACCCCGTCATTCATTAATTCTGCCGCAAGCCAGAGCGAACATAGCTCGCAAAGATACTTTAGCCAGTATTCATAATGACTGTCTCTTAAAGTACATCTGGTTCGCTTTGGCTACAAGTGCAATGCTTATCATATATCAGGGGAGCCCAGATTTGAACCAGATTTGATGGGATGATGTATGATGCGCAATAATTAGAACACTCACCGACGCCTGCAGCTGCATGAGCCACTGCGAAGCTTTCTCCTTCTCCGCCACGTCATCATTTCGGTAGAGTGCATCCAGCGCGTGTAGCACCAGCTCGATTGCAGGCCGCTCCATCTTGCGATCTCTCAGCCTTCAAAAGCCTGGCTGAAATACTTCGCATTCCGCGGGGAACGGGCAAGGTTTGTGGTAGTATCCGACAATACCCGATTTATTATAGTGTCCGGAGTGAACGTTTTTAGATCGCTTGTGAAGAAGTGTTCGCTGTTTTCAGGGAGAGACCACAGTCCATCAGCTGGCGAAATGGCGTACAGGGCGCAAAAAGTGCAGAAAGTGATGGTGCAGCCAATTGTATCCTTTTCAACTTTGCAAATGAGCAGCCATGAGGGTAGTTATTCCAAATGAAGCCTACCTGCTACGCGTGGTGCGAAACCAGCTGACATGCTAGCTTGTTTTTCAGTGCTACCATTCTTTATTAAAACTTACACTAGCTGCCCATGCAAAAAGCTCACTGAGCTATTGGGCTATAAGTAGCTGTACACCTCCCCTGTGGATGAACAGATTCCAATTAATACCCCACTTGGACAGCAAATTAGTGGTATAACCCCGGGTGGACACAATTAAAAAGGTTGCGGTTGCGCTAACCCCCTAGACGCAATCAATTTGGCCCCCAGGACACAATTATTTGGGGGGGGGGGGGTTACCCCTCAGACACAGTTACTTGATTATAACCCCCCTGGACGCATCCATAGGGGGGTGTGGGCCTATTTAATGGAAGAACTGATTGAATAATGCCCAAGAGATGATAATTACGGTAGCTCCTATTGGGGTCTACCTGACACTTAAATCTAAGCGGTTTGTGCCAACACACTTTACGCTATTCCCTTTTTTAATGTTTGCTTCTTGTTACATGTTTTACTAAAGCGGGTATTCTATTTTATGAACATTGCTGGAGAGTCACTTATACATTGCAAGATTTAAAATCGAATAATAACGTTAAACAAAGAGCTAGCTCTCTGCTAAAATATCTGTCTACCCACCGGCTTTATCGAAGGACAAGAAAAAGCGCCGTGAAACGTACTGTCCTGGGGGAACAAAAATTTCAGAGGGGGTCCATATATTTCAACACTTGCGCTGAAATATAAGTTCCGGGGGGTCCAAATATTTTAAAATATAAGTACCGGGGGGACCATTTTTGGGGGGTCCAAATTTTTCGTGACAGGTATAACCCTGGGTGGACACAATTAAAAAGGTTGCGGTTGCGCTAACCCCCTAGACGCCATCAATTTGGGCATTTGTACCCCCCAGGACGCAATTATTTTGGGGAGGTTACCCCTCAGACACAGTTACTTGATTATAACCCCCCTGGACGCAATTAATGTTCATCCATAGGGGGGTGTGGGCCTATTTAATGGAAGAGCCGATTGAATAATGCCCATGAGATGATAATTACGGTAGTCCTATTGGGGTCTACCTGACTCTTAAATCTAAGCGGTTTGTGCCAACACACTTTACGCTATTCCCTTTTTTAATGTTTGCTTCTTGTTACACGTTTTAATAAAGCGGGTATTCTATTTTATGAACATTACTGGAGAGTCACTTATACACTGCATGAGTAGTTATCTACTGGCACTCTAAAGGGATTGTTTTCTTGGTGGAGGTACGTCAGCGTCCCACGCAAGAATTAATGTAGTCATAGCTTAAAATTTACTTACATGACATGGTACATGTAGTAAAGCTGTGCTTCTTTCAGCCTGGAGCTAGTTATATACTACTGTTGATGGGTTTTCCTTCACTGTGCTCCTAGAACCTCATATTTCGTTACTTACAAAATGTGAGTTGATATTATTTTGTATTATGCACATATCCATACATTTATTAAAGTGTACACCCTTAAGTTACAGGCATGTACACATGTATTAGTTCCTTTTTGTGTATGGCGTAATAGACCTTTTACCATTATGGGTGTAAGTAAGTGTGGAGAAAATTCAGGAGAGCATGTGTAAACGATCGTATGTTTTTGTACAAGAAAACTACATCAAACACATGTTTGATTGTATTTTCACCATTTACTTTTATCCCCCAATCCCCCATTACATCATAATGGTAAATGGTCTATATCTGGGAAAAAAATCCGGTAAACATGTGCTTTTCATGTATTCACATGAAAGCACAAAAGCATACCCTGTTTTCCCGCCATTACATCATAGTAGAAAAGAGTCTGTTATTTACTCATTTCTCATAATATGTGTACAAATTATGTCCAGTAATGTAAACTACAGTATGTGTTTCTAGGCCAGGCCCTCCGCAAAAAATGGGGGAGAGCCTCTGGTATCTTTTCTCACATGAGTGACATTCGGGTAGAAAGGGGCTATAAAGGAGTTGACAGTGTGTAGGCAAGTGCAGCTGTAGTTCTCAGACACCAAGGGAAGCAGTGAATCCTACACATCCAGCAGCTAATCTCTAGGGCTCATTGGTGCCACGGACCGAGCACTAGAGCATTGTTACCGGCAATAGCTAGAGAAGCACAGCCGTCTTTTGATTGGTCCCTATTCACACATAATTAGATCTTGTAAGAAAATATACCAGACTCTCCCCTGCTTTGATCTCTCCCCCTCCCCCTGCGAGAGCCGGCTAGCTATAGCACAATTTTATACACTCTTACTTAACTGATAATATTGTATGTACATGTCTTCCCAACCCTTCTCTTTCTCTCTTTCCTGTAGAAATCTCGGGTACAAGTGTGGCTGTATGGCAGAACCAACATGAGAATAGAGGGAATTGTTATCGTAAGTCCCTCTCTGCAGTGTTCTAGCCAGCAGCAGTTGCAAAGAGCAGTGGCTTATTCAAGATTTAAGTCATTGCCGAGCGTGAAGCTAGGCAACTAATTGTGTTGCATGGAGACCGCACGTATGTATGCATATATGTAAGTAACGCTATGGGAATGCAATTATTGCAACATATTTCCTGTGGGCGCGGTACCGCTTTCATGCACGTGCAGTGTAGTTAGAGCATGCACTACGATGGAATCGCCCTCCAGAAAGGTGGCAGCGATTGGGGCGAATGAAGCCCTGATACGTACTCACAGTTGGACCCAAAAATTTGTAATGCACTCTTGTCTCTGTTTGAATACTTAGTGTAATTATGAATGCCTACATCCACTCTGAATGTATATATCGTACAGGGATTTGATGAATTCATGAATCTAGTGATGGATGACGCAGAGGAGATCTACAGCAAGACAAACAAGAGACGGACAATTGGTGAGTTGAGAACTTGGAAGGCAATGCCCAATGTGGCACAAACTGTCAATTGGAATGGTACGGCATTACCCAGGTGCAGTGGTTTATTAAGGCCACTGTACGCCTGAACTGGGTAAGTTTTAGAACCTTCCATGAAGTGTGTACTGAGCATTCGTTCTGTTCGCATGGAGGAGCTTAGCTTTTAGTGCAAGATTTACTGTATAGCATGTTAGCGGTTGAGTTTTCATGGCGCACACTATTCATCTGCACAATGTTCTGCTTATAATTGCTTTCTGTATTAATTTAGTGATCATACAATCTGTACCTGATGAGACCGTAAGGCTGAAACAGCTATCGTGCAGTATTGGTCACCCTACCATCTATGGAGGTTGATGCGCCCTCGCTCTGCAAGAAACTAGTGGCTATAGCATTGATAGCCCTTTGTAGTCGGTAATCATAATGCGAATTATATAGTGCGGACTGAGAACCCTCCCTTCTATGTAATAATATTGTAGCTGTGGCAATAGCTTCTATCTTGACATGGTACATGTATACCCCTTTGGTGATAGGATGTAGAATCTCCCTACCCTCCAGTGAATACAGTCAGTTTTATTTTCTGTCAACTACAGGTCGGATCTTATTACGAGGAGACAACATCACTCTCATCATGACAGTAGACGAGGGAGAGAAACACTAGCCGAGGCAGACATCTTCCTCTTTTGTCATTTTCTCATACTATTAGGACCTGTTATAATGGTAATTACATTCTATAGACCTGATGAGGGGTTTTCTACCATTTTTGGCCTCTGTATCGAAGTTGAATACTTACTCTGATTTTCTACTCTCCTGCATAATATTATGATATGTGTTAAAAAAATGTCAACAATGAGTACGTTTACAGTATGCATACTTGCGCTTCACTCGCAGCTACTGGTCAGCCTGTCAGACTTGAAAAGAATTCTTCTCAGACTTAGTAGTGATAGATAGATGGCTATTTGTGGTATTTCTATACATTGTAGCTAGTTTTGTTTGCATTTTGTATTACACTCTCGATAAACCTAATTCTCGTAATGTACCTAGGATGGTAAATTGCACTCGGCTTCGCCTCGTGTAATTTAACCCCGTCCTTGGTACATTACTCGTATGATTTATCCCAAATTTCACTCCAAACCATGCTATTACATATACTTATATTTAGGTGAGGGCTCTAACTCAAAAGCATCTAAATTTCACTATTCAGTCATCAATGAAATCGGAAAGCAGATTGACCCGAAAAGTACACTATCATTGTCAGAGTTTTTGGAGTGCTGGGGGGGAGATGGAAATACTGCATAATTAAACGAGTATAATTTCTACTTGAACGCGCATGATATTCCAGTATACACAAGAACATTCTGTCTATAAATTTAATTATCACCATCAAACTCAGCAAGCAGGTAGTCTATTATAAATGTACTGTTGCTGCATTTTCATTTCTAGGGGCCTATCTACTTAAATTAATTTTGTGACTCGGTCTCAGGTGTGTTCAATTAATATCGTGACGCGGTCTCATACCAGAGTTCTCATGTAAGTATTCTGGGTATGAGATCAGCACAAGCCTGCTTTATGTCTCCATCTTTCCTAGTACCTCTTCAACTGAACTAAAAACTTACATCAGTAATATCTTCCTAATCAGACTTTTCAGACTATCTCCTTTGGGCAGTCCTGGCGCATGAAGAAGGTTGGTCAGCCCCACACCTCCTTCACCATTGACTGTGGCCAGCTGGACAGCTCCCGTACGATCACTCTCAGGATCCAGCAGGCGGGAGCAAGAATTATACATGAGACCAATTTTGTCATACCCTAGCCTATTCTTGACTGTGCAGGTCATGATCATTTCTTTCTGTTGTAGTAACATACAATCTTGAATGCACCATATTATAAACAATTATGTGTGCTGTGCATGCGCACGTCATAAAATAACGAAGAGCTCAGAATCAGAGTGGTCTAACCAACTTGCCCCTCCCCCCTCCCATATACTTTTTAGGAGCTGGTCATTTGTTTACAGAGTATGCATGTTTTTACTCAATGTTTGTACATTTCACAGGTAGGTTTCAGGGTTACCCCACTATGGCTTTTCTTCATGAGCCTTAAGTGGTTCCCCTTAGACCCCCCCTCCCCCCCACCCCCCCACACACACACCGCTCTCCGCAGACCAACATTATGCTAGATATAGAACAGACTGTAGCTGTTTATGTTTACCAAGCTAGACTACTAGCTGTACTGTGGCTGCATATCCAGAGGTCTAGCTACTCGAATAATAAATTAATATTGTGATGCAGTCTCAGGTGTGTTACACTACTTAGCTAATTCTAACTTACTGTGATCTGGCAGGCTTTGGATTTGAACCTACAATTTTTTTTGTCCACCCCAAACAAAAGTTGATCAAGCATGGAGTCACACATCAAAGGTCAGCTACCTCTATTGCTATCAAGTAACAATGCTAAAACATATACTAAGAGACTCAATTTGTCATACAAAGTGCCTTAGATGCCACCATATTGCCACTCAGGGCACTCAAAATAAAGGATGCCATGTCCTAGATATCATTAGCTATTGCATTTATATGCAGGCAAGTTTCGTTATTATGAGGTACAATGTACTAGCCTCATTCACCCCAACTTATTAGTACTGCATGGGATGAATGGTAGCAGGTACATATATAGCTAGCTATACAGGACTGAAGGATGAACTCCGAGAGGAAGAGCCAAAACAGGTAGCATGAAAACAAAGCTGTAGAGCGGAGCCTGGGAAAAAGGCTATGGTATTGTAATAGCCCACTAACAATTGGTGCTTGTAATTATTATTAATGGTAATGTGATTGAGGCAGTACTGTAGTTTGTATGCTGCATGTATTATATTATTTTGACTCCTGACTCTCGATGTACCAACAAAAGAAAGTAAGTCTGATAATGATGTGTGAACCTATTGAGGTTCAACTCTTGAGGTTCGCTTTACAGGTATAACCTATTGAGGTTCAACTCTCAGACGGTTGGGGTTTATAATACTGAATTTGACACACGTTTGACGGATTGTCGAAATGGTGCGCTCGTTTGCAGACTGGGGTTCGGAGCGTTATCTCCCCAAGGTGATCAAGTCGGGGATTGGGCCCCCTGTACACATATTGATCTTCGACTTTCTACGACCTAGTAGCAGAACGCCGGTTCTTTCTTCGGATCCCGAAGCTGAATGGACGACTGGGCACGTTGCGGTACCCACCGTGATTCCCAGTCTCGCCTATCCAACGCTTCTGGGGCAGCCATACCTCTACAAGTATATCTGACCCTGCAGGAGGGATGGGAGCTCACTAGTCGTTTTTTTCCCGCTAGGCCTGGGAAGAATTATTTATAAGTTTGGCTATCCAGGAGTGAGGGAGGCTATAGTTGTTGTTTTTTCCAACTAGGCCTGGGAAGAATTGTTTATAAGTTTGACTATCCATGAGGGATGGATGCTAGTTTTTTTTTCTCCAACTTAAGTTGTTTCTCTTTATAGAAATACCACGAATAGTCATCTCTCTATCAGTACTAAGCCTGGGAAGAATTATTTGACCATCCAGGAGCTAGCTACAGGCTTCTTTTTCCAAGTTAAGTTGTTTCTCTTTATAGAAATACCACAGATAGTAATCTATCTATCAATACTAAGCCTGGGAAAAATTGTTGACCGTCCAGGAGGGAGGGAGCCAGGCTTATTTTCCCCCCTCCAACTTAAGTTGTTTCTCTTTATAGAAATACCACAAATAATCATCTATCTATCAGTAGTAAGCCTGTAGCTAGCTATAGTAGGTTAGAGTCCACACAAGTCATTTGGAAAAGCACACTAGCAGCATAAGCTAGCTTGTGGTGGGTTCAATGTGCTCATTTTTTTATATTAAAGCTGAAGCAGGCGAAACATGTATAGCAGGGTCCCAATAGCATATGATTACTAGTGTTAAGGAACCACGAAGACAAATTAAAGAACAAAACAAATAAAAACAGAAACACAGTAAAGTTTAAGTACACAAAACAATACAATTTACAGCAGTTTTAATGGTAGAATATGACACAAAATTCTAGGATAACAGAACTACTAAAAAAGGAGTTCAAAGAACAGTGTTATTTTGTTATTTTTGAAATTTATGCAAAGGACACACAATATAGCACTACAATGGCATGTATGCCCAAAAACTAGTTTTAAATAGTGATACACAAAAACAAGACAAGAGAACATGTGAAAAAAATGTTTTCCAGTTACAAATAGTATAATATACGAGGTACAAAGGAATTACAGAAGTTACTTGATGACTGGTTAGCTAAACAGCTATAGTGACTGCGGCATCAATGCTTGCAGTGGTAAACTTCAACATCCTACCAGACATTTGGTCTGGGGCACTTGCTTTGAAATATCTATTGATTGTAGAAGACATATAACATCCTCCTCTGTACATAACAGGCCTCCCTCAGGCAATTCCAGGTGTTCAGCAGACTCAAAGGAGCCATATAGGGGTGGCAATGATGTGGCAAAGCATTTAGAGTAGTAATTGTTAAACATGTTTGCATTGTCCAGCTCATTGTGTGCACATGTGCCATCAGATTGATGCATTGATGGTATTGTGGCTGAATCCTTCCTAAAGCGCTTCATTGTTTTCCGTTTTTTGTTTCCAGTATTAATCAAGGTTCCTTGAAAGGAATGACTGTTTTGAGTTTCTCAATATTGATGTCACTTTATTATGCATGCCTTTATATTTTTTCCAGAGCTCAGTCGACCCTGATGACTTTGCCCTTTGGAATAAAGTATTTCCACTTTTGCATAGGCAGAACACCCTTTGGGATACAGGTTTCCATGGTAGTCTTGAAACATTCCCCCGGCTTTGTAGAGCTTGTTTACAGCAGGGGTATCCATCAATGAAAGCTGAAAGCAGATTGGCCGAAAAGTACACTGACCCTGCCATGATCACAGTAAGTTAGTATTAGCTATCTGTAAGCAGTAGCTAGCTAGCTAATGTTTAATATTATAAAAGTAACAAAAAAAACATTTAAAAAAATGAAAGAACATATAGGGATGGAATCCCCAAAAAGCAACCAAACAAGTTAAGGTAGGAATGATACCGCAATACCCTATAATATAGTATTTATAGTGTATATACATACATACATAATATATATGCATTTGGGTATCTTCTACTTGAGCTCACTACCCTACTTGTGGCAAGCATCTCTTTGGCTCTGGTATGAGCATTACATGGCTAGGACTAACACAACGTTGACAGCTGTGATATAGCGCAACAGTCACATGGCTGTAGTACTCTTCTGTCCAGAGTCTGGCTATGCAGACTAGTGCTAGATGTAACTGTGAGCCTATATAGTCTAGCGAGCTAGCCCCAGGGGTGGGGCTAAATATAAACAGCCTTGCAAATGATTGTTACGTATACTCCATTCATGTAGATCTCTGTGAACTGTTGACAATAGCAGTACAGGCTGTGCCGGTGGACAGTGGATTCACCATCCAGTCGCCCACGTCACTGAAAGCCCATGAAACAGTTACAAAGCTACTGCAGTGGAGTGGCAACCCTGCTCATCATCCAGCACTCTGCTCATTTTCATCAGAACTTGCACGAGAGTTGTACGCCTGTCTACGTGTACAATATAAATCCCATGCAGGGGGGCAATCGATAAAATTCCACATAGCTATCTGAGTCCTACTCAGGCGAAGTGGAAGGTGTGTATTGCGTGATAGTGAGAGGGTAAAGCTGTAGGACATAATGTGTTGGAGTCTGAGGAGTTTATGTGGACTGGGACGAGAAGGCAGTTAATCAGGAGGACGGAGCTGAGATTGGTTGAAGGAGGAAAGCGGAAATAAGGAAGTGAAGGTGGCATACTGTTGGGAAAGAGGTTGGAAGACACAGATGAGGAGGTGATGGACAGGATTAATGGGTATTTGTTGCTGGAGTTACTGGATTGGTGGAAGAGATGGGATTGGGTGCACGTGTACCTAGTCCCTACTCCAAGTACCTGGAACCCACTCCTCCCTGTATGCCCTCCCCCCAATCATGCATGCAACAGCACAATCACTGTATAGCTGCAGTATAATTTATTGTATTGTATTAGCTATTGCACTGTGTGTCTCGTATGTGATGGCCCAGCAGGGCTCACATAAATATGAAAGAGTTTAATGATCATCAAGCAACATCAACATGACACTCTGTCAGTGTCACAGTTCACTGTTCAGTGTGAGATCTGGGTGTTTTAATGATGATAATAACATTTCCTGTTTCTCCATAACCCCTCCATTTCCAGTTGCGTTAGCAAAGGCAGCACGCAATTTGAGCCTTGTGAACTTTGACCTAACATGACGGTACCACTAGTTGCTATGGTTACACAGGTAGCAACGCACGGTAGTTGGACCGGAACCATATCTATCTATTGGTTGGACGAGACTACAGTTTCTGGCTGCTCCGAACGATTCTACATCTGAAGGTATAATTTGTTCACCGCATACTAGAATAAGCGTTGGTCATGATGTATGCTGCACCGGACTAGCAGGCGACGGGTCGGGGCGTGGTGGTTCCATTTAAAGCGCATCAATCCACAACGACAATAGCCAAAGACTGGGATTTAGGAATACGGCATGTCAGTACCCTGAGTACATTGATTAACTATTTAATGACATTACACAGGAAAGGGATTGCAGCCATGGCCTACACTCTGCCAGCCCACCACGGCCCCAACCCCTACAGCCAGCTCCCAGGCAGGCCTCCAAGACCACCTTTGTTGAACAAACCCTCTGCAGCGGCCAGTAACCGAAACGCCGGCCGTCTGGATGTGAGTGGGTATATATGGCAAGATGCAGTGAATACCAGTATGGTATTTGGTATAGAGAGTTTTCATTGACATCGTCTTACGTCAGTTGCATCTAACAACTGTTGCTAGGGCGCCATCTTGGTGGGCAGCAAATATCATTAGCCGTGCGCATAAGGACAGGAAGTTGCTTTTGTACTGACAGTATAGACGGCAGATTCACTCAATTTATACCGTCTGAAAACTGATTCACAGCAATAGTCGAGGCGCCGAACGCGTAAGTTCCAAGCAGCTGTTGATTCTGAGATCGCTGTATAACGTACTATTCTAGCTTCCATTTATCGCCCACGCGTGGTGGGCAAAAACGGACATACACGGAGAATGACACGGTTGTAATGCAGTATGTGACGTCACGTGAAAACTCTCTATTGGAGGGGTAATTATTTCTGGTCAGCACTTCACTTTGAAACTTTGGTTGCACTAGTTTTACTGTGATGATAGATGGAGAATATGCTCCTGAGAAGCAATAGAGTAAAAAAAAAAAACTCTAAAATTGCTGCAAACTTAGTATTAAACTGACATATGAATTATTATAAACATGTATACTGTGGATTACAGATTTAAATAATCTTCCTCTCGTCTATTCCAAGGGTTCATACATCTTGAACTCCTCGCACATAAAGGGAAAGAGACCCGTATCCCAGAGGCTGAGAAAGGACCCCTCGTCCGCATCCTCCTCCCAAACAAGCTTCTCCAGCACCCCACATGCCCCAAGGCAGAAAAAGCCCGTCTCTTTCCCGCTGCAGCAACAGCAGCGATGCGGCAGCTTGGGCCACCTCCCCTCCACCCATTCCCTGATCAAGCAGCACAGGTACCTGGACGAGGGTCTCTTGAGAAGCCTCTCCACTCCCAGTTTGACCCCCCACCGGCAAGACTTGAGTGAGCACAAGAGAGATGGAATGGAGTCTGTGGGACGGGACGACGGCAGCGGTGGTCATGAGGGGCGGGGTCCCAGGGAGGTGTGGGGGGAGAAGAGCTTGGCCTCATCAGTGCGTGATGAGGTGAGTGGCTCAATCAGCATAATATGCGTACATGCATGTAAATTGTAGACTTTTGTGGGCGGTCTCTGGATTGTTAATATATTAGCCCTGTGTATGGCCCTGTATTTACATGTAGTGTACACACGTTGCTGCGTGCAATTAATCTTCCTGTTCATGCCTACCTGCAGCCCAGAGTCATAAAACCATTTCGGAGGACATTTTGCCGAAAGGCACCTGAAGGGTATGTACCAGAGCTACATGTATGCCCCCAGTGGCTACAGAACTGTATTCAACTCTTGCATGTTTCCACATTATAAATGGATGACAGACAGCTTGTACTCACGTTTATACATGTATTTTCTCTGCAGCTGTGTTGCTGATTTGCACGTGTAACACAGCATGCGCTCCCTCCCTCTTCCCTGTAGGGTGCCTCAGTTGGACCTCTCTCGACTGAATGAGCCCGATGAGAGCATGGAGCCCATTGTGAGTGGAGGACGTGTGTGATTGCTTCTAGGAACATGTACACATTGCAATCACATATGTGCAGTGTATTTAACCTCATTTCCAGTGTCTCCACTCCTGTTACGTCGCTTGCGATGCATTTTTTGTATTGCAAGCAACATAAAAAATGGAGCGGAGAGACTGAAAACGAGGCTGTAATGTATCACACTCTCATAGTACATGTATCTACATGTACATGTACAGCTTGTATATATCTATGGTCGCTGTGAAATCTTCCTTGTGACCGAGTATACTTTGTACAGGCATGACAATTTGGATCCATGTTTTACATGTATAACATGTACCGTACACTATGCAAGAGTTTGCATGTACATGTACATGTGTACTCTGGCCGCTTTACCTTCTGCAGGAAGTGTTGAGTGGTGGAGGTGTTGGTGGCTCTGAGTTCAGGTGAGTGTGGATCCGCAGTGCATTCAATGCACATGCAAAATGTTGAGCTATCATAATTTATTTAAGACTTTGAATTCGGTATTGTGACTGTCACTGGTCTCATTCTAGCGTGTTTGTAGATTTTTGTTATCAATTCAGCCACTCGCGTACATGTACATATCTCCTCCCTTTCTACGTGTACGTGTATGGGTACTTTCCTCCCTCCCTCTCTCCATTCCCCCCCTCCCTCCCTCCCTCCTTCCCACCTTCTCACCCTCCCTCCCTTCCTTCCTCCCTCCCTCCCTCCCTCCTTTCCACCCTCTCACCCTCCCTCCCTCCTTCCCACCATCTCACCTTCCCTCTCACCCTCCCTCCCTCCCTCCCTCCCTTCCCCCAACCCTACTAGTTGGGGTGGACACCAAGCCTCACAGCAACAGACCACACAAACTCCCATAGACCAGGACAAGGATGGTCAGGACAGGTCATCCTCGGCCCAGACCGGGGTGGAGGATGACCTGAAAGTACAGGACATGACCGAAGAGACCGGCAGGAAGGCCAAAGATGGAGAGAGAGAAGAGGCAGGGCTACCGCTGCAGTTGGGACTGGATGTGAGTGACGATTAAAACTAATACCAAAGATTGTTTTTGGTTGGTGTAATGTGCAGCATATTTTTATAAACACACTACATATATTATATACCGGAGGGTATTGATACCGCTGGCATATAATTTCTCAGTAGTGTTCATTTTGCATATGCAGCACAGTGTTTCATTTAGGGAAAGTACCCAATTCAAGGAGAAATTTGTGGGTGTGGGTGCAATATTTAAGGATTAAAGATTGCCAAGGGGTGGCACACAGTCTATAAGGGGGTGTGAATGCCCACATGCTCACCTCCCCCGCTCCGCCCCGATGGGTCGTGTCCTCTCCTCCACTGTTTAGGCTGGCCACTTTGATTTTGTTGAGCAGAAGGTGCTGTCCCACGAGCGCGGCAAGCCCCTCCCACTCACCACTCTGCTCTCATCTCAGACTAAATCACAGCCCCACGAAACCGGTGAGCTTGTGTGGTACATGTGCTGGTATAGGTACATGTAGTGCGCCTACACTACATGCAACAGTACAATGTATATGGACAGAACGACCTTGCAAGCATGTACATATCTTACTAGTGGCTGTTAATTAAACCTGGATGCCTGACCTTGAGATTCAGGAAAAGTGACATACCAACTCTCCTCACCCATTCAGCGTTTATACCAATGTAGCCAACCTCCGTTTAACGTCAAAAGAAGACTAACAGCAGTTCTGTTACAGACAGGATCCACAAACTGAAGCATAGCCTCTGCCCAGTAAACACACAAGACTAATGGTGGGGTCGCCAGTGGGTGATTACAAAAGTATATGTATCAATTGCTGAGCCTATAGCCTAACTATTAAGTGCACACTAAGTACACATGTGTGAAGTACATTGTATAGCAGTATCCCTAGTTTCCTTCCATAGGGTCTTTTGCATGGTGTTTTTTAGAGCACATGAGCTTGGACTTCCTCATGTCGTAGCTACTCATTCCTGTCTCTCTTCCATTTCCATGTCACCTCTCCCAGGTGCCCCACCCCCTGGTCATTTCCCTGAGGCACTGCGAACTCATGTAACTCTAGGAGTAGGCTCAGCCGAGACAGTCCTCAGCAGGCGGGTGCGGTTTGAAGCCAGGGTGCTCACACAGTAAGACACATGCGTATATTGCATACTGAATGAGACATTCGAGCCTGTACCTGTACCTGTGGTGTATTGTGCAATATACATGTATAGTAGTATTATTATGTATGCTTACAAATTTTTTTTTATATTAAGTGTAGGCCGAGTGCATAACTTGTACGGCTCAAATCGAAGTTTATTGCCAGCTGAAGTACCAGTATCTCCCCTCCCCTCCCCTCCCCTCCCCTCCCCTCCCCTCCCCTCCCCTCCCCTCCCCTCCCCTCCCCTTCCCCTCCCCTCCCCTCCCCTCCCCTCCCCCTCCCCTTCCCCTCTCCCCTCCCCTCCCCTTCCCTTTCCCCATCCACAGGAATGGTCGAGACGTCCATCGGGAACTATGCGGGTTCTTTTTCCTATCAGATAACTCCATCACTATCTATGAGTTCAGACAGTTCGGAAAGAAGTGAGTAATTTATACATGTGTAATTGTTAGTATTGCATGAAAAGTGAAAGCGCATCCTAAAAACTTCATATTCCACATGTATGCATTCACTTAGTTTCGACCAGACTATAAACACCACTACTGAACATACACGTCACAACTGCATGTGGATAACATGTAAAAGAGTAATAAAAACAGTTAGTTAAAAGAGCTAAAAAGGGTTAAAGTGCTTAAAAGGGTTAAAAAGGGCATATACAGGAAGTGTACATGTATGTCACATGGCTGCATCATATACATGTACATGTACGTGTACATTAAGTAGCCATTGCACATGTGCCAATTGGATTTTGCTACTGCAAAAATGCCCCAAAAGCATACCTTCTAGATCTGACTCTTTCCCTCCCCTATTGCTTGTCCCCATAGGTCATCTGCCCTCCCTCTGATCCAACGAGGAGTGTACACCCACCCTTCTGGGCATCGCCAGGGAGAGCCCTACCAGGTCAACTGCATCAGGAAGGTGTGTGTGTGTGTGTGTGTGTGTGTGTGTGTGTGTGTGTGTGTGTGTGTGTGTGTGTGTGTGTGTGTGTGTGTGTGTGTGTGTGTGTGTTAATGCCAGATATACTCCATTGAAAGCCTAATCCAACATCCTAAAGCCCCTGGCCTCCCATAGCCTCATTTCGAGTTTCCCCTAGCCTCACTCCAAAGTGTGTGTGTGTGTGTGTGTGTGTGTGTACTATGTGCCTGTATGATTCAATACACGTACATAACCTGTACATGTACACCCAGAGTTTCACACAGGACTTTCAGGAGGGGGGAGAGGGAAGGAGGCAGTGCATGTTGAGCCACACCTCCAGGAAATCTTACATACTCTGAGGTCCCTTCTGGTGGGGCCCCCAAAGGCTGGAAATTTGGCACTAATTACTAAATAGTTTTTTTTTTAATTTGGGGGGGGGGGGGGGGAACTCTTGCTGGGAGGGAATCAAAGGGCATCTCCCTGTCCCGTATGAAACCTTGCCATATCCCCACCTGCAGGGAGCAACGCTGTACTTTGAGAGCTCCTCCCACCCCTCCCTCCCCATCTCTCTCTCCTCCCGACCCCTACTGGCCATCAGGGTCACTAATGTGGACGAGAAGATCAAGAAGGAGCTGCTGTAAGTCATGCACGTCAGGTCTGTAGGAGGGGTGTCCTTAACATCGTTTCCAGGCCCACATTCGTGGGGGGATATGGCCTGGGAATGAGGCTAGGTGTTTCTATTCACTGGGTCTATCTCGTAATACAGTGAATTTTGGTTTTTATTTTAACATTGTGTATTCTGTAAATTTTATGCAGTCTTTGTGTGTGCAACTCACAGGAATTACCGGTTTTTAGTTCTTTGGGCTATAGCCTTGTCTCCTGCTCTTCTGTCCGAGTTCAGGATAGAATCTACGGTACCACTCTATTACCATACCAAAGTATGGAGTAAAGGGAAGATAACGCAAAGTGTAGCAGTAGTTTTACAGTCGTGATATCTCATGCAAGTGCTCCTTAGCTTATTGCAATAATATGCGGATAAATGATTTACGGAGGAAAGACTATAGTGGCATGCACATGGTTTGTGTCTGAACGGTTCAGCTTGGAACTTACGCTTTTAGTACATGTATTGCAACTGTCACTGTGGCACAGTTATCATGCTGGATAAACATCTACCAACTACAGTGGGAATATCACAACAACTTCAGCTCAGCTGCCATTGAACACAATGTTCTTTTCGCCACACGGAAGTGCTCTATAGTAATATTAATATGTATCATGATGTCACTGCAAGTGCTCAGTAGTGTGTTTTCAATGCATGCATAGTGTGCATTGCCTCTTATGGAACACATAATTTTTGAAATGAGCTGAACTCTGCCATACTGTATCCTCAATGTGGCTCCTCCTCTCCTCCTCTCCAGGTGTGAAGGCCGCAACCCACTGGAGTGTCGGCAGGTGGAGGCCTACCTGAGCCAGCCCCTCCCCCCTGCCGAGGAGGAGGAGGAACGTCTCCTCAGCACCCTACAAGGTGTGGGGGGGGGGGGTGGGGGGGAGGGAAATACACTACATATATGGCAACACAGGCGGACAGGCTCCCAGAGATCATTCTATCAGCTATGTGCATGCAAGTTTATGAGATAGAGTGACCAAGCTGAACCCATAATCTCTAAACGCTAATCAGATGCTCCTACACCTACCGAGCTACTGGAATCACTGTGCAGAGAAGTGATAGGCACGATTTATGTGTGTAGCTACATTGAGTTTGTTGTCGCTTTGCAAGCTGTTTCAGAGCCGTTTGTAGCGCTTCCGTTTGCCATTTTAGCAGCCAGGTGTACTGAATCCATAGAAGTGGAATTACAATTAGCTAGCTTACTGTAACGGTATTCACACCGTCTTTTGCACTAGCGTTCTACCGTAGAACGATCGTAGTTTGAGAACGGAACGTAAACTTTTTATTGACCCCTACTGTATGAACTCCGCTAGTTGCCAGACTGATTGGGACCTAGCCAATTCCAGCTGTAATTATCCTCTCAGATGTGCGCACACCCAATGACTACATACATGCACATACATGTATGTACAGAACCGTCATCATTCCCTCTCTCTTTCTCTCTTTCTCTTCTTGCCTTTCTTTCTCGCCCTCAGGCATGCTTTGCAGTCGGCTCCGTGGGAGGGCCAGCAGGACCCTGGTGGGTCTGGGCCGGCAGCTGCGCGGCAGTGGAAAGGCGGGGCTGGTGGGGCGGAGCCAGCTTCAGCAGGCTCTCAGAGCCTTCCACATCAGCCTCACCCAGGAGGTAGGTTTGTATCTTGCTCCTTCTCCCCATCCTTCCCTCCTTCCTCCTTTTGGGTTATTTTCCTGCAAACACCTACCAAGGGATGTACGTATACATGTAATTTCATGCGTGGAGTTTGTGAATGCTTGTTGGCAGACGTATAAGTAGATTTAGTCTGGGAAGTTTGCAAAATTTTGCTGGACAGTATCCAGCAATAAGCGTATAAACAAGAATGAACCAGTACATACATTATTACATGTGTAGACACACATACATACATGTAATAGTCATTCCATCTGCTTATGTGTTAATTGTAGCATACTTGGATAGTCATTAATGAGCGACAACGTACATTGTATGGGTACAATTTAAGGAACTAATTAGTCCTATAGTACACAAACATGTTCCTGTATGTGCATATAGCCTCGTTCCCAGGCTACACTCCCTAGCTTTCCCCACACTTTGAAGTCACGGGGCTAGAAAAGCTGGGGAGTGGAGCTTAATTGTGATCGAGGCCACACTGATGCTTAGCGTCGTTCCCAGGCCACACAGTCGGAGAAGTTACTCTTCAGGAGGGGGAGTGGCCTGGGGGCGAGGCCACACTGATGCCAGTATTTCTTCTGTTCTAGGACTTCCATGAGTTGTGGCGGCTCCTCACCTCGGGTGCCTGGGCTCCCCCCGACGGCGAGGGGGTGTACGTGGACTGCTGCATCCCTTTCCTCGTGGGAGACATGGCAGAGGACAGGAAGACTCTCATCAGGAAGGTCCGTGCAGCCGACAAACGTGTGCATTTTCTTATGATCAAGAATGGTCACCATACCCACTCTTGTTATTACAGAACAGGTAGTGTGCTGGGTAATGTCAAGTAGCTGTGGGTGCTGAGAGAAATATTAACCTGTAGGGTTCTCCCACTCTGGTAGCAGTGGTCAGGTCTGTCCGCCTCTCAGCCATTTTTTTTACCACTCCCTTACCACCACTTGCTGTATTAATGACATAGGGAGAAAGTCATTTGAGCACTGCTCAAAGTGCATGCTTGAGAAACTTTATAACTGTAGTTTGTGTTAGTAAATTTTACAAGAGAAGGTAAATAATTTGAAGGGTTCAGTGGGGTAATTATCTGACCTAAAAATTAAGTGCTGGACAAAAAGGAAGTAAAAAAACATCTATGAGCTTGTGGGGGCAAGTTCAATATTTGTGGGTTAGTCCACTCTGGTTCTGAGCCCTTCGATTATTTTTCATATCCTTGAGTAAGATTTATGTCCCACCCAACCTGCATGGTAAAGGCATGACTTGTGATTGTATGGAATGAAACTTCACTGCCTTAAGTGATCATAATATGCTGACATTCTCAGGTGTTTCAGAAGCTGGATGGCAACAGGACAGGCTCGATCAGGCTGACGGACATGCACAAATTCTTCAATGGCCACGCCCATCCTGAAGTACTGGCTGGGCGGAGCTCACCTGAGGAGGTGTGGTTTGTGCTGTTTGGCTACCTTGGCACAAGGGACCAGCCAGCCATCAGCTATGCCGTGAGTTTGATTCTACAGCTATATGTACCTATTAATATTATGTGCATATAAGTTGGGTCATAATATTAATACTGGGCATTGCTGGCTCAAGTATTAATGGGAATAAATCGAGTTCCTCAAGTGCAGTTGAACACATTTTGACTACATTCTAGTATCATACTTTATATACAATTAATGTAGTTGTCTTTCTTGGAGCGGAATAGTTGATCATATGTGTAATTTACCTTGACTTTGAAGGGGTTTAGGTTTAAATTAAAGACACTCTAGCTGGTACTGCAGTGACTGTTATAACGCCAGGGAGTCTGTTATTACTATAATCATGTATAAGTCTCTAGCATGTTTTCACGTGCCAACACATGTCCTAGGCATTGTATGTTGTAAGAGGTGAGGTCAAACCAGCTTGACTCTCAGATTGTTTCCTCCCAGCTCTCTTGAACTGGTGCAGTATACCAAGAGAGACCATAGAATGAACTCTGTAGTCCGCTTATAACTGTCAAATTTCCATGCACCCTGACTCTGTTGTTTGCCCTCCCAGGACTTTGAGCACTACTACGAAGGGGTGAGCATTGAGACAGAGAGTGACACTGACTTCTGCTCGCTGCTGAAGTGCTGCTGGGCTGTGTAGTCTGGCAGGGGGCGTGTCTGTGTGCATTGGAGGGGAACTGGTGATACTATGCAGTGAAATAATGCATCCTGTGCCAATTTTAATATCAAATCACTGCACTCATCACATTTCACCATGTTGTATATACCTATTTATAATATTATTATGAAACAGATTGATGCTTGCATAGAATATACGTGTATAGGATACGGTTCATGCTATGTTAATAGGGCGCGGATGCGTGTGGAATAAATAAGCCAGGCCAGGCCAATTGCAACCAGCTTTCACTCAGTGCGCATGCGTGAACTGTTGTTACGGGCACGATTCTATTTTTAGAATCATCGCTCAAAGTTTATAAATAGCAACAGGGCATGGCCATATCTTTGCTGCGGGTAATAAATCGAGTCTGAACTTTGGTCAGCAAGGGAAGAGGCTCACGGAGACACAGTTGAGGCTAGCACGGCCAGGCCGACAGGTACGTGTTGCCTGAACAAGTGGAGGGTTAATTAAAACGGATATGAAAAATGTAAAGCGTGGGCTAATAATTGAATGGCAGATCTGTGTCCGTTTATTAATAAACAATGCGTTGTGTTCCCCCAGGCTGTGCCCTTGGCCACGCCTATTGGTTTTATGCCTGCAGGCTATATTTTGCTGAGTAGATTAGTTTAGAATAAAGATCAGTGGATGTTCTGAGGAAGTGACTTGGAGTGTTGAGACAGTAAAAGGGTGTGGTCTACATATGCATTGAACATCACATGCAAAGCATGTGACAGGGTTGTCCAGGGCTAGATCCAAGTGACACAGTAGCATTTTAAAGTTATGACTCCGTGGCTAAAGGCTTGTATAGTGCAGTATTCTTGTAATGGTGTCCGTAAGACAAGACAGTATCACGATCCTTTTGGAGCCCTTAGCTATGCGTGGTTCATCCTACCCTATGGTTATCTTTAATATGATCTGAGAGCAAAGCAAGCGTGATCAAGTCCACATCTACAAGTGGCTAGCTGCAAACCAATGTGAGTGGGCCTGAGAAACCAGGATATACATGTATTTTGGGAGACCAGAACTGTAGATTTTCCCTCCTCCATTAACCCCCCCGCCCCCCCCCCCCCCCAACGCCATACTATAGCTGTGACCCCACCCTTAGTAGCATTTCAAGTGCTGTTTATCTATGGTGTAGGATCTGTTCTACACTTGAAAGTACGTTGTGTAGCCACACCCACTGTTACTATGCCAACTGGATTGCCTGCTATAATCATCCTTGTGCATTGCTTTAAAACAACCTCATTTTACAGTAGGCCCCCATTATTTTTAGTAATAGTTGTTGTAATCCTGTTTGAAACATGTTTGAAACATGTAGTTATATATACATAATTATACATGTACAATGTACATGTGTATTTAGTATGTACATGTACATGTGGTTGCCCAGAGCACCCCAGCTTAAACTGATGGAGCCAGGTGCATTTCCAGTAGCGTATTCAGTGACTTGAGCTGTTGTGCATGACCATCAGTAGCAGTTGTTGAGCCAAGGGACACATACATCCATTAGCAAGACAATAAAGAGAAAACATTTGCTTAACAGAGTCAACCTGCCTAGAGACATATAAATGTGCCTAGCTGCTCAAATCACATCCAGTGGCTTCACAGTTTTCTTATACTTCAAGCATAAATGTGCCTAGCTGCTCAAATCACTTCAAGTGGCTTCACAGTTTTCTTATCTCTACTTCAAAGCTAGCCTTCACTACAGGTGCCACTGATTGGTCAACATAGCAGCAGGATGTGGCTACGCTTACTATGCTCTGTCAATTTGGGAATTTGCACAATTGGTACCCCTGAATTGTGATTTTCAGATTGTTTTGTGACCCCTTCTGGGGTTCAGCCCTGCCTGCTGTGCTGTAGGCGTTTGTTGTTTAGTGCATGTGCTTATGGGAAATTACGCACTTAATAGGAAATGAACGCTTATTAAGAAGTATGGGTGGAGCCTACAGTTTGAGTGCGGGGATGATGACGGAGTATCATAGTATTGAGTCACAGTAGCTGTAAGTACCTGTGCAGCTATATACAGTAGCTAGCTTAGGCATCCTTCATGTCAGCCTAGGCCTTGAACGTTATGTGCAGCGAAACAGATAATTAAATAACTATTAAAAATCACATTTGTCAAAAATTGTCGTTGCTATGAATACTTCACTCCACGTTCGGATACTTTGGTGAAACAGTGTGCAGTAAGCAGAGAACAGCGCTAAATAGCCAGGGGTTATGGTGGTTCATCCAGGTGGTGAAGCACGAGAAGCTAGGTTATACTCGAGGGCTGTAAGTTATCAGGACTGCCTGCATGGGGCAGATAGTGAAATGTTATTCATAACCGGCCTTGCTGCTTGAAGGCCGTGCCTGTTGTAGACCAGCTGTTGTGGGGTGTCACTAGTGTCTACCCCAACACAGTGAGAAAGTACTCCACAGTGTAGTGTCTGTACATGTGACAAGTAGATACCAGTTGGCAGTGCATTACGGGTTTAGTAGGGTAATGTAGTAGTAACTCAAGGGCAGGTTAATGCACGAGCCGAAAGCGAGTGTATTATCTGCCCGAGACTGTTACCATATTGCCCGAGTGCACTATGTAGCTTCCTAATGCACTGCCAACTGGTATCTATAGATTTTAGTGCTCTCACTAACCCGAAACCACCATAGGTCTGGTGGGCGTCAATTAGGAAATGGGTGTTATCCTGCTAACGCAGACTAAAGTGTGCATTATACGATTCAAAGCGCCATCATGTGATCAATCTTGTGGCTTCTGATTTGTTGAGAGTCACGTGAGTAGCGATAATATGTACTTAATGTAAATAATAATAATGAAGCTGAAAGTGAAATTCATTCTGAAGCCACAAAAGTAGTCACCATGGGTTGTAATATACTTCCTTCCTTGGACTTGCAAAAATGAACCTTTTCCCGAGCAATTTGCAGTGAAGTTGTGGGTCGTTATAGTGCCCAAGAAGGAAGGTAAGATTGCTGTTCTAATTAAGAAGGAAGGTAGGGTTGCTGTCCTAAGAAGGAAGGTAGGATTGCTGTCCTAAGCAGTAAGGTAGGATTGCTGTCCTAAGAAGGAAGGTAGGATTGCTGTCCTGCATGATTGCTGGGTGCTGTGTGGTAACACTGGTATTCAGTAACTGGTAATTAGAGCAAGACTTGGCAGAGCACTTCACTGGAGCACTTTGCAATCCTTCCAACTCTGTATTTGTATATTCACTCAATCAAAGCCAAATTGCAATGATTGATGTGCCTAGTCCCATGAGTAGCCCGCCGTGAGATTTACAATGTAAGTTGCTATCAAACGTACTTAAAATAAGTGTTTTTTCTTAATGTGTATACGTAGTGTGAATGGTAGAAAACTCTGAGGCATTAGTTCTCTTGCTCTACTCATTTGCATGCTGTCAGAGTTACTGAGGTGCATTCCGCACTTGAGACGCAATTTGTTGATCATTCTGAAGTACATGTAATGTTCTACAGACAATTCCAGTGCGCTGTAATGGCTTTTCCCCTTATGCTATATATATATGGGCAGTGGGTGCTTGTGAAATACTACGTGACAGTAGCGTGTATGTACCTTAATTCTGAGAAGACAGTTTGTTTTTAGAGATGTGTTCCTCTGCTTGTAAACTGTTGCCATGGAAACATCTCCGGACTGTACACAGATGATCATATGGGGTTTGCACTTGTTGAAATGCCCAGTGTTTGCTAGTTCAAGTCCATAGCCCCTTGCAGTAAAACTGTACACGATCTTCTCGTTCATGCAGACGTTTGATGGCGGGAAATTATTGGAAGTACATACTCCTTTACTCTTTGTTTTACTAGTTCTTATTACTATCGAATCTGGTCCTGTTACACACACACACACACACACCACACACCACACAGGAGCATGGCAGCGTCCAAGGACCTCACTGAGTACAAGCTGGTGGTAGTGGGAGGAGGGGGTGTGGGCAAGTCGGCTCTCACCATCCAGTTCATCCAGGTGAGCATTTCTTTTGCCATGGCTACTACATGCATGTAGGATGACATCATCGTAATTATCATGATGTTTGAAGGTCAGTATCGTAAATATTCCCAGTCACTGAAATAATATTATGAAGGCGGTAATGTCATCATTATTGCCTTTCAACCTTTCTTGGCAGTTTCATGAGATCAACATTGCCTGATGGTACATGTACTATAGCAATATTTGTATAATATCACTGTAGTGTATCATGAGCATTCTTTTCTGATATTGCCCCGCCCTTAACTCACCATAGCAACCCTCAAAGTATGCCAGCTGTTGATTAGACTTTGATATCATATGCTTGTGGAAGTGATACTGGAATGTGTATTGGCTTTTAGTATGGTTTCCCACTTGAGGTAAGTGAAGGGAATTCCCCCACATCACTGGGACTATATAGGCTTGCGTCGATTATGCTCGGCATAATACGGGAATAATGGACCCTTTATCATTATGATGTAATGAGGAGGTAAAAGTGAGCACTAAATGGAGAAAATACACGAAAACATGTGTAAACCAGCATGATATCATACAAGAAAACTGTAAACACACACACACACACACACACACACACGTACACACACACACACACACACACAGAGCCACTTTGTAGAGGAGTATGACCCTACAATCGAAGACTCATATCGCAAGCAATGTGTCATTGACGATGAAGTAGCTGTACTGGACATTCTGGACACTGCAGGACAGGAGGTATGCTCATCTCTAGACCAAGTTGGGACCAAGCAAAATGCCCTTTCCAGCTTTAGTGTGATGGCGAGGGGTACTTTCCACATGAAGCCGTAGTGAGATTATGACTCATTAGGATATGGGACTGCGTTGCTACTCAAATATTCAAGTAAAGGTATATATCACCACGTCTTCTTTTATCAGTTAGGAGGCATACCGTAGAGGACGTATCAAGCGCCCATGGGCGGGTAACCTTAGGATGCAGCTGAAGAGGGGGGTGGGTGCTAGATCCGTATTCAGTCCGCATTCGGCATGTAGTATCCACCCACCACCCTTGAACGACAGGATCTCCGGACGTTTCAACTTCTCTGGCCTGTATGTACCATTCATGTGAGCTAAACCTACCGTCAAAAGCTAACAATCCCAGTACAGTCAGCAGAATCAAGCGGCAAAAATCGATCTGAGCTTTAATTGGAATACCAATCGCGAGTCAGCTAGCCATTCAGCAGTTTAGCTGCTGTTTACAAAATGATAGCTACCAAGGATGGTTTCGATGAAACTTTTTGACACAAATACCTATTCACCCTCTGCAGGAATTCAGTGCGATGCGAGAGCAGTACATGCACACGGGAGAAGGCTTCCTCCTGGTCTACTCCATCATCGACAGGAACAGCTTCGACGAGATTCCCAAGTTTTACCGCCAGATCCTCAGAGTTAAAGACAGGTAAGGAGGGTCAGGGAAGGACACTGCAGTCCTTCGATTGGGACTGTGGGGTTGCATCAGTACAAGTCAGAATTACGTGTATGTGTATGTTAAGGACTTGCCGACATGCTAAAATTAGTGAGTATTGCTGTAGCAAAAACATCAAAACACATTCACCAGGCTCAAACATCATGACTCATTGCCAAGCAGCAAGTGGGGCAGCTAATCGTATTGCATAGAGAGTCCGTGTATGTATGTATGTATGTATGTAAGTAACACTATACGAATGCAATTATTGCAAGCATATGTCCTGTGGGCGTGGCATTGCTCGCATGTGCAGTGTAGGAGTCGCCTGCTAGGAGGTGGCGGCAAATAGGGAGGCTACATACGTGGTAATAGAGAAGTAGTAATAGCGGAGAGAGGAGGGAACATTGGTGGGAGGTTCATCGACAGCGGTTAAGGCTGATTCACCAGCAGGAGAGTGCTGACCGCTGTTCTCCAAGCCTCGGACTGGCTGAACGTGTTTAAATAACAATCAGCTTAGCAGCGTAATGCAACTCGATTCCTGCGAGGCCCTCTGCATGGAATACCATGTATGCACTAGTTTATACTGATCACTGCACTGAATTTATACCATGTCTAGGACCATAATTTTATAGAAGCCCTCAGATATCTCAGAGAGGCTGTCATCCCACACTCTGTTACCAATCCTTGTCAAATCTGAGGTATCAGTCATTGATGCTGAGTGTTTTTCAACTGTTAGGTCAGAATTTCCCATGGTGCTGGTGGCCAACAAAGCTGACCTGGAGAGTGAGAGGTCTATTGCATACCAAGAAGGAGAGGAGCTAGCGGCACAGTTGAAGGTTGGTCTGTCTGTCTGTCTGTCTGTCTCTTCTGTCTCTGTCCATTGAGTAGTCTATGTACCATAGGGAACGTCGTATGTTTATATACATTGGGGACCGACTGTTGGTAACTGCTGAACCTAAGATGCCGTACTCACGCGTTGTTGTACTTCCACAGGAAGGAAATGAGTGCCTAATAGTGAGGCAGTGAGGTGCACTTAGCTACAAATATTAATTGGAGTGTGCTTTATTTAAAGTCATTGTCAGAGATCAGCTGGAACAGGAATTCTCTTTTCGATTCGAGAGTATCGTTCGAGGGCACCATGTCTATAAAGGTGTGCTTAATATTTTGATAACAGAATCAAACCAGCGCCTAATAGTGAATATGCGCTTATAAGTGAAATGCTCTTAACAACATGTGAGTACGGTATGTGAACAGGATTAAGACGTGCAGTTGGCCTATGTAGCATTTCCAGTGTGTTGAATACTGTCCTCAATCCAACCTATTCCACAGATCAAGTATGTAGAGACCAGTGCAAAGCACAAGGTTCACGTGGACAAGGCGTTCCATGACTTGGTAAGAGTGATCCGGAAAGCACAAAAGCCGGACGTGGCCAAGAGCAAAAATAAGAGGAAGAGAAAGTGCTCTATTTTATGAGCCAATTTACTGGTATATCTTTGTGTAATGTTTTTTGTATCAACATTTTTGAAAGAGAACGCTTGCATTTCATTCAGAACGATTATTATTAGGTTTCTAAGTGATATATATATTACTATTGTGTAGTTGTACACTATTCTCATGACAGATTTATAGAGTGCATATCGAAACTATAGATGTACTGTTTGCGAGTACATACACAAACTCTGTTCTCACGCTTAGTCATTGTTGAATTTCATGCCCTTGTAAGAATGATCCACTCTAGTGGATGTACACGCCTTGACAATGACTCTTTCGTTGTGTTTTTTTTTTCTCACAAGCAATCCAGTGCATGATATGAGTCCAGTATGTGCATACAGTGTTGACATTGTGTTCATGTTGTACACCTTTTTTATGTAAGGTTAAGATATTAATTTTATAAGTATTATGGCTGGATAAGTAGGATGGGAATGTAACTACGTGTATATTGACGGCTAATGATAGTGCAAATCGTATTAGCAGACTACTCAGTATTGCTATGAAATGGTCATTTCATTATACTTGAGTCTTACATGTCCAGAATAAAATTTAATGTGTATCGATATCATCAAAAGAAGCCAGATTCTGTACGGCTGCATTGTATCATTAAAAATGAAGGTTAATGTGATGATGTAGCTAGCTATACAGCAGCAACACATTTCTGTGTGGACAAGCTTTAAACCCCGCTTGCGGCACTTGCCAGGCAATTCCAATTAGATGTCAATGTTGTTACAATAATTAATAAACACTGATTGTTACAGCTACCATAAACCTGAATCACAATGTGAGTTCAAATGCACTATTCGAGAAGAGCATTACAGATGAAATATATCTGGCACACCGAGAAGTAGCTATCCATCTGATACGCACATTAATGATCGTTGAGCGGGAGACGCGTACGCTCAAAGCATAATTCCTGTAGGCGCGGCATTGTTTGCGCGTGCGGTGCGCCACAGAGGTAGAGCAGCGATAGCATATATGGAGGCTACGTGCGCAGAAATACAGAAATAGTGATAGCGAGGAGAGGAAGACACATCGACGGGAGATTCATCGACAGCGGGTAAGACTGATTCGGCAGCAGGAAAGTGATGACCGCCGTTCTCAAAGCCTCTGACTGGCTGAACGGTCAGCTGAGCAACGTAATGCGAGGCCCTCTGCATTGAATACCATGTATGCACTAGTAGTCCACCGAACATAATATTATTTATGCACATTCCACAGACTTCAAGATAGCTATTAAAGCGCGTACCCGCCCCCACAAATTATCCGAAGCACGAGACCCCAGGCGCGTATACGTACGCGTATGTACATATCATGTGGAGACTTACTACATGTATAGTCATAACTGTCTGTTATCTGACCCGCTAACCTCGTAGCTGCTCTCTCTCAAGGCACAAATAGCGCACTCCATCGTAATCGCGATTTTCTGCCGGCGATGTCAGTCCACTGGCTGATGAATTGTGCTTAGTGCGGTAAGCGAGCACGCTGCAGTAGTCAATTGCAAGTAGCTAATAGTTTCTTGGAAGTTGATCATGAATTTATGTTGCGGACCCTTGCATGTTTGTACTTGGTCCAAGCAAAGATAACCATCCTTTTAATAGCTATAGTGAACGCCAGTAAGATTATATGGCATGAAATTATATAATTTACTACAACAGTATCTGAGTTTAACACTCGTTGTTTGTATGTGCATCAAACAGGTAACTATCACTGTATAAACTGAACCCATGTCCACTGATATCCTGGAGGTGGAATAGCTACCCAGAGCCGTTCAATGACAACCCTGTCATCTTCCTAGAGAGAGGTGCCCAGAGTGTCGGGGTAAGTCTATCGCAGGCTTAGCTATGCAAATACAATACTGACCTACAATGTGCAATCCATTAAATCTACCAAATGACTGTGATATAATATATACACGGCTGGGCCTATCGAAATTTTGTGTAGAGGTGACTGAAAGTAACTGAGTAACTATACTGGAGTAACCAAGTATAATTTGCCACTGAAGCGGGTTGCAGGGAGTGAGGAACTGAATGACTGGGTAACCAAATGTAACCAGGAGTAACTGAGGATATAGTACGAAAAGGTAATTGTTTGGTAACTGGGAGTAACTAGGGGTAACCACCGAAGGTAACTGGCCTTGTCACTGCTGCAATGAGGCTCTATCCCCTAGAAAAAAGCTGTGAGGGCAAATGCTCCCACGTCCCCCATTATTACCTACATGCATACATTATGCTACATCTATATATGCACTAAAAGTTAACTCTCGCTAACTATGGTATTATATACGCATGCATGCCATAATGCCACCTAATGTCTGTGAGGGAAAGGCTACATCGGTTTAGCCCTGTGGGTACTGCATGTACCCTTGGTTAGTAGTGTTAGGTACACCATACATGGTGAAAAAACAAAGCTGTTCATACGTATGTGGTTGATTAAAGCCTTTCAAATGCAAGAGCATGCTACATTGTGTGTGGTACTTGCATCTTGGTACACATGCACATGCCCCCCCCCCCCCCCCCCAGCCTACCACACACACACACACACACACACACACACTTGCTGTTATAGACAGTGAAATTCAAATATGCCAGCCATGTTACCGTAGTACCATACCTTCTCAAACACTTGCGTTACCTAGTTACACTCTCAATGTCTACCTTCTGACTTCTGAGTCCACATGCTGCAATTCATGTGAATATTGGCTACACATACTGCTGATTAATTTGATACCGATATCGCTCATATTGGCTCTGATGCCAATAAAGGCATGATCTATACTGTTAGTTTATAAATACCTGGCATGGTGATTCAGACTTGTAAGGAAGAATTACTAAGGACGAACTACTAAGGTTAAATTCTGCTACTTCCAATGTTAAGGTCTGAGATAAGTGAAGTCAGTACAATATGCACATAAAATCTACACACACACACACACACACCTACACATACTCACATGCACACACACACACACACATACACACACATACACACACACACACACACACACACACAGGATCATGGCAGCGTCCAACGACCTCACTGAGTACAATGTTGTGGTTGTGGGCGGAGGGGGCGTGGGCAAATCGGCCCTCACTATCCAGTTTGTCCAGGTGAATATTTTGTGTAGTAATACCTCAAAAATGATGTGTAGCCCCACCCTGATTATTAACTTCACAACCTCAAAAGCGTACTAGTATACGCAATACTGGAATATGCACTTTTTCACTTAAAGGGAACCCTCTCCCCCCCTCCCCCTCCCCCCTCCCCCCTCCCCCCAAGCACTAGCTGTGGTTATGCTTACTCACCTGTATTTGTACACACGCACACATACACACATGCATACACACACACACACACACACACATAGAGCCAATTTGTTGAGGAGCATGAGCCCACAATTGAGGACTCCTACCGCCAGCAATGCGTCATCGATGATGAAGTAGCTGTCATAAATATTCTTGACACTGCAGGACAGGAAGTATGTTCATCTTTATACCTGTTTTACCAGCCGTGTGCGTGTGAAGCATGCGACCGGCTGGTATTAAGATTGCTTTACGTTTCCCAGGTCTATTTGTGTGTATTTGTCTGCACTATGAAATGTAAATATGACGTATGCTAGAATTACATCATTATGTTAACGTTACTGTGCCACAGCGGGAACTACTGGAGGTATAGTCCTCATTTGGCAGCTTATGCTGCTAATTGAAAGTGCAATACGAAACTGCAGCATCAGGCCAACGTAGCTTAGTTTTGTATTGCTAAAACAGAGAAAAAGTGATAGGTAGCAGTGATACCTCTATTTTGATAAGCTAACTGGTAGCGCACTATGAAATTGCTGTGTCAGTACTTTCACTGGAAGCTGAGCAAGATGAGACAAGCTAATCCATTTCACAACTGCATAGCTTGGACTGACCTGTTGCTAAGTAAACATTCAGTGGATGAAACTACAGATATGGAATACTGGTATTAACTTTATTATTCATCTTACATAATACCTCCCCTGGTCTGCAGGATGTTGGTGTGATGCAAGAACAATGCATCCACATGGGAGATGGCTTTCTGCTGGTCTACTCCATCATTGACAGGAGTAGTTTTGACAAGATTCACAGATTCTACCACCAGATCCTCAGAGTTAAGGACAGGTGAGGCAAGTTTGTCCTTCTGCTAGAATTTTGGTAGTGATAGGCCGCTGTTGCATGTGTACATACAGATGTATTCACAAGATGGCATAGGTCAGTATAGAATAAGCTTTAACCATATTTAAGCAAGTTAACCAAAGAGGAATAACTAGGGGTGGGGCTGAATGTTAGCGGTGGTCATGTGCGATGCATGTGCCACTTGGTGGTCCCTCAAAAGCAATTACCATCTCCTGTCAATCAGAAGTCAGTTTCCCTCTCCCACCCTCCCTTCCAAACATATTGACTGTATAAAGAAGTTGCTTTACTCTCCATTGGAGGCATGACAAAGTCGGCAATGTGATGAAGGCAGGGGGCGATGCGTTGTGGGTCAGAAGCCTCCCAAGGCATCTACCCAAGCATCGGGGATGGGGCAGTCACATGTGAGGTGTCTGCCACAGTTAGCACTCAGCCTTACCCTACGAATTTGGTTGATAACGGGATCCGATCAAGTTACTGTCGGACGTATTCTATTAGTGAGTGTGTGTATGTGTGTGCATGTGTGTGTTTGTGTGTGGATGTATGTGTGTGTGCCTATACATGCGTGTGTGCATACATAATGTGTGTGTGCCTGCTCAGCTGTCTCTGTCTATTAAACAGTCTAGATACTGTAGGAAACATGCAAATGGCGATCAATGATCAAGACTATCAAAGTGCATTCAAAAGCATAGCATTAAAATTTGCTAAAAGCCATCATCATCAAAGATCTCACTTTGCCTGTTATTCTAACAGCACAGCAACGTGACTGTAACTACTGATCCATTTATGAGACTGTATCAGTCATTGATGCTGAGTGTCTTTCAACTGTTAGGTCAGAATTTCCCATGGTGTTGGTGGCCAACAAAGCTGACCTGGAGAGTGAGAGGTCTATTGCCTACCATGAAGGAGAGGAACTAGCGGCACAGTTGAAAGTTCAGGAATTTTAATTTCTGGAGACATATAAATATTAATTGTTTTGTAACATGAATATATGAGGTTACCTGATGTTCCCCATTCCTCCCCATCCTGCATCAGATCAAGTACATAGAGACCAGTGCAAAACACAAGGCTCTCGTGGACACAGCGTTCCACGGGCTGATAAGAGAAATCCGGAAAGAACAAAAGCCAGAGGTGACAAAGGAGGACAAGAAGAAGAGGTGTAATATGTCATGAACTAATGAACTAATTTAATATCTTGGTGGAGGTTAAAGCGCACGTTTCATTTATTAATGCCTATTAGTGGATTTTTTAAGCGATATGATATTATATATACAGCGGTACAGTATATCTCATGACATTGAGTTATAGAGTACACATCAAAGGCATAGATGTGGCATTTGCAAGTACACAAATGCAAAACGTTTTTTCTCATACTTGTTCACTTTTTATACACAAGTGCTTATCAATGAGTTCATTTATGTATTGGCTTTATGTTTGTGATTTAAGGCATTTATAGCTTGGAAACGTTGCATGAGCATGTCACTACATAGCTGCTAAGCAACTAATCATTCACATGTTAATGAGACCTCTACAGCTGGATTGTTATGCCAGTGCTATAACTAGCATCACATACATTCAACCCATGTCGAATACTTATGCACACATAATTGCAAAGCTACAGGGAGAACTATTCAGTGAAGTCCTTAGCTAGCTGGAAAAAGAACTGTCTACACATGCAGGCTTCCTGTTTCGTTAGCAGGTTTCGCCATTTTTTCCTTCCTAATAATCACATTCTAGCCCCAAAGTACTCACTTTTTAAGGAGACAGACAATAATTCATGTGTTGAAAGGCAACTGCTCCCATAGAGAATCTGCATAACTGACAGCCTTACTTAGAGCACAAAATAAACGGCATTGGTTTATGCTCATGTTTGTCTAAGGAAATGCCACAGTTATCTCAAAACACATACAGTAGTAGTAGCTGGACTGTTAATAATTATTGTTTTCAATCACAAATGCTTACCATTCAACTGGAACTTTGATAGGTACATGCGTGCAATATTTCAGCTCTCATGTTTATGGTTTCTGCAGTGTGTCCCGCTTTTTGCTCTTGTATAGTGCTGTTATATCCAAGTGTGAAGGTAATTAAGAATGGCATAATATCTACTGCAATTGCTGCTGAATATGAAAATAATGTCCTACATTGTTCAGTTAAATTTTGCAGGAATAGACACTATAATTTACACATGCAATCTCATAGTAACCTCCTTCTGATGCAATGGCCTCTTAACTCACTCCAGCTTTTGCAATCTCATAGTAACCTCCTTCTGATGCAATGGCCTCTTAACTCACTCCAGCTTTTGCAATCTCATAGTAACCTCCTTCTGATGCAATGGCCTCTTAACTCACTCCAGCTTTTGTCACTTGTAGTTCGAGGCTAGTCTCACATTATGGTGAGTCATAATACAATAATATGATCCATTTCCTGTTTATAAAGAAGGATAACCGCACCATGCACTTAATTATGAGTGCATACTCTGCTACAGATTGGGTGTTGATTTCGTTTCTTACAGACAACAACAAGAATTCACTTATGTAAACTCGATCATTAGTGATACTTACCTCTAAAAGGCCATAGTGGAGATAATTATTATAAGATAGAGCTATAATAACACTACAGCTGAAAGTCATCCATTAGCTGTTGACTAACAGCGTTGATGATATGATTTTAAGCTATATATGCAGATTAAACTATAGGCTACGAAGGGATGTTGCAATCATTTTTCAATCTGCTTTGAATGCTAAGGTGTGAGCGACTGATAGAGAGAAGTATCTACTTTCCAAGTGATAGAAGTAGTGCACGGAGAGCTCTACCAGTCAAGTCTATTAATAGGTAAAATCTGTACACACACACACACACAGGAGCATGGCAGCATCTAAGGACTTCAATGAGTACAAGCTGGTGGTAGTGGGAAAAGGGGGTGTGGGCAAGTCAGCCCTCACCATCCAGTTCATCCAGGTGAGTGAGCCTTATTGTGCCATCAATCTCTTGAAAATGATGCGTAGCCCAAAGTACACTGGCTGCTGACTAGATGTATGCATTTATTTGGTTTCCCACCTGAAAGGGAAGCCCCTCCCCTCCCCCTCTTCCTTCCTCAAACACTGGGTGATACACGTTCCCTGCATTCACACACACACACACACACACACACACACACACACACACACACACAACTTATAGAGCCATTTTGTAGAGCAGTATGATCCTACAGTTGAGGATGCATATCGCAAGCAATGTGTCATTGACAATGAAGTAGCTGTACTGGACATTCTGGACACTGCAGGACAGGAGGTACTACATCTTCGTTTCAATCAACCAATGGTTTCCTTCTAAGCTTTTAAGCCTTTAGCAGTTTTGATTGAGTTTAGAGTATTATGTACATATGCGGTTTTAAGCTGATCTGTACCATGTTTACTTTTAGTCTGACCTGTAGCCAGTATAATTTACTCATAGTATTATTATTGGGTGATACACGTTCCCTGCATTCATGGTTTCATGTACGTGTATCATTCAGATTTTAGTCTGACCTGTAGCCAGTATAATTTTACAAATATCTAGCTACATATATGATTGTGATAACCCCCTACAGGGGTTTAGTGTGATGCAAGAGCAGTACATGCACACGGGAGAAGGCTTCCTCCTGGTCTACTCCATCATCGACAGAAACAGCTTCGAAGAGATTCCCAAGTTGTACCGCCAGATCCTCAGAGTTAAAGACAGGTAAGGAGGGTCAGGGAAGGTTTTGTATATGGCTGGCCACTGCTGGATGGTTTCATGTATAAGCTGGCATGGATCAGTATATATGTGTATGTTTGAGACTTACTGAATTAGTGAGCATTGCCTTAGCTACCATTCAGATTTACAGTACACGACAATGTATATATGTATCTAGAGGCATACATGTATTGCACATCAACGACTTGCGCATCATGTAGTATCCATTACGGGCATGTACTCTGCTATTTTGCATTGATTCTGGACAATAAGTTAACAGTCCAGCACTGCATGGGATAATAGTCATTTGTTATGATTGCAGCATCAGTTAAACTATAAACCTCATACATATTCTGCATCAAGGGCTTATAATTGTCATCACTATTCATTTAAGTAGGTCTCACACTCTGTAACTGATCCTTGTCAAACTTTGCATGGATGTATCGGTCATTGCTGAGTGTCTTTCAACTGTTAGGTCACATTTTCCCATGGTGTTGGTGGCCAACAAAGCTGACCTGGAGAGTGAGAGGTCTATTACCTACCAAGAAGGAGAGGGGCTAGCTGCACATTTGAAGGTCTGTCTGTCTGTTTGTTTGTGTGTGTGTGTGTGTGTGTGTGCCTGTCTGTCTGTCTGTCTGTCTGTCTCTGTTTGTCTTTTGGTTTGTCTGTCTGTCTTTCTGTCCGTCCAGTGAGCGATCTCTGTATTATTGAATAGTTTAGGGAAGTTGTTTAGATTTTATGAGAACCAAATTAACACTAGCTGCCCGTAAATACAATAATGTTATTTTCAATTGTGATGAGTCTAGCTTCCATAGGCCTACATAATGTCCGCTGTGTGAATAAGAAGATTAAATACTGTCCTCCATCCTACAACAGATAAAGTTTATAGAGACCAGTGCAAAACACAAGGTTCATGTGGACAAGGCGTTCCATGACTTGGTTAGAGTGATCCGGAAAGCACAAAAGCCAGACCTGGCAAAGGATAGGAAGAAGGGAAGGTGTACTATTTTATGAACCAATTTACTACCATTGAGTATTGTTTTGTTTAAAATCACCAGTCTTAACTATATATATACAGCATATGTATTGTACATTTTAGGTGTATGTAACTCTCACGACAGTGCAAGTCAACAGTATATATGTATCACTTACTAGTATGTGACTGCAAAGCCATTATAACAATGGTCCATTCTCATGAGTGCATGCACACTCTGCAGTGACACACCCTTTTAATGTGATTGTGTTGTAGAAAAGCATACACACACCAGAGCATTTGTATTGACACATGTTTGTGTATGTATCTATTACACAAACATATAATAAATTATGGCTAAAAAAGTATTTTAAATTTCAGCTATATTTATACAACGGAACTCCTGTTAATGGGCACCCCTGCAGTAGGGATATATATGATAACTACATCAGGTACTTTTAACTTCTGAATTGTCATTTAGACACCTGAGATACTGAAAAGGCCATGTCAGCCCTTCTACTTTGCTGGATACGGTGAGCAAGCAATCCCACCTTGAGGTGACGGGTCATTTTGCTAATTTCACAGCACAGATTTCCAAAGGGTACAATATTCTATGGACAGCCAGAACTGAACCCCAATCTCACAGATTTATCTACAGAAGAGTGAGGTAGTGGGGATCCTACAGCTAGCTGGGCGAGCTGTCTACAAGAAAGCACTTGTATACATAATTCTTTCTCTTACACAGTTATTAGAGCCATATTACACTTACAAGACACAGACATAATTTCTTAATGTGTTGAAAGATGGATTGGGATAACTGGAAACATTAGTCAAAGCAACTTGATTATTCATTAGGCCTCATTGTTTGGAAATTGCTATTATGATAGCTGTGATGTGATTGTTTTTTTTCTTAGCTCTACAATATAAAGGCAAGAAAAACATGAGTATGAATAAACATTGTTTTCATACTACCCATTATATACCTTCAGATAGTAGCTACATATTATAGATGTTTAGTATAAGGAAATATGTGTTCATGTGCCCCTCATACCCTTCACTTATAGTAAGAAAAAGCAGTTTTTCTTACTGCAAGCAAAACTATATAATAAAAAAACATTTTTCTTGCAAGCTGGAACATGGCTTTTTTTTACTGTATGCACAAAGTGCGAGATGGCTTTTTTTTACTGCAAGCTAAGAAGCTGGGACAGCTGGGTATGAGGGAACAAAATCATCACTTGATGCTAATAATACGATCTGTTTGGTTCCTGCCAGGTAATTATATAGGCACAATTATATATGTAACCGTTTTTGGGAAGATTGGTTTATATGTACGCAAAGTGTACTACAAGTGTTAAAATGCCATGACCACTATTTTACGTTTAAGAAAGATGAAGAGCCCTTCTCCTGCATGATCATCTTGAACAAAAATATTACATCATTTCAATAGCACAAGTACTCATTCAGTCTAAACTTATGCATCTAACAGTTTAAAGCAGGATGTTTACTGTACATATTGTGATATATATTTTAAGTGACTGTATACATTGTCAGTCATCGTCAAGTGATATCAGGAATATGGATATCCGTTATGTAATAATGAATGTGATAATTAAGTGACTGTATAAATATCAGGAATCTATTACTGTGGTTCTGCAATCTTCTGTAACGCGAAAGCTCATGAACATTAGTATAATTACTGCACTTGTATGACCTAGCAAATCAGAACTTGAAGTGGATTCTCTGTAGAACATACATTAATTCTATATATGCTGCTTCTTCCCAGCATGAACAACATGTCAGTACAGCTGAAGCTGGTGCCCCATGCCATAGCACCAGCTAAGTCCTAATATAGACAGCGTTTTGCATGGTTTGGACTATGGTGTTTTGGTCCTTGCTTGCATTAGCGTTTGTTATTGTAGCTCACTATACCAGCTACAAATAGTTTTCCTTGAAACAGAATCTGATATTCTTTACAGCTAATGATATTTTCACTTGATCCTTGAACATATAGAAAGTGGTTTACACAATTTGGACTACTAGGTTTGGTCCTTCCATGCATTAGCATCTGTAATTGTAGCTTATTACGCCAGTTTTCCTTGAAACACAATCTGATTTTCGTTAATGATACTTTCACTTGATCATTTAAATGTTTGATAATGTGTTGTCCTTTATGCTATCTAATCTGTAACGAAGATATAAAAACACAGTACACTTTATGCATCTGTGGTTGCCGGTACTTCAAAGGTTCACGATGGAGAGGCTCACCTGCCTCTATGTGATGTCAATGTTGCTGGGATATTCAACAGTTGCTTTAGGGGAAGGTTAGTCTGTACGGTTTGACATGCAAATGTTTTTTGGGTGCCAAGGCTACATTAAAAAAAATCCTTATTGTAATGGTTGTTACTACCCTAGCGCTGCACGATACTTTCATAAACTTGTTCCCATGCTTGAATATGAGGTATGAGGTGATATAAGAAAAGAACAGGAGTCATTCATTATGCATTGTAGTGTTACTAGGAGCTTGAATCTCTAAACAAAGCTTCTGAGCTCATCACTATATTTTTTGCTGTGACTACATGTGTCTACTTTTCTTTTCACAGGACTGCCTACATGCATCATTGGATTTACCAACCAAGATTTAAACACTCCACTAGATTCTACTGCACTCAGAATCCCCTACAAAGAAAGGCGCATCATTCCTGGCATAAATTTTAACTGCAGTGGAGTCATAGCTTCCTGGATAATAGGAGCTAATTGGAGGACGGACGAGCTGCATACCGCCTTTCCACATCTACAAATATGGAGAAAATATGCAATTGACTCAATTTACTTTCTTATAGAAGACACTGAACTTTTTGTGTCAAATGGTAGCAGCTGGCGCTCAGAAGGTGATTACATTTTTACTGGTACTCTAGAGCCACCATTGAAATTTCAAGCTGGGGATGTTCTGGGAATGTTTCAGCCGCCTGAAGCAAAGAGCCGTGTCGGGGTGTACTATGAATCCACTGGTCCTCCAAACTACTACATTGAAACTGGTTGTGTTCATCAGCCTCCACTGGCCAGTATTATAGCTACTGGACTGAGCTCAAACAAACTTCAGAATGGCCTACCACTGGTTTCTGTGAATGTTGGTAAGGTTGAGTGATTAATATAATATTATAGTTATGGTCTAGTATGTTCAAAGGTTGATACTATGCTGCTGACCGTTTCATTCAAAGGACTCATATAATATGACTAATATGATGTTATAAACTACAATTGGTAGTATTAGAGCAAATACAACATACCATAATCTGAGGTGGAGTAAAAAGGAACAGTTACCACTCTGTGGCATCCCACTATAGACAATTGATTCTTATAGTGGACTGCTGTGTGTATTCATAAGTCACGTTTACTGCTCTAATGTCTATCATACTTGCACATAGCTAAGTAGGATCATTGAAGCTCACTAAGGAGATCGTCAGAGTAAATGAAATCGTGCATGCTGCCATGGTAAAAAAGATAGTCTCTACCACATTTTACCAAACTTGGAACACAATTGTTTCCTGATTTATCTTCCACAATAAACTACCTATTATAGTATAAAGTAGTAAGTGTAAGCTGGTGAGTACTGAAACATCCTGGATTGTTTGTAGTTTGAGCTGCCTTTACTTAATGTTCACAATATGTGCGAGTTCAATATTAAATTTATGACTACCTTCACCATTAATCTGAAGTAGTATGAATTTGTTATTTTAGCACTCCATAGATCAGGGATACCCTGAAATGAACGCATATGTTCCACTATGCACTAACATTCATGGCTCAATACATATTATATAAAAGCACAATCATGCCAAGTATTACTAAACTTATCATTGTTCTTTCCGATACTCTAGCTCCAGATGCAACGATAACGACAACTGCTAACAGCATAGCTATTGCTGGAGAGCCCTATTCTATCTCCTGTCGGATCAACACTACAGAGAATCTGGATTATAGCTTTAATATTACATGGATAGCACCGAACAGCAGTGTAGTGGCAATATTCACTGGGAATGGTAGCATTTTAACACACAGTTTTACTACAAGTCTATATGATGCCGGGCTGTATGTATGTAATGCCAGTGTCACCTCGCCCTACCTAGATACACCTCGATTTCTGAGTAGCAGATTGAATATCACTATTCAGAGTAAGTTTCATAGGTACATATCAGTAAATGCCTCAATAAACTAAACTATAGGAAACAGTATTCTTTATGGTTGACTTCTTTTGCTAATGTATACTGTACTTGGCCAATCCTGTAAGTAGACTGAGTTCATATGCTATGATACTTGGATTTTCCCTTCGTTTTGAAGAGATATAATTAACCACTCACAGTTCCTACTCCTACACTGACTATGACCCGTGACCCTGATGCCAGTGTGGCCATCGCTATGGGGACCTCCTCACCCTGACCTGTACCATCCAGCTGGATCCAGCAGTGGATAGTGGTGTGGTGGTGACTGGAATACTGAATGGACCAGGAGGGTCTGCCAGTGGTCCTACAATGACCTCAGACAGAACATACCAGATCGTACTACTGATGTCTGTTACTCATACTAGTACCTACACTTGTACTGCCGCCATCCTCCCGGGCTTGGGTGACATGCATTTTGTGGCCAGTGAGGAGGGTGTCAGTACACTGGATGTAACAGTAGGTATGGGATGCGTATGATTAATGTGCATGATGTAAGCATTCTTGTGCACAGTAAAAGAAATCTTTATTATGATCATTTTTGCAGATGATACAGAATAATAACACCTTCTTTTCCATAGAAATTATTGTCTTCATAAATGTCTCCTACACTCCTCCTGCTGGTGTTGAGCTGGGTCCCAATGAGTATAGAGCAGCCTCTGGTCCAGTGACTGTCACCTGCACAGTGATGGGAGGAATTGGAACTATAAACTACCAGTGGTCATCCACCTGTAGAGACTGCCCTTTCCAGTTCTTCAAACCTGAATCAACTTTAAGATCAATCAGACGAGGAGCTCTTCACTCTGGCGACATTGGTATCCACACCTGCACAGTTACTGATCAGTACCAAAGAAGCAATGCAAGCATCAATTTCAATGTTGTTGGTACGTATTCACGTACTATTATACAAGAATTTACCACAATCCTTAAGAAAATGATTGATATGCTTCAATTAACCGAAAGAATTATTAATATTAAAATCAAATGCTCAGTATAACTAGAATGGCATTTACAGAAGTAGTTATACAGTGTTCGTATTTAAACATGAAGCCTTCAAGACGTGTGAGTAATTTTATACAGAATATTATCTTAAGTAGAAAGTTTAGGCTGTATGACCAGACAGTTTAAGTGTGTGTACATACCCAACCATTAATAAAATTTCTCTATATTACCAAATATGTTATGGTTGTGTATACATGAAATACGATGTTTATAATAAAAATTTCTTGTTCAGTAGGTGCTGGAATACATGTTTTTGAAGGAGTACCAATCGGTTCTCTTCCAAACAATGGCCTAATTTCCCTTGTTCCTGTGGCCAATACGTATCGCCTTCATTTTTTCTGCCGTTCTGACTCAGTGATGGAAAATGTTGGATCACTTATTGGGCCAGATGGATGTACCAATGATAGCTTCCTTGAAATTGCCAACCCACAACCTGGTGAACTTAGGGTGCTAAATACTGTGGATATATCTAGTGACCTAACGATCAGTCAGCAGGGAGTATTCACCTGTCGTATACCTCTACAAGATGGAGAGACAAAGGACATCAACGTTGGAATATACCCCAGTGGGTTCAGAAGTAAGTACAGATCGGTCCCACTTGTACAATACACCTTCTATGCAAACAAAATACCATTAGGAATTTTAGAGCTATGACAATGATACTCCTTGTATTGCATGACTAACTGGGATGGATGTTTCCTTTCAAGTTTGAAGTAAATTGGTTTGATAAAGTAAATAAGACTTCACAAACTTATATACATTTATATGGGCTCATGTTGGTCAGGAGGCACCTGTAAACCTCTCATGTGGGCCTATATTAAATGTGTATGCATTTGTCAGTGTCGTTATATATTCCTATGGTCCAGTCTGCTTCAAACTTGTACAAAACCTTTCATACTTAGTAGACATTTAATATAATAGGTATTGTTGCCATAACTACCAATATCCGTTCTGTAGCCCAATGATACCTTCCAAAGCCATTGGAACAAGCTGGGTCAATCTGCATGGGTATATACATGGAGGGATCATACACAGCTACAATGAAGCATCCAATTCTCCTAATTCCACTCATTTTTATGGTCCAGTTTAAAAAATGTGTGCAAACAGAATACTGATAGAATATATATTTATGATTACCATTCTGCCTTCTCGTGTTTTTATGCATTCCTTCAGCTCCTCCCAGAATCACTAAATTTGCATTCACTCCGGGTTCCTCATCTTCTACTCTGATCTGTACTTCCACTGGCTCCCCTGCCACAACTGTCAGCTGGATGAGGGATGGGAAACTGCTCACCATTGATGGTGACACTTACCAAACGACTCAGATAATAACCAACAGGACTGCATCTAATTATGACAATTAACCAGCTTTCCAGTATTATCCAGCATCAATATGTCTGCAATGTTTCGAATATATTGGGAACATCTGTATCTATTTGAACCTTACAGGTATGTTATAAAGAAGTTTCATTCCCAGTCTCTTCTTTTTAGCTTGTCATTCCTTGTGGTCTGTACCGCTAGTAATGAAAAATTGGATGGAGAGACTGGGACGAAGCTATTATACAATGCGGATAATATTTTTGCGTGTTTAAAATTCACCAGCATTAGATAATGCAGCCAATGCATATTCATGCATTTATAGTTTAGGGATACCACCTTTAATAGTACTTATGATTGCATTATAGTTACTATTTCATAAGTAATATTTCTTCCAACAGTTCCAATCATCAATATATTGTACAAAGCGGTGAACCAAGTGCAGGAAAGCCATTTTCTCTCAGCTGCAAAGTTGTTGTGGTAAACAGAAGTGTGGAAATAGGGGAACCAGTCATAGAATTTTCAGGCCCACCCGACATTCGTAGTAATGATTTTACGTATATAGAGGATCTTGAAATGGTTGATAGCTCAATTACATACACTCACACAATAGATTTTGACACCCTGCAAACGTCTCATGGAGGAAAGTATATTTGCCAGGCTAACTTCAGCTTATTTACTGTTACAGATGAAGTGACCCTTTTTGTGAAAAGTAAGCAGTATATTTAAATGTAATGGCAATGTAACTACTATATGTTTACGTTTCACATATTTCACAGTTCCAGCCCCTATTCTGTCCATAATCCATGACCCTGCGACTCTCCACCATGGGGACTCTCTCAACCTGACCTGTAACATCCAGCTAGACACTGCAGTAGATTATGATGTACAGGTAGTTGGATCATTGAGTGGACAAGGAATTTGGCATTCCAGCGCCACTGTTATGCATATCTCTGAGAGAATGTACCAGATTAGGAAATCAATTGAATCACTGGAGGCTGCAAAATATTCTGCATACACTTGTACTGCCACAGTCAGGCCGGGACCAGCTATTATGAACGTTGAAGCTAGTAAATTGAGCTGTAGCAGGCTGGATATCACTGTAGGTAAGCCTAATAGTATCTTTACTATGTGTGATTTATACAATTGTAGAGCTATCGTTGTCCCTTGCTCAGTGTTCATATATTTTGGTGATTAGGTCAGCATCTTCCAGTACTTTTGAGTGTCCTTATGATAATACTTGAGGTGGTTTCATTAGAAATAGCATATTATGTTTGCTCATAGTTGATAAACATAAACTGTACTTTCATACCTACCATTATTAACCCCTTATACATGTGATGGTGTACTTGAAAGCAATAATGCACTCCTACTATCTCGCATAATATCACAGCCTAACTCTGAAATGATGTTGTATAATGGTACACTAGTATGTGTTATAAGCTATGAGTAGCTGTGTATAAACGTCTTCTTATCTTTTGTTTTTACCAGAGCTAGCTGTCAACATAATAGTTTTATACACTCCCCCACCTGGTTTCATACCGGGCCCCCAAGAATATCGGGCAGCCTCTGGTCCAGTACCGGTTACCTGTACAGTAGTGGGAGAAAGTGGGACTTTGACCTACCAATGGTCATCAACCTGCAGAGACTGTCCTTTCCAGTCCTCCAAACCTAATTCAACTTTAAGATCAATCAGACGAGCAGCTGTTCATTCTGGTGACACTGGTATGCACACATGCACCGCCATTGATGGAGTAGGAAATTTTGGAAGTGGAAAGATTAAATTCATTGTTATTGGTACGTTACTGATTCTGAAGTTTCATAGTAATGCTCAATGGATGTACATTTCATAGTAATGCTCAATGGATGCCTATATACTTGAGTACACAGCTTTACATGAATTTGAGTCCACGTTAGTATTTGATAGCAGACAGCAGAAAAATCCAAGGATTGCTATCAAAAAAACAACAAAAAAAAACAGAGTGTGTTTTAAACATCCTGAGGGTTGAACCTAGTCCCAGTATATATACACTTTAGTAGTAGCGTTCACCACTATAATATAATTATCACCCAATAGCCTGATATCAAATTTTAGCATGCAGTCAATATCCAGCTACTGTGGCCAAGCCATGCCTCAATATGTCAGAGCTACTTAGCTTTAATTAATAAGCTCTTCAAAAGAGTATCCTATTTATCCACAACTACAGGGGCTGGAATACACGTTTTTAATGGTTGGCCAAGAGCTTCTTTTCCAAACAATGGGCTTGTTGTTGCTGATGTCTCTGATCTTCGGTTTCATATTCGAGCCTTCTGCCGTTCTGACTCCATGATGAATAATGTTGGAGAACTCATCGGACCAGAGGGAAACAACATCAAGACATCTGATCCTTTTGATATTTCTAATCTACAACCTGGTGAACTAGTGGCCATTGTTTTTTTCGAACACTACCCTTACACGTAGGCACCAGGGGGTATACACTTGTCGTATACCTCTGGCAAGCAGCGTGGTGAATGAGATAAACATTGGAATCTATCCCAGTGGATTCAGGAGTAAGTTAGCTTTCCATCCAGGATTTAACTATTAATTCATACACATACAAAAAACATTTTCTACAGCTGCGTGATAATTATTTAGGCGTGCAGAGTATAAGCTAGTGAAAATGCATATGCAGAGAATATTCTTAATATAAAGTACATTATGATTGGACATTCTACTCTGGTATTTAATATATACAGCCTACCCTACCATTACGAGTGTCATCTTCAGTATGGAATCTTCATCTTCTATCCTGACCTGCACGTCCACTGGTTCTCCTGCCACCACTGTCACCTGGACTGTGAACGATGAGCTAAATCTAACCATGAGAGATGGGGACTCTATAAGTGTTAACATGGTCAACTACTAGCTATCGCAGACAGTCACAAGTAGGCGAAACTCCACCTATTGTAATAAACTTAATATTAACACAACCTCAGTTGGAGATATCACTGGATACGGATGTGAAGTAATGAATGTACTGGGAAGGGACACAAGAGGAATTGAGTTAGGAGGTAAGCTGGCAATAAACATCATGGTAAAAGAGTTATTATAAGTACACCAAATTTATGCAGTCATGTCCAAAAAAATACTTAACTGTACGTACAAAATTAAATTAAAGTTATCACATAAAATAAACTCTACTAATTATGCATGATGAACTAGCTATTGTAATGTGATTTTAGGTAGTATAGGAATTAGCTTATTAGTATTATTTTTCTGATGCCAAACAGCGATTAGTTTTAATTTACCACTTCATAGTGACAATCTCGGCTGCTGATGCTGCGAGACTTGGTGAAGACTACACTCTCACTTGTAAAGTTTCCGGATTTTCCAATATCGGCATCTCCTTTGAATGGCTAGGCCCTGGAATGGCACAGAGAACAGCCCATCCTCAGCTCTTTTTTGGTCCACTAATTCTTTCCAATGCTGGAAACTACACATGCATTGCTACCGTTAGTGGTCTTAACCTTACTCTCAGAGCAAGTAAAGAAATCACGATCGCAAGTAAGTGGTAAATAGGCATGATGCATACAAATCTAACACTAGCTAATGTTGCACACTCTATGCACTGGGGAAATCAAACTTTGTCTTCTCAGTTCCCAGTCCCATGGTGAGAGTAACACATGATGGTGGAAGCCCCATATTTTCTGGAAGTGTACTAACCCTGACTTGCACCGTCACTCTGGATGAAGATGTGGTACAATATGAAAACTTAGTAATTGTGATCAACAGATGGCATGGCCCACGTGGATACCTAATTAATGGGACAGAGTTCTCCGTTACTTCTGCAGTAGGTTCTTCCACCGATGGTCAATATACCAGCACAGTAGTGATAAACAATATTCAGGATGCTGGTACCTATTCCTGTCAGGCTACCGTAAGTCACAGCACATCACGATTTGTTATTTGATGGAATGAATACCAATGAAACTGTGATAGACATTCAAGGTATGTACATACATTAAATGCATTAACATAAGAGTGATAACTTAAGCATGGTATTCACAGTATTCTTTTCTAACAGCTCCACCCATAGCTCTATCCTTGACCTCCAACACCACTCGTCTTCCCAACGTGCCTCCCTACAACACCTTCTCCCTCACCTGCACTGCCACTGTACCAGAGGGTGTGGTCTCACCAAAGACCTTCATGTGGTGGAGAAAAAATGCTGTAATGAACACCGACTTAACTGAAGTTCATTCCAATGAAGCAATGAACATTACATATAGCAGCTTAGAACAGCCGGTGAGCACTAGTATGCTTACAGTAACTGAAACTACAGCTGGAGTTTGGATGTATCTTTGCAAAGTTGTTCTGAATAACATTGAAAACACATCAGATGCACATTCCATTTATGTTGCTGGTAAGTCCTTTCATTTGGTGTCTAAGTTTCCAATTAGCACCCTTATCGTAATACTGGTATATTGCTTTATTTATAGGGGCAGCTGGACCAAATTCACCTACATACTTTGTGGCAAGCACCATTACAACGAATTCAGCCATAATCTGTTTGTTTATCCCCTTCATAACTTTCACCCCGGAGACCTATGTGGTACACTATGGAACTAGCATGACTACTGTTGACAGCACCAGTGCTCCAGTGGAAAGTACTAACTTTACAGCTAAAAACTTCAAAGTGTCAATCACAGTGAGAGCCCTGACACCTAATACAATGTACTTCTACATCATAAATGCATCTAACACTGAAACATCAGTCATAAGTCCAATTGAAATCTTCATAACTCAAGGTATGCCAATTGCTTGTTATTGCAAAAATCCGGTCCATAAAATTATGTAAATTATTTGCATTCACAGAAGACTCAAGCTGTGACAATATAACAGCTGTAATCACTGGTAGTGTGGCAGGTGGGATTCTTTTGGTGGTTCTGGGGATCGTTGTAGTAGTCACTGTATTCATGTGGAAGCATTCCAGCCGCCATGGAAATCACACCAATGCACATGTTGAGTAGGTTATAATAGTAAAAATATAATATTATAAAATATCATCTCTGTGGTTTTGTATAACAATAGGATAAACGTATTATGCACCACATACTGTGAAATATTACTCATCTGTTGCTGCATTACTACTTGTGCCAATATGGCAACAGACTCGGGCACCCTCATGAATGATGGTAATTAGCTATCATAGTTAAATACATGTTGAGTAGAATTTCAGCCTTGCATCATAGCAGTCATTGCCCTAGCAATTTCTGTAGTCCTACCTCCACAATCTCTTTTCCTGCTGAATGTCTGTCCAGACTCTACCATTTCACTAAATCTCTTTCAGGCTACACCAAGTTGCTAAGGAAGAGGAGCCTGACTCTCAGACAGTTGAGTGTGTGGCATATCACCAGGTTAAACATCGGCATGGCATAGACCCAATTGCAACCGAAAGCAGTGAATGTATCGAGCGTCCCAAAGCTATTGAAAGGGTCCAAAACCCTGTGTATGAAAACGTTTCAGGAAGGTTTCAGTCCCCAGTCGTTACAGTCCAGCAGAGAATGCGTACGAAGTAATGGTTCCTGTTTGAATTATTTGTCATGTAAACAATAGCAGTAGAAGTTTGTATAGTCAATTAGTTTTAGTGTTTGTAAAACAGACTTGAACGTGTATGTAGTCAAGATTTCTGTCATTATATATACGGATAGTGGATTTGCTTTGAACATAGTACCTGCAGGTTTGCTATTCTATACCCCAGTTATACTATTCAGAAATCATGATACTGGTAGTCATTCAGTTGGTTTTTTACTCTCACGACTGACTAGAGTAGCTAATGTTCAGCTGGTGAACTAACATGATATCACATTGTGCAGACTACTACTACCACTGACTAGCTACTGCCGCCTTGCCAGGCACGAGCTGTTGTGGCATGATTTATTGTAAATACCAATCAGAATTCTCACATGAATTTCAGACTTACAATTCGTAATCACTGATATGCTCATTAATAAATTATCTTTCAATGTTTCCTTGTTCAATTAGCAACAGTACTGTACAGCACACATAACAACTTAAAGTCATATACTGTAGTGTGCTATACTGTAGATGTATTGCCATACATCAGTCCATTCCTCCTCTCCCAGATCTGTAATAACCACTTTCGGAAACATTTGTCAAGGCTTTTCTGCACAGCAGAATTTAATTAATCCATGTGAAATTATGCACAGTCACTCGCTCAGGCTCATCCCACAATGTCCTGCATTACACTAGTAATTTTCCACTGTCATACTCTGAAAATGTTTGCCATTGTCACACTTATCAATATCCTTCTCTTCATTGGCTCTTAGGCTACCTTATAAAAGGTTATCTCCATTATCATGCCTCAGATAACCACTGTAAGATAACATTACAGTGATTTCTTTACATGCTACTGTTGTTGTCTGTACAATCAATCTGCTAATGGTCATAGAGTGTGTACTTATTCTTAAAAGTGCATGCATGCTTGCTCTATAGCTATAAGACTTATATATGATATGATGTTTATATTGTGTAGAGTATGCTGTTTTTATTTTAATGACTGTTAGTGTAGGTAGGCGTCACTAATGGAGGCTCTGTAAATCAACATTGATGCACTTTAGCTACGTGTTGTTGTCCATGAGAAATGAAAACAACAACCAATCTGCTAATGGAGTGTGCACTTATGAATTAAGTGCATGGTGCTTATTTTTGCTCTATCTATAAACAGGAACCGTGATTAAGACATGGTATGTACGCTATCAGAGTTCGCACAGTTATCATTTAAGTAAAGCTAAAGTTTGCATGTAGCTGCTCACAGTATTTGCATGACCTGTATCTATAAAATTGTTCCTGAAAGCCAGTGGACTATGCAGGACATTAGCTGGATTTTCGTTGCTTCCCTTCTGCTGTTAAGATGTTCAGCAACAATTGCAGGTGAGGATAAATTAGTTTCCTTCCATCACACTTCGATATAACAGCACTATTTTTAAGTAATAGTTTGAAATGATGATTTGATAAGTTAGATACATGCATGTACATAAAATTGGCCAGTTATATGCTCTCCAGAAAAATAGTCATACGTTTACTTGCTTCTGTTCCCGCATGGAGTAACCATAGTAAAGCAAGGCTCTATTAAAACAAGAGAGTGAGTAAAAAAGGAACATCGCCAAAGGTCAAGGGTTGATTCGGCAGCGAAAAAAATGTCAGGCCGCACGAGCAGCGTGCATGCACTAGATAGTTTCGGACACCAAGGTAGAGATACGAAAATCATAGTACATGCAGTTTGCACTACTGAACATGGACATTTATGCACGCAATTCACGAGCCACTTGTAAAAATTGCACTGCAGACCACAAATATACTGCAGGTTAGAGCATTGTGTACTACTTACGCTACGCCGTCCCAACTCCAGCTCCAGCAAACCTCATATCATAAGGAGGCTTCAAAATTTCAAATTACAGACGCTTGGTTGCATGGATGTCAGAATGTAGGTAGTAGGGTACAGCTGCCACAAAGAAGGATTATTCGGTTTCTATTGGGAGGTGAGACAGGCAGACCAGCACTTTATTAATACCGCGAGCCAGCCAGTCGCGAAAATAACTAAACCACATTTGCCTATACCAGTGATGCAGGAGTAGCTACATAATACAACTGACCTTCAGGAGAATGATGTCTCTGTCTGTAACACGCGTCCAAGGATGAGTCACGGGAGAGCGAAGAGAGTGGGCGGAAACTCGCACGCATCGCTCGACCATACTGTCTGTCTCCAGCGCTCATATTTCTACTTTTATAGAAGCTACACAAACTTTACTAACCTTGAAGCTATAGTAAGGCTCCCTTGGTGATAGACTAGCTGGCCCGCGAGACTGGTGATAGACGTGTCCAGATCTCCGACTCCTCGCCATCCGCAATATTACTTTTCGCTGCGGCGCGCGCATACGGTGAATTTGCGGTATGAGGCAGCCCTGGTCTGTCCGTCCATGATAAAAATTGGCAACTGAGGCTCGCTCACTTTCGCCCATTTATACATGCATCAGTGAGGTAGCTACCGGAGTATGTTTGGTCGTTTTATACTAGCTGTATATGGGTACTGGCCATTACAGCAGTTAATAGCAGCTCTTGCAGTGATCATATTGATTGTGTGTACAATATTACTTGCACAGTACATAATAATATAGCTATCCTCCCTTAATAATGTAGCTATCCTATGTTAAAAGTATAAATACTATAGTGAACCGATCAAATACTTGCAAGCTCAAGTGGTCTTGACTGCATTTATTTTCTTACTGCTGAGTTGCTACTGGAACAGTAGGTTTCTTCGCTTACAGTAGACATTATTTGCTATTTATTAATTAAGAATCCAAATTGCACACATCACTTATGCTATTATTGCATGCCCCTTCCCCAGAACTAGATGTCACCATATCTGTAGACTACAATCCTCCTCCTGGCTTCACTCCGGGTCCCAATGAGTACAGGGCAGCTTCTGGTCCTGTGACTGTTACCTGCACTGCTATAGCGCCAGGAACTGGGGCAGTGAGCTACTGGTGGTCATCCACCTGCAGGGACTGCCCCTTCCAGTCATCCAAACGCGAATCAACTTTAAGATTAATCAGACGAGGAACTGTTCACTCTGGTGACAGTAGTATTCACACCTGCTCTGCCAGTAATACTAAAAGTAATGGAAGTGCAAGTATTGATTTTATTGTAGTAGGTAAGTTCCAGCAAATTGATATACCAAATTTGTGTTTATACTAATGCAACTATCTCTTTCTATTACTCATACTGTATGATAGTAAAATCCTTCTGAATAATTGAGTTATGTACCTGCCACTATATATCCTTAGAGACATTTTCTCCAAAATTTAAGCAGTCACAATAAAGAAACTTGTGAACATATTTTGATTTACAGGTGTAGGAATACATGTTTTTAATGGAAATCCAACCGGCTCACTCCCAAACAATGGGCTGGTTATTTCCTCAAATATGCCCCGAGATCCAGATTTCTACACCTTTCGCTTCTTCTGCCGCTCTGATTCAATGGAGGCAAATGTTGGATATCTTATTGGATTGAATGAAGAAAATATCACCACTGATGATGACTTTACAATTGACAATCCACAACCAGGAGAACTCACAGTATTTAATGGTACACAAAAGTTAACGACACGTGAGCAAGGAGTATACACTTGTCGCATACCTCTAAGAAATGGAGCTATAGAAGAAATTAACATTGGTCTGTACCCAAATGGATTTGAAAGTAAGTGCCTAATTCTTGAGTGTCCTAAAAATATTACTATAGATCTAAGAAATGTCATTGTGAATAACTGTAACCAGCTAACCAGCAGCCATGTTATATTTTTTATGTTCAGCAGTAGCTACATACTCTATGCTAGATGTACTGCAAAAGAGTGGAAAATTATTACGATTGCTTATTTTAATACTCATCCAGTTAAACCCAATTGTTGCTAATTACTTCATACTCACCCATGCAGCAAAACCCAATATCACTAACTTGATGTTCTCCCCGGGAAACACATCCTCTAACCTGACCTGCACCTCCACTGGCTCCCCTGCTACCAATGTTACTTGGATGAGAGATGGGCAGCCACTAACCATTGATGGAAGCATCTACCAACAGATTCAAAGAGTAACAAACAGGACAGAGTCAACCTATGAGAATGTACTGATCATTAATAATCAAATGCTCAATACCGGTAACTATACCTATTCATGCAAGGTCGAAAATTATTTGGGAATGAATAAACAGAGTATTGATCTCACAGGTATGATTATTTGGAGATATGCAGGTTATATAAGGGACACAATAATAGTTATTGTAGACACCTAAAAATATTCAATTATACGTGATGGCAAGATGCTTAGTTAAGAGAACTATGGATCTCAGATATAGCTAGTCTAAGAGAGTGTATTGCTTGAACAAGTGAAACTATGTATAAAGTTGTATATCATCCATCAATAATATACTTGGCAATTGATATTTCTACCATTATGTACTGTGGACTATATATACTTGCTATTTCCTTTCCCCAGTTGTTCTCCCAGTCGTTACTATCACTGAACATGGCACTCCAATGGCAGGAGAGACATCATTTTACCTCAACTGTAGTGCTGTCTTACCATACTGGGCACATGTATTGGAAAAGCCAATTATAGAATTTGCTAACATCAGTGCAGGAATTAACATTATGATAAACAATACTGTTATGGTAGACAAGTCTACTTTTACCCGTATTCTCCAACTTTCCCCCCTGCAAACATCTCATGGAGGTGATTACATATGCCAGGTTACATTGAACTCAAGAACTGTTTCACGGAATATCTCTTTTACAGTTCAAAGTAAGCTATAAATATTGCCTATTCTATAGAGGCACATCCTAAGCTAAAGATCTGCTTTGCTACTTGAACTTTTCACCTCCATGAACACTACAAATGAGGGTGTAGCAATTTGAGCACCAGCCTCAGAAATGTTTACTGTCAAATTTGGTGCTGTAAAAGAAAGGCTGATTATGTATTGCATGCGAATTTAGGATGCAATATTCTACCAGCATACTTGGGTACAAAAATTGCTAAATCATGTTACAACCTAAGGGATGACTGGTTTTGTTTGGTTGAGCAGTACAGGAAACATACTTTCAACAAAGGATGACCTTCACTATCATTCACTTCGGCTATCTGATGTTGGACAGTATACATGTTTGAGTACCATTAAGGGCTCTCCTTATTTGGATACCAACATTACACTTAGGGCTAATAGAATCAATTGAAAGGGAATAGATAATAACCAAGTGAAGTGAAAAATTTGTCCTCATCACTCATAAGTATAGTTCACTCAGAATGAGCCTCTAGTCTATGTCTATTCTCCTAGCAAAAGAACACTTCTGCTATAAAGGAATCACTATATTACACATCCAAGAGGTGTGGGGCAAGCTTCACAAGGTTATTGCACATATTGGTGATTCCTACCATAAACTACCTTTTTACATGCTCAGCACATGCTTTAGTGAAGTTGAGTCTGTATCGTCATAGCAATTAAGAAATTGAATGGACTTCTTATACTTAGTATGCCCTGAGGACTGTCTTTTCCTTTTGTACGTTCAAAACTGTCAATACTCTAAGTTCATTTCTGCATGCATAATACGTATCTTCGTTCCACAGTTCCATCTCCTACTGTCACTGTCACTGCTGATAATGATCTCATTTATTACGCTGGCAGTAATCTGACATTGATATGTATCATTACTGTTAATGGGGTGGATGATCTTACCGGCACTACCATAAATCATACCTGGATTGGACCACGTGGGAACGCCCTCATTAATGGCAGATATAATAGGAGAATTACCATCACTGATGCTACTGAAGGTGTTAATGGTACCTACTCTAGCATGGTGTTGCTCACTCCCCTCCACATGAGTGATACTGGAAACTACTCCTGCCAAGCTGATGTCAGTCACATGTCAGAATTTATATCATCGTCTGATGTGGGCACAAGTCAATTAATGATAAATGTTAAAGGTAATGGAAGCTAGATAACCGTAAAACAGTAATTATTATTACTGGTGTGCAAGTACTTACTGATCATGTATGCTCAATTTTCCAGCTCAAGTACTATGTAATACTTGCATGTACCAATACGTTTGCAGTGTCAAGTAAAAGGCTTAGTTGATATGCATATAGAGTAAATCCTGCTTTTACATTTACTATTAGCTATTATGAGTTTTGTATGCATGTAACTTTGCCATTACAAGCACTGCTGCTCTAATATATTCATTCACATAATTATGACATTAACAAAGAAAAATTAATAGTAACTAGTCTAGTGCTGGTATGTAAAGTATATTAGGAAGTATATTAGCTTCATTTCCAAGCCTAATAATAAGGCATGGTAATGAGGCTAGAAGTATTTTATCATTGGCCATATAGTATAGCTGTCAGTGTTTGCTTCTTTAGCTCCTAATGTGTCAGTGATGATCTCCACTGATGGCTCAATGACTGCTGGAGAATCCTTCTCTATCACATGCTTTGCCAACATACCTGATAATCTGGAAGCAACCTTTACTGTGACATGGATGAACATTGACAGCGTAATGGAAATATCCACTAACAGCACCGCTGTTTATGCTCGTACTACACTTAAAACATCTGATGCAGGTCTCTATACATGTGTGGTAAACATCACCTCTCCCTACCTAGACAGTACTCTCATTTTAATTGATGCAATAAACATCACTGTTCAGAGTAAGTCAGTGGACTAGTATGTACTTTTAACCGAATTATTAGTGTGAAAGATGCAAAGCAGTACATGCAGCTATGTGAAATAGCATGTATGAAATAGCACTGTAACTGGGTCAATGTGTTTAGCATACTCATTGACAAATATATATGGTAAAGGACTTGAAGTGTACCCCAAAATACTTGATCTTGACCACAATTTTATTGGCAGTCCTCCATTTCTGTACCTCCTCTCCAACAAAAATAGCATAAAAGCCTGGCATCTTTCAGCATAGCCTCACTGTTAGGGTTGTGATTTCCTCATAAGATATGGTTGTAGTACTCACAGTTTGGTCATTTTGGCATTCTAGCTGTTGATTTATCTCATCTGCTAATTCTAAACATGAGTATAATAATTCTGACCTATGTTGTGTTTTGATAGGGCGGTTTGGTAATCCATTGGTTACGTAGCATCATTATCATTTTGATATCCTTATTCATATAGTCCCTCCTCCTGAACTAACTGTGACCCGTGACCCTGATGCCAATGCAACTCTATACCAGGGTGATAATCTTACGCTAATCTGCACTATCCTGCTTGATACAGCAGTGGACATACCTGTGATTGTGATTGGACAATTGAGTGGACACCACTTCCCAAATACTACTTCAGAGAAACCATACCAGTTTCAAAAAACCATCATGGCTACCACTTCTGATAATTTCAACTGTACCGCCACCATTAATCCTACACCAGATACCACAAATGTTGAGGGTAGTGAGGAAGCGTACAGTGTATTAGCTATTACTGTAGGTAAGTATTCAAAATATCAAGAGACATGTATTTTCAGTATTTATTTACTTTGTTAATCACCTCTATACCTGCCAAAACTGACTGTCACCATTAAAGTATTCTATATCCCTCCTTCCAGACCTGAATGTCACCATAACTGTGGACTACAAACCTCCTCCTGGCTTCACTCCGGGTCCCAATGAGTACAGGGCAGCCTCTGGTCCAGTGATTGTCACTTGTATAGTAACAGGAGGGATTGGAAATATAACCTACCAGTGGTCATCCACCTGTAATGCCTGTCCTTTCAAAAGTTCAAACTTCACCCGTGTGCTTAGAAGAGCTGTTAACTCTGGTGACAGCGGTAACCACACCTGTACTGCATGTGATAGTAATACTGGAAATACTGGAAAAGCAAGCATCAAATTCAATGTCACAGGTATATAATTTCTTGTGTTTTGTGTTTCATCATATGCAGTGAATAGCAATTGTGCAGTGTGATAGTACAGACAGCTGTACTAATAATATGGCTACATGGTAGAACAGATTGACATGTTGGACATATTCTAGAAAACGTACTGTGGCAGTCATAAAGGACCTAGCTCAGTTGTAGTGCACAACCCAATCAAAGTTGTTTTTACATAGCCTCATTCCCAGGCTCCACTGCCCAGTGTTTTTTGCACTTTGGAAAAACACGACCTGCCTGTGTTTTTCCAAAGTGCAAAAAAAAAACCCACTAGGCAGTGGAGCCTGGGAATGAAGCTAGTTTCTACAAATAATTATTCCAGTAATTTTTAATTTATGCAGGCTATGGGATGTACATTTTTCATGGAGAGCCAAGGGGTGCCCTTTCAAACAATGAGCTAGCTACTTTTCTTGAACGTGCAAATAATTCTTTTTATTTTCGTCTATACTGCCGCTCTGACTCTATGATGAAAAATGTTGGGGAACTGATTGGACTTGACAATATGACTGTCTTGAACAGCAGTTTCTTCACAATCACCAACTCACAACCTGGTGAACTTGAAGTGGTGAACAAGGATGGATTTAACCAGACCTCCTTACCTGATCTTAAGCAGGGAATTTATACCTGTCGCATACCTCTTGAAAATAGGGCAATAAAGGAAATTAATACTGGAATATACTCCAGCGGATTCAATAGTAAGATACCATTATTAGATTACATGGCCTGTAATAATTCATGTGAAATTTATTGCATAGCTTGTTCAAATATACAGCTACACCGAGTATCATAGACATGGAATTCACTTTTCGACTACCATTTCCTCTGACCTGTACTTCAACTGGTTCTCCTGCTACAAATGTCACCTGGATGAAGGATGGCCGGCCAGTAAACATTCACACTGGAACTACCTATCAAATGGTACAGAACGTGAAAAATCGAAGAGAGTCCACCTATGAGAATGTGCTCTTCATCAATGATTCTCTGACCAATGTAGTCGACCATACGTACACCTGCAATGTTTCAAATGTACTGGGATCAGCCTTAGAGAACCACACTGTAACAGGTATTTGGGTACACAGTTCGCACATCTATCTCTCACTATAATACATTAAATAGGAGTAAATGGGAAAACTGTACAATCAGTATTTCATTTTTATTTTTATGGCATGCCATAGTGTAAAAGGTATATACCTTTATCTCCCTCAGCCCCAAATGTATCAGTAATGACTTCTACAAAGGGCTCAGGTACTGCTGGAGAAGAATATTCCATCATCTGCAATGTTAATGGCGCTGATGGCCTAGATGCTGAATTTCATCTCATGTGGATAGCCCCAGACAAGAGTGAAGTAACAAATCAAATAAGAAATGATAATCATCTGACTCATACCTTCAGAGCAGACATAGCTGATGCAGGCCTGTACACATGCATAGCTAATATCACCTATCTAAACAGCTCTCTCATTTTGAACAACACAATAAGCATCACTATTCAAAGTAAGTCAGTGATTAAGTGAACAACTCTAACTCTATGTTAGGTAAGCTTACAGAAGGCACTTAAAATAAAGAGAATACCTTAAAGCTGTGCTTTCTACTCATTCTTTGTAAGTTGTAACTTAGCACTGGACTTCATTCAATTCACATGCATAAGTCGTGTTGATGACAGTATAATCATACTCTAGGTAAATGAAGTATGCATTATTATTTCTGCGGTAAATTGCTGCAAAATCTAATTAGTTCTAATGACTGCACAAGATATACAGTATAGTAGGCTGCTACATTGAGGAGGCTATCAAAACATAGGATTGGGAAGGGGGGGGGGGGCACATGTTAGCTTCCAAGGCTCATTTGTCATGCATGACAAGTCACATAGCCTTATTCCCAGGCTGTTCTTGCCATACCCAACGCACACTTCCTGTGTGGGTAGAACATGGGAAAATCTAGGATAGAGGCTATCAACTATATGTCGCAGTTTATGTCGGTACTTCAGAAGTATAGCAGAATAATTGGTCAACTCCAAGTTAGTGCATACAATTTTGTTCAACATTGCAACACACAAACTAGTAGTGTACTATGATGATAGTATATGCACTTTAATATGATCACTTATGTTTTTTTCAGCTCCTGTTTTGACAGTGGAAACGTCTGTTAAAGGCTCAGGGATTGCTGGAGAGACACTCACTATCTGTTGCTTCATTAATGGTACAGAAAACCTGACTGCACACTTTACCCTGACATGGATGGATAAAAATGGCAATGTGGTGCAAAATTACACCGGGAGAGACAGCAATCTAGCCCATACATTTAATCCAAAAGTATCTGATGCAGGGCTCTATCTATGCAGTAGTGTTATCACCTCTCCCTACCTGGTTGACAATGCTCTCTATAGAAATGAGACGCTAAATGTTCGTATTCAGGGTAAGTCATCATTTTAAATTTTGTGAACATTGCTGTAACTGCAAGTTGTCTTAGAGCTAATGCCATAGCTATCTAGTGTTACTTAAATACCTACTTCATAACTATTTGTGATTTTTTTTCATAATAAAAGTGCTCATCTCTTGCATAGGTATTGTTAATGTCTAAAAGCTTCTGCATGTTCAGGCTCACCCATACAATATAGTTTGTCACGTATTTCAACAGGTGGTAAGTGAATTTTTTAACGGAAGATATAATATTGCTATGATGTGTGACAAACTGAATAGTGTGGTCTCTATGTGTGCTAAAATGCATGCAGTAGCTAGCTATAATTATAGAACACTTTGAACTGTAGGATAAATAGAATGCTGACCTGTACATGCATGTGACGGGATAGAAAACTAATTAACTATTCATGGCTTGCTTCAATATAATCAGTAGCTAAGGCTTAAGTATGGCATTCAGTACTATAACAGATATATAATATTATCTCCCTCAGCCCAAAACGTATCAGATGTATCAGTAATGACTTCTTCAGAGGGATCAGCTACTGCTGGAGAGGAATATTCCATCATCTGCAAAGTTAATGGTGCTGATAATCTAGATGCAGAATTTCATCTTATGTGGATAGCCCAGAACAAGAGTGAAGTTGCAAGTCAAAGAAGGAATGACAGTCACCTGACTCATACCTTCACTGCAGACATAGCTGATGCAGGCCTGTACACATGCATAGCTAATATCACCTCTTCCTATATAAACAGCTCTCTAATTTTGAATACCACAATGAGCATCACCATTCAAAGTAAGTCAGTGACTCACTAACTCTATGTTTATGTTTAGTTAAGCTTATATGCATACTCTGCTTTAGAGCACTGAAAGGCAATTAATACTGATAACTAAAACATTAGGTAGAGAAAATAGAATACAGCCTTCTACTCATCCTTTGTAAGTTGTAACTTTGCACTGGACCTTATTCAGTTCACATGCATATATTGTGTTCATGACAATGTAAGCTTCTATTTTTAAGGTTGCTAAAAACAGCACACCTCTAGGACATCATTATTATCCTGACAATACAATCACTCTCTAAGTATGCATTCTTACTTCTACAGTTCCCACCCCTACTGTATCTATCACCCGTGGTAGTGAGACTCCAATTTATGCAGGCAGCAATCTATCCCTGATATGTACTATCACTCTCAATGGAATACCTATGGTTGCACTCAGCAATATTACAGTCGACAGCTCTTGGATGGGGCCAAACGAAAAATCCATTGAAGGTGTAAGGAATTTCCATTACTGATGCAACACAAGAAAACGATACAGCTTTTACAAGCATATTAATGATCACCACCCTCCATATAAGTGATACTGGGAATTATTCATGTCGAGCTACAGTTGGTCATATATCAGACCTAATACTGTCATCTGAAACAGGTTTAAAAGAAAAACTTATAGCTGTTACAGGTAAGTACAGCAAATTATTACAGATGTTTTGATTGCACACACTATCAGTGTATGGAACAGCCAATCCTCCACAATGTGCTGTAGTTCTGCAGTTCTGTAGTTCTGCAGTGCATTCTTAAATAATTTTTATCTTAAGTAGTGAAATTACTGGTGCAAAAGGCAGTAAAATTAATCCCCAAATTTCATTGCGGTGAAATGTCAAGTTCTCCAATGGCGTACCATAGATTATGTAACAGCATGGATATAACAGTAAAATTTGGGGTAAATTTCACTCATGGTATATTAATAGCCCAGAACAACAATGTAGTGCACGAAGTGATTCATTATCCATTATCTCACTTGTGACCACGTTCATATCAAATGTATCTGATATAGCCATTTACAAATAGATCACTGAGTATTAATGTTCGCAGAAAGTCATGACTACTATGTTAACAGTTTGAAACTCCTATAATATAAAGAAGGTATTTGAGAATTACTCAGTTACTGTAGTAACTGACTTTTCCACCCTCCCATAATTTCCTAAAAAAATGTTCTTAGACTGGGGGTGGGCTTACACAGAAGAGCTATACATTTGCTGTGGCTACTCAGTTAGCATCAAACCCTTAAGTGAATTACTACAGCTATTATAAGCTCTCTGGACTGTATTGTCTGCACAGGATCCAGTGCATAGTGGGAAGTTATAGGGAGGAAGATAGCAATACAAATATTAATGTACTCATGTTGCTATAGTAGTGCCTATGCCAATTGATCACACATGACAGCATACAAGATCTCTACTCTCCAACTACTGTTTACTGTTCTTTTAGCGGGAGTTTACCTGACTCTGATATCAACGAGTTTCTAAATGGTTTATACCTAAATGTGGTACCGGAGTAGAATGTGCAGTTCATATAGTCAAACAATGAGTTAGCCTCGTCCCCAGGCTACACCCCCTGAAAGATAATCACTCTTTTGGGGGGTGTGGCCTGGGTATAAGGCTAACCATGGGTAGTAGAATGTAAGAGTATAATAATACTAATAATGTAGTTAAATGTCAGACTACACATCTAATAATTATAGCTATCAGTAGAGTATTAGCTCTATTTACAGACTGAATATGACCATCATTATGAGTTTAGTGATGACTATTAGCTTTTAGATTGGACATTTCCTAACATCCAAGCATCTATATAATATTAAATTTATTTTTGCCAAGTCACATAGCCTCATTTTCTCTCCCCACCCACGCTTCCTGGGTGGTCAGAATGAGAATCTAGGGTGGAAGTTAGTACTTACATGTATTTAAGATTTAACAATTGCGGAATAATTCTGCCAACTCTGAGTTAGCTCACACAACCCTTATTCAACATTGCACACATGCAAAGTAGTAGTGTACCAAAAGAATTAAAATACTTATGGTTTATGTTTCTTACTCTTCCAGTTCCAGATGTGTCAGTGGAAACTTTTACTAAAGGTTCAAGGATTGCTGGAGAGCCACTCACTCTTTGTTGCTTTATTAATGGCATAGACAACCTAGATGCAAATGTTTCTATGACATGGATGGATAAAAATGGCAATACGGTACAAAATTACACCGGGAGAGACAGCAATCTAACCCATACCTTCACTCCAAAAGTATCTGATGCAGGGCCCTATGTATGCAGTGGCATTGTCACCTCTCCCTACCTGGACGACAATGCTCTCGACATAAATGGGACACTAAATGTTTCCGTTCAGAGTAAGTCAGTTGAAGTTTATTGTTTTTGGTGTAAAAACTCAATACCTGCCAGTCACTACACATAGGTATCTGCTGATGCATTTCATAACATGGGTGCTCATCCTTTAGATTTGCTTAGGTTTTATCATCATACCACTGGGTCTAAAGGCAGATAGACTTTTATAGATCCCCTCACTTCGCCTATTAGCCTGAGCCACTTCCACTTTGATAAAGTACCCACCTAAAAAGTGTTTAGGCTTGTTGGTCTAGAATTATGACAACCATAATTATATACTCTTCAATGCCCTGATATAATCATAAGGCATAGGCAGTAGGCATCAATTTCCAGATTGCTCCATACATAGGCCACCTTATGAGTTTGTACAGCTAATTAACTTCGAAATGTAATGTACCTTCCATCGCACATATGCTTAATACTAATCTTGTCATGATAATTCCAATTTACAGTCTCTCGTCCTACACTGAATATAACCCGTGATCCTGATGCCAATGTGACCCTCCGCCATGGAGACTCCCTTAACCTGACCTGCACCATCCAGCTGGGTCCAGCAGTGGACAGTGATGTGGTGGTGACTGGAGAGTTGAGTGGACCAGGGGGGACTACCAGAAATCCTACAATGGTCTCAGATAAAATATATCAAATGAAACTAGCAATACCCTCATTGAATGCTAGTAGTTTAGAGACATACAATTGCACTACAGTCATTGATATCAAATCTGGTGTGAATGTCATGGCGAGTGAGGAGGACTACACAATACTTAATATTTCAGTAGGTAAGTACAACTTTTTTTAGCAAGTTCTTAGCAAAACATAATCAGGTATGTAGTAACTGAGGACATTACTTCAATACTCTTGTTTCATCTTTTAATTAATTAAGTGTCAAAGATACATGCATATGTGTGATAGTATAGTTGTCAAGGTAGTTAATTATGAAATGATATCAAGGTTACTTTCTTTGTTCACCAGAACTAAATGTCAACATAACTATCTCCTACACCCCCCCTCCTGGTGTTGTACTGGGTCCCAATGAGTACAGAGCAGCCTCTGGTCCAGTGGATGTCACCTGTACTGCAATTGGAGGGACTGGAACTATAAACTATCGATGGTCATCAACCTGCAGAGATTGTCCTTTTAATTCTTCAAACTCAAGCTTCATTAGACGAGGAGCTGTTCACTCCGGTGATGCTGGTATTCACACCTGCATGGCTAATGTAGCTGATTCAGAAATTATAGGGATTGCAAATACTACCATCACTGTTATAGGTGAGTATATGTATTCATGCAAAATAAGAAGGTTAGTACTTACGGTTACTGTTTTTCGCAGATAAGATTAATGTACTTTACATTTCCAGGTGCAGGAATACATGTTTTTAATGGAGTACCAACTGGTTCTCTCCCAAACAATGGGCTTGTTTCTCTTCACCTCAATCATCAAACATTTCGTCTTCGCCTTTTCTGCCGCTCTGACTCAATGATGGAAAGTGTTGGACTGTTCATTGGACTTCATGGAAACCCCATTGCTACACACAACAGTACTTTCTTTGAAATTTCTAACCCACAGCCTGGTGAAGTCAGTGTAGTGAACTTTGAAGCGAACTCAACTAACCTAAATGCCAGTGGACAGGGTGTGTACACCTGCCGCATACCTCTGCGAAGTGGAGAGATAATGAAGATAAATATTGGAATTTATCCCAGTGGATTCATGGGTAAGTATTTACTTCTTTATAATAACAATAAAGAATTACAAAATAAGAAATAGCTAGGTAGTAAAACGTTAAGTACAGTATGGATTCTATCTCAGTGGAGTCATAGGGTGAACTGTAGAGCATTGGGTTCCCAAACGTAAGGAAGTTTATACCTGTCGTATTCCCCTAGCAAGTGGGGTGATCAATGACATCAACATTGGAATCTGCCTTCCTGGATTCAGTCGTACATTTTTTGCATGTATAGTAGTCTTAGGCATGCCTTTTACAAAATATAGTTGTATGGTGATAACATTAAATGGAGCCTATTATATGTGATACTTTTGCTATAGTTTATGTTAATAATATAATATGTTGTAAGTTTACTTTCATACATCATTATTAGGTACACCTACTATTACGAGTGTCAGCTTCATGTCAGGATCCTCATCCTCCAATATCACTTGCTCCTCCACTGGCTCCCCTGCCACTGTTGTTATTTGGACTGTGAAGAATGGACTTGTACTGACCATGAGAGATGGTAATTCCACAATTGTTGATGGAATCAAGTACCAGCTAACACAGACAGTGGAAAACAGATCTGAATCCAGTTATACAAATGTGCTGACCATTAACACACTTTCAGTGGAAAACATATTCGAATATCAATGTGGAGTAATGAATGCATTGGGTAACAGTGATATGGTGAATGTTACAGGAGCAGGTAATGCTATTCCAATACTTATAGTATGGCTACATATCCTCTTTATAGTCTTCTTCACACACACACACACACACACACACACACACACACACACACACACACGTACACACACACATTCACATACATGGGGGGACGGAGAGCCTAAGCAATGAAGCTACCCATGTACTGTATAATATTACAGCCAATAGCATAGCTCAAAATTGTGACCATTTCAAATATCTACATAGTGATCATTTCCACTGATGGTAACGCAACACTTGGAAGAAGCTACACCCTCAATTGCACTGTCATTGGAATTGCCAGTGAAGAGGTTTTATACGAGTGGACTGGTCCAGATCCTGCGCTACATAATTCTTCAATACTCACAATCAGTTCCATTGGATTTCAAAATGTTGGTACCTACATGTGCTGTGCTACCATTGGAAGTCAAAATATCTTTGGAACAGAGACTGTGTCTGTCCAAAGTGAGTTACTGCATTCTTCTGCTGATTAGTATCATTGCACATATCAGCTGGAGAACCATTTGGCCGACATGTCAACTTTTCTCTGCTGAGCCATGATTAGACTGCCTCTGTATAATATTGTGTTGTTATTAACTAATTAGACATGTAGTGAAGTATTCAGAACTGCTAAATGACTAAAATGTTGATACACTCACAAGTGTGAAGATAATGTTTTTGTGTTTTCAAAGTATAGCACAAAACCCTTAAGTTGTGTTGTTGAATCTGTAAGGATATTTATATAGGTCTTATTGAGTTCATACAAAGTACATGTTCAAAATAGCGTCTCTGGCAGTTACATGAATGTCGTCTTCAAACTTGTGCCACATGAAAAGTCAGAAATCTGGATAAATTTAACACAGTTTTACCGAAAGACATAGCTCCCAGGTTTAATAGTAAAGCTGATCCTTGAAAATACGTTGCAGAAAGAGATTGTATATCTACCAAACACCAGTTGCTTTTACATAGCTTCTACGGCAGCACTATTATGCATGCTTCTGAGTTAGTTTACGACAGGATGGCTCGTGGCCCGTTTTGCTCTTCCCTAGTCGTGATTCAATGCTTCTACTCACCTGCTATATCTTACACTAGATAGTTCAATTACCGTCGTTACTGCATACAGAGTTATAATAGCTAAATATCAGACTTACCCCGGATAAATGGAGTCAAAGTCTTGGTTGGCTTTCATCCATTATGGATAGGTGGTACCAGAGTTTAGGAACCTCTTGCCTACACCAAACTGGGCTGAGTCCCCCTCTAGAAGATCTGTTGGACAGTTCTCATCCCTACACTTAGGACATGTCTAATAGCTTTGTTCCGTATAGTTTGTAATATAGGGAAAGTCTTGTAACCCCAAACAACTGCTGTATATAGTTACTAGCTGCAGCTCTGGTACTTTGAGTTGAACATAACTGCTGTTAATCATCTGTATGCCCACACTGTAACCGATTATGTTCTTTCCCTAGTTCCTAAACCAGCAGTAACCATCTCCTCAAGTGCTGGAACCATCCATAGTGATGTATACACTGGCAGTGTCCTGACTCTGACCTGCACAGTCACCATTAATGAGCAGGTGTCACAAAATGATGTAATGGTGATCATTTCATGGACAAACGGTTCCACAGATATATTCAATACTACTGATGGTAAAAGGATTACTGTGTCTGATGTACAAAAGATTGATAGCTCCCTCGACTATACCAGCACCATAGTGTTTAATACCTTTCGACAGAGCGATGCTGGGGAGTACAGATGCCAAGCTAATATCACTAACCCATCTCCCTACGTTACTGATGGCATTGACTCAGATAATCACACTATTACAATCCAAGGTAATCACATAAAGGAATCACCGATACTAAAGTTGTTAGTTTAATGACCATGCATTTTTTTTGCCACAGCTGTACATTTCCTGGAAATCTTTATTCTATTGTGCTTGACAAAATAGCTAGCACTTGATACCATGATTGTATCTGAATGTGAATCTAGTTAATGAACGTCTTACCTCAACACTTTACAGCTCAGATTTAGTGATACTGAGAATAGACTAGAATTAGAGGAAGACTTTAAATAGTCCAAAGCTAGTAAGCAGCTTTGTATGATTTATGAATCTATAAACTAATTAAATCAGAGCAACGAGAGCAAGCATTTAATGGTATCATGCACAGGTTCAACTTTGTATCATTGACATCTGAAGATGTGTGGTTAGTTTCTACAATTAGTTTATGTAACTCACGGGATATGACCTCTAAAGCCAGTCTATTAAGCATTATAGATGTTCCCGGCAATGCAGTATATGAATGTCCACAATTTACTGATCAGTAAATAAACTCTGTTGGTATATTGCTGCGATCATAGTAGTAAATATTAAAATTATTTCACCATGTGTGGGTGAACCAAAGAAGCCGACTGTACTTTTAGTCAGCTAAAGTTTTCCCACTCCACCTACATTGCTTTAACTAAGCATCAGAGTGCTTTAACTACTTACTTCGTGATTTAAACCGGATATTTCCCTTGCACTCGGCATATATAACTATTACTTATCAGTGTTAGTTTATAAAATACATTTTATTTTTGAGATTATGTAATCATTTTGGCAGTGATACTAGCCTAACACTCAGGCCTTCTTTGCTTTTCAGGAAGGCCTAGGTATGATGCTATTATTACACCTTTAGTGTGATATGCTATCCCTGACTTCCACTACCACTCGTCTTCCCAATGTGGCCCCCTACACCACCTTCTATATTATATCAAGAACTGTATATTTTCAAGGACATTATCTGTAAATCAGGCTAACAGAAAACGTGCATATAACTGTATGCTATTGTAAGTGTAAATCTTTATCATTTTGATGTATTCTCTAACTTTACTTAGCCCACACTGTAAACATCACTACACAAGCTAATCCAACTGTTGGAGAGAATTATACCATAACCTGCACTGTCACTGTAACTGAGGGAGTACCAGGCAACTTGACTGCTGATTGGTCAGGTCCTGGAGTGGGTATGGATGGTGTAAATGAAGTGACATATACAAATGGTTCTACATTTACACTTACTCTCACCTTCAATCCACTGAGACAGTCACACAATGGAGAGTACAACTGCAGTGCTCACCTTGCAACTGTGTCACTCACTAACTCAGCAAATACAACAATAGATGCTACAAGTAAAATATTATATATATATATATGAAGTATAATTAGGCTATAATTATCTAATGCCATTATTATGAACTGCCGTATACTTTGAAAAAGTTTAATTAAGTAATGTTTTCGTATTCACTATCACTATACAAATAAAAATTATGGTGCATAACATATTCTTCTACAGTTCCAGATATATCAGTGGCTATTTTTAGTGGTACTGGTGACACAAATGTTGTTGTTGGAGAAAGATTTCTTTTTATATGTAATGTTTCCGGAGCAAATAAACTCAAGGGAACAACAAAAATTGAATGGAAACATCCAAATGCTTTCCCTGCACCCTCTGGTATTGGTACAGCTCTTGAATATCTATTCACTAATGTTGCACTTACTGATGCAGGATTGTATACCTGTAATGCCACTATTACCAACTCTAGTTACCTCAACAATGAAATTACTATGAGTAATACTCAGGAACTTGTCATTTCAAGTAAGTTAGCAGTATATGTAAGCAGCTTTTGAAACTTATACGCTAGTAATGAATTATATTCTCTTATCAGTTCCCAGCCCTACGGTGACTATAACAACCAATATTAAAAGTATCATCTATGCTGGAAGTGTACTAGAGATGAGCTGTATCATCATTCTTGGTGGACAAGTGGTAGAGAATAAGCAATTACTTGTGGTAAATAGCCGGTGGACTGGGCCAAATGGGGAACTTACTAATGGAACAAGAATCACTCTCACCCCGGCAGTGGATACTTCCAGTAATGGTGAATACACCAGTACAGTGACAATTGATACCCTTCGGAAAAGTGATAGTGGGACCTACTCCTGCATGGTTACTGTCAGTCATAGTGAATCAGAATTTATTACTGATGGAATGAACACATCTTCAGCCGAAGTTAACGTTCAAGGTGATTTGGTTATTGTATATTGGTGCAGTGCAATTTTACTATCTAGATCTTGAAGACCAACTGTTTCATTACCATATAATTCTTGTTTCAACAGATCCCAGAATAAATGTATCCCTAATATCCAACACCACTCGTCTTCCCAACGTGCCTCCCTACAACACCTTCTCCCTCACCTGCACTGCCACTGTACCAGAAGGTGTGGTCTCACCAAAGACCTTCACATGGTGGAGAAGGAATGCAATAATCAGCTCTACCTTTACCAGAGTGGACTCAGAAGCAGTTAATGTTGTGAATAAAGACATATATCATCCCGTTAGCACCAGTGTGCTTACAGCAGCTGAGACTACAACTGGAACTTGGCACTATCAATGCACTGTAGCTTTACTTGAACTGGGAAATATAAGGAACACAATCATTGATACAGACCCTATTTATGTTACAGGTCAGTTACCTTTTACTACTATACATGCATAGTGCTATGCATAGCCCTCAGGCACTCTATACAGTCTATATAGATGTGGAATAGATAAATATATCTTCTGCTGTTTAGCGTACTCTAGTTATACTTTTCTCTTTTTTTAGGACCTACTGATCCGGAACCACCTACAAATTTTGTGGCCAGTGCTATTGGGACAGAGTCTGCCACAATCTACTTGTTTGTACCCATTATTGCCTTCACTCCTGAATCATATGTGGTACACTATGGAACTAGCAATGAAACAATTGATAGCACGAGTAGGCCAGTGGAAATTGCCAACTTCACTGACAAGAATTTCAAATTGTCTATTGTTTTGAGTGACCTAATGCCTAAAACCCTCTACTTCTACCTTGTGAATGCCTCCAATACTCAGGGATTTGCTTCAAGTCAAATTGAGATGTTTACAACTAAAACTGAACAAGGTATGCATAGTTAATGGTATAGTGGCCATACAGCCTCATCCCAGGTGTACGTGCAGCTAAAGTGAAATGTACACACACTAATGTCAACTTCTTTGGTGGTGTGGGTACTGTTGGCTTGAAGGAAGTTGATTAGGAGATTGGATGAGGCCGTTATATATTAATTTCTTTAATACTGAGCCTTAGATAAAAAATCCATAAACATTTTGGGCATCAGTCCAATAGCTATATAAGGCAGGAAGCATAACTGTAGTATGTGGATGAAGCTTCATTCCCAAGCCTACGTATACATGAGAAATCACACATACTGAAGCTCACTAGTGCGTATTGCAAACGCCTGTTTTGGTCTTATGATGGCTCATCAATGCAGTGTAGCACATACCTGACCAATAGGTAAAAGTTTGAATACTAGTAGCTTCCGTCACTTGACAAATGTTTTGCTTTATATAAATAAACATCTGTTTTGTTTTTCTAACAGACACAAGCTGTATCAATACAACAGCAGCTGTTGGTGGAGCTATGGGATTTGTGGTCACACTACTGCTTACTATAAATATTGTATTTCTTGCACTCAAGTATCGAAAAAAGAAAGTCACAATGTAAGCCAAGTATGATTTATTTTTCACTAAGCTATATATATAGCTAAATGTATAATTACCCTGCTGCGATTGGAACCTATTGTCATCGTTATTAGAGATCTTTCTCTTCATTCTTGCCTATTGTGGTGAATATTTTTTAGGGTAGGAGAACCGTGCGGATCTGCTAAAGAGAGAAAGTCTGACGTTCAAATAGTTGAGTGTGTAGCATACCCCAAAGTCAATCGCCGATGTGGTATAGACAATGCAGCTTCAAGTACATTTAACATCAGTCAACATTCCAACACTACTGCTAGCATTCGAAATCAGTCATATGAATTTGTTTCCAGAGAAATACAACCTCAGGATTGTGAAAATACACATGTATATGAAACAATTCATTAAAAGTTAATGATCTGATATGCATACAGCACTATGGATTTGAACCTCACCATTGTAATTATTTGCATGCATAATGTAAATTAGGCTTTGTAGAAATTCAAGAGTTCATGGGAATTGTATGTAGAATTCAATTAAATACTGTATTCATTATAATTATTATAACCATAGTGTATACTGAAACTCGAATGTTGACGTGGTATATTGTTATTGTGCAAGAAATAGCTACACATCGAGCCATAATAATTCATGTAATTACACAACTACGTAATAGATATCTATATTTCTGACATTACTTTACAACTGACAGTTATGGTATAAAATTCTCATCGTATTAGGATGACGAAAGGCATTCTAGTTGCAATAACACTAAGTATGGGGGGACTGTTTATACTAAAGCACTCAGTGTGGGCACAAGCAGTCCTACAATAGTATGTTTGGATAAACGATACCAGAGTGTAGATTATCAACTTTGGAAGAACGAGACCAGAGAGTTGATTATCAACTTTCACTACCATCATGCATGATACTGAGATCCTAACAACCATGAGGTCAACAGCCGTGTGTAGTCCTACACTACTGATGGCTGTAAGAGCTAGGGACCTAGGAGTGCATGCATAGGCTAAAGGTTTTATACATGTTCTGCATAGAAGAATTTTGTGGTACACTACAGGAATACTTTGATGATATTAGACTCCAGTGGCAAGCCCAGTTCATATTTCAAGGTATGTAAAACTGATCAATACTGGCAATGTGGCAAGCGGGACTCTTCTATTACTGTGTTCTGAATCAATGTGGTTGCTATGTAAATGTTTCCATTTTAACATAAAGGATACTGAGTTGTATAAATGAGTTATGCATCTTCATATAGTATGAAATAGTAAACAGGTACACTGCTAACTTAGCAGTATAATACGTATCTCTTAGTGGCAATAATAGCTAAGATATTTGTCTGCTTAAGCTCTTGTTTACCTTACAAATGCTTCTTCCTCTCACTAATAAAACCAATTAGCTACCTACTACAGAATGCCTGACCAGACTGTTCGCCAAACTTAGTCTCTTGTGGCCTAATAGAAAATTTGCACCAAGTAACCTGATACACAGACAGTTATCAGTGAGTTAAGATACGTACTGTAAGATCCAAAATCCAGTGTACAATATATAATCTAAAGTACCTAGTCTCCAGCTATTAAGAGTCCTGCAGAAAATATATTACTACCATGTAAGCCACTTGCAAACAATTTGGTTAGCAAGAGATCCTGGCCTAAGGTTACACAGTGACATACATGCAGATTCCTCTTGTCTAGTGTTTACAGGTACCATTTCAAACTCTCTGGAAGGTCATATTTGTTTATAACTTTACTTTCAAATATTGATGCATTTTCGCATATCATAGATAATGGCCAAATATGCATTTATAGCTAGCTGTAATAGTTTGCTAGCTACACCCTGTAGTTGCCTCAGAGTCGCTATCCAGCTCTTCTTGGTGCTCGTCTCCAGTCTCCTCACCATCTCCCCAATGTATATGTAGTACAATTCCGTGGTTTTGATTGGCCCACTCCTGTATGACTCATCAAGCAATAAGCTCATTGGTTGTTTCCATGCAACGGTGACTGTGCCCATATATGGTCAGGTTAGCTACAGTAACTACTAGACAGCCACCAGGTGTGTCCAGATTCAATTAGCCACACGTGACCTTATTCAAATTAATAGTGGGCCGGTCTAAATTGCATAGATCCCTCCCAAAGGGAACTAAGCCACATGAATACCATTGGGAAATGGGGGTGGTATTCTCAAACCAGGCCTTCCTCACCTAGATTTTATCTCGCAGCCATAGAAAAAAATTTGAGAGTTTTCTCCATGGCTGTGAGATAAATATTGGGCAAAGAAGGCCTGGGTTTGAGGTTAGGGTAATTCATGCAGCATAGTTCCCTCTGAGAGCTGAACGTATACTGATCATGCAAAAATTTAATACTGATATACCTAATCGAATTCTTTGAAATTCACAACTGCACTAGCTCCTCTAAACAAGCCACTACACTGGCTAAATACTTTACTTTGCATTTACTCTATCAAGCAATTTCAACTATATACCTTATGAAAATAGTGCTATCATAATCCTATCTTATGAAAGGCTATCTCCATTAGTGCAAGTGTACCTCTGTAAGTAAATATTAGTGATTTCTTTAGCATAGGTGTCATAATGGACTACCTCTGTAAGTAAATTTAAGTAATTTCTTTGCATGTTATTATTGTAAAAAAACAACCATCTGTTAATGGATAAGATAAGTGCATGCTTTTTTACTGTTCATATAAATAAGACTTAAATATCCACTAATACCACCTTTTGTTGTTTGTATTGCACTCCATTAGCAGGTTGGTTGCTATTTTTATGCCTTGCAAACAGCATCAGTAGTTGCAGAGGTTATCCATTAGCGACATCTAGTTACATTAGAGCCTGATGGAGATAGGCAACCTCTCTTAAGCTGAAACTCTGATAACACTATACAGGTGAAGCATATTAGCTACAGTAGAGTATGTATTTAAGTGCACGTTAGCAATTTTCACTGTAGCTATAAGTATAAAGAGGATTGATATGCCTTAACATTAGCTGTGTTCAGTCCCCAGTCGTTACAGTCCAGCAGAGAATGCGTACGAAGTAATGGTTCCTGTTTGAATTATTTTGTCATGTAAACAATAGCAGTAGCTTGAAGTTTGTATAGCCAATTAGTATTTAGTGTTTGTAAAACAGACTTCGATGTGTATCTAGTCAAGAATTAATATCAAAATGTAATTATATATACGGATAGTAGATTTGCTTTGAACACAGTACCTGCAGGTTTGCTAGTATACCCCGGTTATACTATTCAGAAGTCATGATACTGGTAGTGATTCAATGCGATTCTACAGATGAACACATAATAAAGCCCTTGTATATATAGTACTATACTTGTACCTAGCTACACTGTGGTTTTTTGATGATAAAAGAGTAAAGTTTAGAGAATGCAATGAGAAAAAAGACAGTGATATGATTTGTAGCATTGGATAATGCATCTAACAAAATTATTTCTTCCATTACTAAGTTAGTATAGCTGAAGTGGCAATTAGCTAAACAAAAGTACACATTCTTACAATGGATTTTGATATTTCTGACATTAACAGCTGTGCTCACTACCCTACTGAATTATAATTGGGTGAATAGCTATGTAATACTCTAGCTAAAATAGCGTATCAAACATTCAGTGACATGAGATGTTCCTGAAAAAAAGCATGTTTCATAACTAATGGGTGTCATTGGGTGAGGTACTTGCTTTGGGCTGTAGTGTTATCTTAGCTCTTAGACTACCTTATGAAAAGTTATCTCCATTAACACGCCTCAGATAACCACTGTAAGATAACATTACAGTGATTTCTTTACATGCTACTGTTGTTGTCTATACAATCAATCTGCTAATGGTCATAGAGTGTGCATTTATTCTTAAAAGTGCATGCATGCTTGCATGCTTGCTCTGTAGCTATAAGACTTATGATCTGATCCAGTTCCTGTTTATATTGTGTAGTGTATGCTGTTTTTATTTTAATGGCTGTTAGTGTAGGTAGGCGTCACTAATGGAGACTCTGTAAATTAACATTGATGCACTTTAGCTACATGTTGTTGTCCATGAGAAAAGAAAACAAATCTGCTAATGGAGTGTGCACTTATGAATTAAGTGCATGGTGCTTATTTTTGCTCTATCTATAAACAGGAACCGTGATTAAGACATGGTATGTACGCTATCGGAGATCGCACAGTTATCATTTAAGTAAAGCTAAAGTTTGGTTGCATGTAGCTGCTCACAGTATTTGCATGACCTGTGTCTATAAAATTGTTCCTGAAAGCCAGTGGACTATGCAGGACATTAGCTGGATTTTCGTTGCTTCCCTTCTACTGTTAAGATGTTCAGCAACAACAATTGCAGGTGATGACTAATTAGTTTTCCTTCCGTGACACTTATTATAACAGCACTATGCACTAGTAGCGATGTTGGACTCTCGCCTCATGCGGCCGAAAGTGTCTACGTCACTTTCTATGCGAAAAACAGCACCGCCAGTTCCGCGGTACTAAACAACTTTGAAAAATAAAATATATAGATCGATGATCTAGGGGTACTTTGTTATGCTGATTCCAAATCTGCCAGTTTAAAGTGAATAGCTTTGTTTAAGTGTTGTACTCCTGCACAGTCACTTTCTATACGAAAAACGGCACCGCAAGTTCCGCGGTACTGAATAACTTTGAAACATAAAATATATAGATGATCTAGGGGTACTTTTTTATGCTGATTCCAAATCTAGCAGTTTAAAGTTAATAGACATTTGAGTATCGTACTCCTGCTCAGCCAGGTCGAACTAATGCTTACCATCATTGAATCTATAACGCCTTCTGATCGTAAGCACAGGTCCAAGCGAAACACTTTAGTGCAAACCGCATCTTTTTCTGACCTTCCTAACTCAAGATATATCGAGTTGAAGTTTATATTAGCTATATATGGCGGCGCTGCGCCAGTGCCAATCTTTACGCATCAATTTCCGGGTACAAAGTTCGGCTAGTCAGCCGTAGTCATATCTCAGGAACGGAAGCACGTATCAAGATGCGGTTTTTTTCAGAGCGTTTCTCAAAGCATAAAGATTTCAAATACGTTAACAGCTACAGGATCCGAGAAGATTTCATTTTTTTCCTGACATCGCTAGCATGCACTAGATAGTTTCGGACACCAAGGTAGAGATACGAAAATCATAGTACATGCAGTTTGCACTACTGAACATGGACATTTATGCACGCAATTCACGAGCCACTTGTAAAAATTGCACTGCAGACCACAAATATACTGCAGGTTAGAGCATTGTGTACTACTTACGCTACGCCGTCCCAACTCCAGCTCCAGCAAACCTCATATCATAAGGAGGCTTCAAAATTTCAAATTACAGACGCTTGGTTGCATGGATGTCAGAATGTAGGTAGTAGGGTACAGCTGCCACAAAGAAGGATTATTCGGTTTCTATTGGGAGGTGAGACAGGCAGACCAGCACTTTATTAATACCGCGAGCCAGCCAGTCGCGAAAATAACTAAACCACATTTGCCTATACCAGTGATGCAGGAGTAGCTACATAATACAACTGACCTTCAGGAGAATGATGTCTCTGTCTGTAACACGCGTCCAAGGATGAGTCACGGGAGAGCGAAGAGAGTGGGCGGAAACTCGCACGCATCGCTCGACCATACTGTCTGTCTCCAGCGCTCATATTTCTACTTTTATAGAAGCTACACAAACTTTACTAACCTTGAAGCTATAGTAAGGCTCCCTTGGTGATAGACTAGCTGGCCCGCGAGACTGGTGATAGACGTGTCCAGATCTCCGACTCCTCGCCATCCACAAGTTCGAATACGGATGTCAGCTCACGCGTGTACGCAATATTACTTTTCGCTGCGGCGCGCGCATACGGTGAATTTGCGGTATGAGGCAGCCCTGGTCTGTCTGTGTCTGTCTGTCCACTGAGGCTCGCTCCCTTTCGCCCATTTATGCGTGCATCAGTGAGGTAGCTACCGGAGTACGTTTGGTCTAGCTTTATACTAGCTGTATATAGGTACTGGCCATTACAGCAGTTAATAGCAGCTCTTGCAGTGATCATATTGATTGTGTGTACAATATTACTTGCACAGTACATAATAATATAGCTATCCTCCCTTAATAATGTAGCTATCCTATGTTAAAAGTATAAATACTATAGTGAACCGATCAAATACTTGCAAGCTCAAGTGGTCTTGACTGCATTTATTTTCTTACTGCTGAGTTGCTACTGGAACAGTAGGTTTCTTCGCTTACAGTAGACATTATTTGCTATTTATTTTAATTAAGAATCCAAAAATTTAATTGGATACATCACTCATGCTATTATTGCATGCCCCTTCCCCAGAACTGAATGTCACCATATCTGTAGACTACACTCCTCCTCCTGGCTTCACTCCGGGTCCCAATGAGTACAGGGCAGCTTCTGGTCCTGTGACTGTTACCTGCACTGCTATAGCGCCAGGAACTGGGGCAGTGAGCTACTGGTGGTCATCCACCTGCAGGGACTGCCCCTTCCAGTCATCCAAACGCGAATCAACTTTAAGATTAATCAGACGAGGAACTGTTCACTCTGGTGACAATGGTATTCACACCTGCTCTGCTAGTAATGATAAAAGTAATGGAAGTGCAAGCATTACTTTTATTGTAGTAGGTAAGTTCCAGCAAATTGATATACCAATTTTGTGTTTATAATAACGGCAACTATCTCTTCATACTGTATGATAGTAAAATCCTTCTGAATAATTGAGTTATGACCTGCCACTATATACCCTTAGAGACATTTAAAAAAATCTTTCTCCAAAATTTAAGCAGTCACAATAAAGAAACTTGTAAACATATTATTTTGATTTACAGGTGTAGGAATACACGTTTTTGATGGAAATCCATTTGGCTCATTCCCAAACAATGGACTGGTTATTTCCTCAACTATGAAGCAAAGTAAAGTTTTCTACACCTTTCGTTTCTTCTGCCGCTCTGATTCAATGGAGGCAAATGTTGGATATCTTATTGGATTGAATGAAGAAAATATCACCACTGATGATGACTTTACAATTGACAATCCACAACCGGGAGAACTTAGAGTAATTAATGGTACACAAAACTTAACGACAAGTGAGCAAGGAGTATACACTTGTCGCATACCTCTAAGAAATGGAGCTATAGAAGAAATTAACATTGGTCTATACCCAAATGGATTTGAAAGTAAGTGCCTAATTCTTGAGTGTCCTAAAAATATTGCTCTAGATCTAAGAAATGTCATTGTAAATAACTAACCAGCTAACCATGTTATACTTTTTTATGTTCAGCAATACATACTCTATGCTAGAAGTACTGCAAAAGAGTGGAAAATTATTACGATTGCTTATTTTAATACTCACCCAGCAACACCCAGTATCACTAACTTGACATTCTTTCCGGGAAACACATCCTCTAACCTGACCTGCACCTCCACTGGCTCTCCTGCTACCAATGTCACTTGGATGGGAGATGGACAGCCACTGACCATTGATGGGAGCATCTACCAACAGATTCAGAGAGTAACAAACAGAAAGGAGTCAACTTATGAGAATGTACTGATCATTAATAATCAAATGCTCAATACCGGTAACTATACCTATTCATGCAAGGTCGAAAATTATTTGGGAATGAATAAACAGAGTAATGATCTCACAGGTATGATTATTTGGAGATATGCAGTTTATATAAGGGACACAATAATAGTTATTGTAGACACCTAAAAATATTCGATTATACGTGATGGCAAGATGCTTAGTTAAGAGAACTATGGATCTCAAGAAATAGCTAGTCTAAGAGAGTGTATTGCTTAAACAAGTGAAATTATGTATAAAGTAGCATATTATCCATCAATAATATACTTGGCAATTGATATTTCTACCATTATGTACTGTAGACTATATATACTTGCTATTTCCTTTCCCCAGTTGTTCTCCCAGTCGTTACTATCACTGAGCATGGCACTCCAATGGCAGGAGAGACATCATTTTACCTCAACTGCACTGCTGTCCTACCATACTGGGCACATGTATTGGGAAAACCAATTATAGAATTTGCTAACATCAGTGCAGGAATTAACATTTTGATAAACAATACTGTTATGGTAGACAAGTCTACTTTTATCCGTATTCTCCAATTTTCCCCCCTGCAAACATCTCATGGAGGTGATTACATATGCCAGGTTACATTCAACTCAAGAACTGTTTCACAGAATATCTCTTTTACAGTTCAAAGTAAGCTATAAATATTGCCTATTCTATACAGGCACATCCTAAGCTAAAGATCTGCTTTGATACTTAAAGTTTTCACCTCCATCAATACTAAAAATGAGTATTTAAGTATAGTTCACTTAGAATGAGCCTCTAGTCTATGTCTATTCTCCTAGCAAAAGAACACTTCTGCTATAAAGGAATCACTATATTACACATCCAAGAGGTGTGGGGCAAGCTTCACAAGGTTATTGCACATATTGGTGATTTCTACTATAAACTACCTTTTCACATGCTCAGCACATGCTTCAGTGAAGTTGAGTCTGTTGTCATAGCAATTAAGAATTTGAATGGACTTCCTATACTTAGTATGCCCTGAGGACTGTCTTTTCCTTCATGCGTTCAAAACTGTCAATACTTTAAGTTCATTTCTGCATGCATAATACATATCTTTATCCCGCAGTTCCCGCTCCTACTGTCACTGTCACTGCTGATAATGATCTCATTTATTACGCTGGCAGTAATCTGACATTGATATGTATCATTACTGTTAATGGGGTGGATGATCTTACCGGCACTACCATAAATCATACCTGGATTGGACCACGTGGGAACGCCCTCGTTAATGGCAGACATAATAGGAGAATTACCGTTACTGATGCTACTGAAGGTGTTAATGGTACCTACTCTAGCATGGTGGTGCTCACTCCCCTCCACATTAGTGATACTGGAAACTACTCCTGCCAAGCTGATGTCAGTCACATGTCAGAATTTATATCATCGTCTGATGTGGGCACAAGTCAATTAATGATAAATGTTAAAGGTAATGGAAGCTGGATAACAGTAAAACAGTAACTATTATTACTGGTGTGCAAGTACTTACTGATCATGTATGCTCAATTTTCCAGCTCAAGTACTATGTAATACTTGCATGTACCAATACGTTTGCAGTGTCAAGTAAAAGGCTTAGTTGAGATGCATATAGAGTAAATCCTACTTTTACATTTGCTATTAGCTATTATGAGTTTTGTATGCATGTAACTTTGCCACTACAAGCACTGCTGCTCTAATATATTCATTCACATAATTGTGACATTAACAAATAAATATTTAATAGTAACTAGTGCTGGTATGTAAAGTATATTAGGAAGTATATTAGCTTCATTTCCAAGCCTAATAATAAGGCATGGCAATGAGGCTAGAAGTATTTTATCATTGGCCGTATAGTATAGCTGTCAGTGTTTGCTTCTTTAGCTCCTAATGTGTCAGTGATGATCTCCACTGATGGCTCAATGACTGCTGGAGAACCCTTCTCTATCACATGCTTTGCCAACATACCTGATAATTTGGAAGCAACCTTTACTGTGACATGGATGAACATTGACAGCGTAATGGAAATATCCACTAACAGAACTGCTGTTTATTCTCGTATTACACTTAAAACATCTGATGCAGGTCTCTATACATGTGTGGTAAACATCACCTCTCCCTACCTAGACAGTCCTCTCATTTTAAATGATGCAATAAACATCACTGTTCAGAGTAAGTCAGTGGATTAGTATGTACTTTTAACCCAATTATTAGTATAAGCAGTACATGCAGCTATGTGAAATAGCATGTATGAAATAGTACTGTAACTGGGTCACTGTGTTTAGCATACGCATTGACATATATATATTATAATAAAGGAATTGCACTAACAAAATGTACCCCATAATACTTGATCTTGAGCATAATTTTATTGACCGTCCACCATTTCTGTACCTCTTCTAGTCCAACAGAAATAGCATAAAAACTTGGCATCTTTCAGCATAGCCTCACTGTTAGAGTTGTGATTTCCTCATAAGATACTTTATGGTTGTAGTACTCACAGAATGGTCATTTTGGCATTCTAGCTTGTTGATTTATCTCCTCATGTAGACACACTATAGTATGTGCTAATTCTAAACATAAGTATAATAATTCTGACCTATGTTGTGTTTTGATAGAGCGGTATGGTAATTCATTGGTTACGCAGCATCATTATGATTTAGTATGGTAACCCATTGGTTACGTAGCATCATTATCATTTTGATATCCTTATTCATATAGTCCCTCCTCCTGAACTAACTGTGACCCGTGACCCTGATGCCAGTGCAACTCTATACCAGGGCGATAATCTTACACTAATCTGCACTATCCAGTTTGATACAGCAGTGGACACACCTGTGATTGTGATTGGACAATTGAGTGGACATCCCTTCCAAAACACTACTTCAGAGAAACCATACCGGTTTCAAAAAACCATCACGGCTACCACTTCTGATAATTTTACCTGTACCGCCACCATTAATCCTACACCAGATACCACAAATGTTGAGGGTAGTGAGGAAGTGTACAGTAAATTAGCTGTTACTGTAGGTAAGTATTCAAAATATCAAGAGATGTGTGTTTTCAGTGTTTAATTACTTTGCTAATCGTCAGAACTGGCTGTCACCATTAAAGTATTCTATATCCATCCTCCCAGACCTGAATGTCAACATAACTGTAGACTACAATCCTCCTCCTGGCTTCACTCCGGGTCCCAATGAGTACAGGGCAGCCTCTGGTCCTGTGATTGTCACTTGTATAGTAACAGGAGGGATTGGAAATATAACCTACCAGTGGTCATCCACCTGTAATGCCTGTCCTTTCAAAAGTTCAAACTCCACTAGTGTGCTTAGAAGAGCCGTTAACTCACGTGACAGCGGTAACCACACCTGTACTGCATATGATAGTAATACTGGAAATACTGGAAAAGCAGGCATCAAATTCAATGTTACAGGTATATAATTTCTTGTGTTTTGTGTTTCATCATATGCAGTGAATAGCAATTGTGCAGTGTGATATTACAGACAGCTGTACTAATAATATGTCTACATGGTAGAACAGATTGACATGTTGGACATATTCTAGAAAACGTACTGTGGCAGTCATAAAGGACCTAGTTCAGTTATAGTGTACAACCCGATCAAAGTTGTTTTTACATAGCCTCATTCCCAGGCTCCACTGCCCAGTGTTTTTTGCACTTTGGAAAAACACGACCGGCCTGTGTTTTTCCAAAGTGCAAAAAAAACACTGAGAAGTGGAGCCTGGGAATGAGGCTAGTTTCTACAAATAATTATAGTAATTTTTTATTTATGCAGGCTATGGAATATACATTTTTCATGGAGAGCCAAGGGGTGCCCTTTCAAACAATGAGCTAGCTACTTTTCTTGAACATGCAAATAATTCTTTTTATTTTCGTCTATACTGCCGCTCTGACTCTATGATGAAAAATGTTGGGGAACTGATTGGACTTGACAATATGACTGTCTTGAACAGCAGTTTCTTCACAATCACCAACTCACAACCTGGTGAACTTGAAGTGGTGAACAAGGATGGATTTAACCAGACCTCCTTACCTGATCTTAAGCAGGGAATATATACCTGTTGCATACCTCTGGAAAATATGGCAATAAAGGAAATTAATATTGGAATATACTCCAGCGGATTTAATAGTAAGATACCATTATTAGAATGCGTGACCCAATATTTAATTGATATTAAATTTACTGCATAGCTTATTCAAATATACAGCTACACCGAGTATCATAGACATGGAATTCACTTTTGGACTACCCTTTACTTTGACCTGCACTTCAACTGGTTCTCCTGCTACGAATGTCACCTGGATGAAGGATGGCCAGCCGCTGAACACTCACACTGGAAGTACCTATCACATGACACAGAATGTGACAAACCGCAAACAGTCCACATATGAGAATGTGCTCTTCATCAGTGATTCTCTGACCAATATAGTCGGCCATACTTACACCTGCAATGTTTCAAATGTACTGGGATCAGCCTTAGAGAACCACACTGTAACAGGTATTTGGGTACACAGTTCGCACATCTATCTCTCACTATAATACATTAAATAGGAGTAAATGGGAAAACTGTACAATCAGTATTTCATTTTTATTTTTATGGCATGCCATAGTGTAAAAGGTATATACCTTCATCTCCCTCAGCCCCAAATGTATCAGTGATGACTTCCCCAAAGGGCTCAGGTACTGCAGGAGAGGAATATTCCATCATCTGCAATGTTAATGGTACTGATGACCTAGATGCAGAATTTCATCTCATGTGGATAGCCCCAGACAAGAGTGAAGTAACAAATCAAATAAGAAATGATAATCATCTGACTCATACCTTCAGAGCAGACATAGCTGATGCAGGCTTGTACACATGCATAGCTAATATCACCTATCTAAACAGCTCTCTCATTTTGAACAACACAATAAGTATCACTATTCAAAGTAAGTCAGTGATTAAGTAAACAACTCTATGTTAGGTAAGCTTACAGGAGCCCGGGGCACTTAAAATAAGAGAATACATTAAAGCTTTGCTTTCCACTCATTCTTTGTAAGTTTTAACTTAGCACTGGACCTCATTCAGTTCACATACATAAGTTGTGTTCATGACAGTATACCCATACTTTAAGTATGCATTCTTACTTCTGCAGTTCTCACCCCCACTGTGTCAATCACCCATGGTAGTGAGACTCCAATTTATGCAGGCAGCAATCTATCCCTAATATGTACTATCACTCTCAATGGAATACCTATGGATGCACTCAGCAATATTACAGTCAACAGCTCTTGGGCTGGGCCATTTGAAAAAGCCAACGAACGTGCCACTTCTGATGTAATACAAAACAATACCGTTTTTACAAGCACCTTAATGGTCACTATGCTCCACATAAGTGACACTGGGAATTACTCCTGCCGAGCTATAATTAGTCATACATCAGATCTAATACTGTCATCAGAAACAGGTTTAAAAGAAGATATTATAGTTGTTGAAGGTAAGTACAATATAAAACATAATTATTACTTTGGATCATAGTACTGTAGTGCATGTATTGAGCAGCTGGTACATAATGGTAGTGAGATTACTGATGCAATAAATAGTGAACCAAATTTTATTGCAGTGAAATTTCAAGATTTTCTCCACATATGTCTTGCCATACTAATAGATGATGTAACAGCTAAGGTAGCAGTAAAGTTTGCGATAAATCTTACACATGGGGTTAAAGGTATAGCAACAAAACTGTATGAGGTGAAGCCGAGTGCAATGTTGTTGCCATTCCTTCAATCCACTCACAAAAATTTATCCCAAGTCACTTCTACCCATACTATTATATTAATTATTCTATCAGTTTGCAGCCAATCTGGGCACAGAATATGATATTGTGTTGATAGCCCAGAGCAACAATGTAGTGCATTTAGTGAGTCATTAATTTTAACTGTCTTTTATACTCGTGATAAACAAAAGTATCTGATGCAGCCTTGTACAAATAGATCACTGACTTCACAGTAGGTTAGTAATGACTGCTATTTTAGTCCACTTCACAGATTAAAACGCCTACGGCATGAATCATGACTATAATTCTATACCTATTGTGGGTATGTGCAACTAACACAATCAAGTCGTGGTGGGTATTTTATTACATAGAGAAGCTACACATTTCTCTATTATAACAGTACTTCCTGGAACTGGATTCTAAATTGCTATGGCCACATTAAAACCTTCAGTCAATTACTGCAAAATCTTGAGTATAAGGTTATGTGACTTGTCATGCATGTTATTATTACAAATGAGCCTTGGAGGCTAACACATGCCCCCCTCCCTCCCAATCCTATGTTTTGATAGCCTCTCCAACGTAGCAGCCTACTATGCTGTATATCTTGTGCAGTCATTAGAGCTAATTACCCACACTTCCTGTGTGTGTAGAACATGGGAGAATCTAGGATAGAGGCTATCAACTATATGTCATAGTTTATGTCAGTACTTCAGAAGTATTGCAGAATAATTTGTCAACTTCAAGTTAGTGCATACAATTTTATTCAAAATTGCAACACACAAACTAGCAGTGTACTATGATGATAATATAAGCACTTTAATATGATCACTGGTATTGTTTTTTCAGCTCCTGTTTTGTCAGTGGAAACTTCTACTAAAGGGTCAGGGGTTGCTGGAGAGACACTCACTATCTGTTGCTTCGTTAATGGTACAGAAAATCTAGCTGCAAACTTTACTCTGACATGGATGGATAAAAATGGCAATATAGTGAAACGTTATACTGGGAGAGACAGCAATCTAACCCATACCTTCAATCCAAAAGTATCTGATGCAGGGCTCTATGTATGCAGTAGTGTTATCACCTCTCCCTACCTGGATGACAATGCTCTCTCTAGAAATGAGACACTAAATGTTCATATTCAGGGTAAGTCATCATTTTAGATTTTGTGAACATTGCTGTAACTGCAAGTTGTCTTAGACCTAATGCCGTAGCTACCTAGTGTTGCTTTAATACTTACTTCATAACTATTTGTGATTTTTTTTCAATAATAAAAGTGCTCATCTCTTGCATAGGTATTGTTAATGTCTGCATGTTCAGGCTCACCCACACAATATAGTTTGTCACGTATTTCAACAGGTGGTAAGTGGATTTTTTACCGGAAGATATAATATTGCTATGATGTGTGACAAACTGAATAGTGTGGTCCTCTATGTGTGCTAAAATGCAGTAGCTAGCTATAACTATAGAACACTTTGAACTGTAGGATAAATAGAATGCTGACCTGTACATGCATGTGATGGATAGAAAACTAATTTACTATTCATGGCTTGCCTCAATATATATAATCAGTAGCTAAGGCTTAAGTATGGCATTCAGTACTATAACAGATATATAATATTATCTCCCTCAGCCCAAAACATATCAGATGTATCAGTAATGACTTCTTCAGAGGGATCAACTACTGCTGGAGAGGAATATTCAATCAACTGCAAAGTTAATGGTGCTGATAATCTAGATGCAGAATTTCATCTTATGTGGATAGCCCAGAACAAGAGTGAAGTTGCAAGTCAAAGAAGGAATGATAATCACCTGACCCATACCTTCACTGCAGACATAGCTGATGCAGGCCTGTACACATGCATAGCTAATATCACCTCTTCCTATATAAACAGCTCTCTAATTTTGAATACCACGATGAGCATCACCATTCAAAGTAAGTCAGTGACACATTAAGGAACCCTAGCTCTATGTTTATGTTTAGTTAAGCATATATGCAAACTCTGCTTTAGAGCACTGAAAGGAATTTAATTCTGATAACTAAAACATTAGGTAGAGAAAATAGAATACATCAGAATATTGCCTTCTACTCATCCTTTGTAAGTTGTAACTTTGCACTGGACCTTATTCAGTTCACATGCATACATTGTGTTCATGACAATGTAAGCTTCTATTTGTAGGGTTGCTAAAAACAGCACACATCTAGGACATCATTATTATCCTGACAGTACAATAACTCTCTAAGTATGCATTCTTATTTCTGCAGTTTCCACCCCCACTGTGTCCATCACCCATGGTAGTGAGACTCCAATTTATGCAGGTGGCAATCTATCCCTGATATGTATTATCACTCTCAATGGAATACCTATGGTTGCACTCAGCAATATTACAGTCGACAGCTCTTGGATGGGGCCAAGTGAAAAATCCATTAAAGGTGTAAGAATTTCCATTACTGATGCAACACAAGAAAACAACACAGCTTTTACAAGCATATTAATGATCACCACCCTCCATATAAGTGATACTGGGAATTATTCATGTCGAGCTACAGTTGGTCATATATCAGACCTAATACTGTCATCTGAAACAGGTTTAAAAGAAAAACTTATAGCTGTTACAGGTAAGTACAGCAAATTATTACAGATGTTTTGATTGCACACACTATCAGTGGATGGAACAGCCAATCCTCCACAATGTGTTGTAGTTCTGCAGTGCATGTATTGAGTGGCTGATTCTTAAATATTTTTTATCTTATAGTAGTGAAATTACTGGTGCAAAAGGCAGTGAAATTAATCCCCAAATTTTATTGCAGTGAAATGTCAAGTTCTTCTCCAATGGCATGCCATAGATTATGTAACAGCATGGATATAACAGTAAAATTTGGGGTAAATCCCACTCATGGTATATTAATAGCCCAGAACAACAATGTAGTGCACGAAGTGATCATTATCTCACTTGTGACCACGTTCATATCAAATGTATCTGATATAGCCATTTACAAATAAATCACTGAGTATTGATGTTCGCAGAAAGTCATGACTACTATGTTAACAGTTTGAAACTCCTATAATGTAAAGAAGGTATTTGAGAATTACTCAGTTACTATAGTAACTGACTTTTCCACCCTCCCATATTTCCTAAAAAAATGTTCTTAGACTGGGGGTGGGCTTACACAGAAGAGCTATACATTTGCTGTGGCTACTCAGTTAGCATCAAACCCTTAAGTGAATTGCTATAGGTATTATAAGCTCTCTAGACTGTATTGTCTGCATAGAATGCAGTGCATAGTGGGAAGTTATAGGGAGGAAGATAGCGTATTAATGTACTCATGTTGCTATAGTAGTGCCTATGCCAATTGATCACACATGACAGCATACAAGATCTCTGCTCTCCAACTACTGTTTACTGTCCTTTTAGCAGAGGTGTACCTGACTCTGAGATCAAAGAGTTTCTAAATGGTTTATGCCTAAATGCGGTACCAGAGTAGAATGTGCAGTTCATATAGTCAAACAATGAGTTAGCCTCAACCCCAGGCTACACCCCCTGAAAAATAATCACTCTTTTGGGGGGTGTGGCCTGGGTATAAGGCTAACCATGGGTAGTAGAATGTAAGAGTATAATAATATAAATAATGTAGTTAAATGTCAGACACACATCTAATAATTATAGCTATCAGTAAAGCATTAGCTCGATTTACAGACTGAATATGACCATCATTATGAGTTTAGTGATGACTATTAGCTTTTCCTAACATCCAAGCATCTATATAATATTAAATTTATTTTTGCCAAGTCACATAGCCTCATTTTCTCTCCCCACCCACGCTTCCTGGGTGGTCAGAATGAGAATCTAGGGTGGAAGTTAGTACTTACATGTATTTAAGATTTAACAATTGCGGAATAATTCTGCCAACTCTGAGTTAGCTCACACAACCCTTATTCAACATTGCACACGTGCAAAGTAGTAGTGTACCAAAAGAATTAAAATACTTACGGTTTATGTTTCTTACTCTTCCAGTTCCAGATGTGTCAGTGGAAACTTTTACTAAAGGTTCAAGGATTGCTGGAGAGCCACTCACTCTTTGTTGCTTTATTAATGGCATAGACAACCTAGCTGCAAATGTTTCTATGACATGGATGGATAAAAATGGCAATACGGTACAAAATTACACCGGGAGAGACAGCAATCTAACCCATACCTTCACTCCAAAAGTATCTGATGCAGGGCCCTATGTATGCAGTGGCATTGTCACCTCTCCCTACCTGGATGACAATGCTCTCGACATAAATGGGACACTAAATGTTTCCGTTCAGAGTAAGTCATTTGAAGTTTATTGTTTTGGTGTGAAAACTCAATACCTGCCAGTCACTACACTCAGGTATCTGCTGATGCATTTCCTAACATGTGTGCTCATCCTTTAGATTTGCTTAGGTTTTATCATCATACCGCTGGATCTAAAGGCAGATAGACTCTTATAGATCCCCTCACTTCGCCTATTAGCCTGAGCCACTTCCACTTTGATAAAGTACCCACCTAAAAAGTGTTTAGGCTTGTTGGTCTAGAATTATGACAACCATAATTGTATACTCTTCAATGCCCTGATATAACCATAAGGCATAGGCAGTAGGCATCAATTTCAAGATTGCTCCAAATATAGGCCACTTTATGGCTTTGTACGGCTAATTAACTTTAAATGTAAAATACCTTCCATCGCACATATGCTTAATAATAATCTTGTCATGATAATTGCATTTTGCAGTCCCTCGACCTACACTGACAATAACCCGTGACCCTGATGCCAATGTGACCCTCCGTCATGGAGATCCCCTCAACCTGACCTGTACCATCCAGCTGGATCCAGCAGTGGACAGTGATGTGGTGGTGACTGGCGAGTTGAGTGGACCAGGGGGGACTACCAGAAATCCTACAATGGTCTCAGATAAAAGATATCAAATGAGCCTAGCAATACTCTCATTGAATGCTAGTAGTTTAGAGACATACAATTGCACTACAGTCATTGATATCAAATCTAGTATGAATGTCATGGCGAGTGAGGAGGACTACACAATACTTAATATTTCAGTAGGTAAGTACAACTTTTTTTAGCAAGTTCTTAGCAAAACATAATCAGGTATGTAGTAACTGAGGACATTACTTCAATACCCTTGTTTCATCTTTTTAATTAAGTGTCAAAGATGCATGCATATGTGTGATAGTATAGTTGTCAAGGTAGTTAATTATGAAACGATATCAAGGTTACTTTCTTTGTTCACCAGAACTAAGTGTCAACATAACAATCTCCTACACTCCTCCTCCTGGTGTTATGCTGGGTCCAAATGAGTACAGAGCAGCATCTGGTCCAGTCGATGTCACCTGTACTGCGATTGGAGGGACTGGAACCATAAACTATCAATGGTCATCAACCTGTAGAGATTGTCCTTTCAAATCCTTAACTTCACGCTCTATGAGACGAGGAGCTGTTCATTCCGGTGATACTGGTATTCACACCTGCATGGCTACTGTAGCTGATTCAGACATTGTAGGGAGTGCAAGTATTAACATCACTGTTACAGGTGAGTACATGTATTCATGCAAATTAAAATAAGAAAGTTAGTACTTACGGTTACTACTTTTCGCAGATAAGATTAATACACTTTACATTTCCAGGTGCAGGAATACATGTTTTTAATGGAGTACCAACTGGATCTCTCCCAAACAATGGGCTTGTTTCTCTTCACCCCAATCGTCAAACATTTAGACTTCGCCTTTTCTGCCGCTCTGACTCAATGATGGAAAGTGTTGGACTATTCATTGGACTTGATGGAATGCCTGTTGCTACACACAAAAGTACTTTCTTTGAAATTTCCAACCTACAGCCTGGTGAAGTCAGTGTAGTGAACTTTGAAGCGAACTCAACTAACCTAAATGCCAGTGGACAGGGTGTGTACACCTGCCGCATACCTCTGCGAAGTGGAGAGATAATGGAGATAAATATTGGAATTTATCCCAGTGGATTCATGGGTAAGTATTTACTTCTGTATAATAACAATAAAAAATTACAAAATAAGAAATAGCTAGGTAGAAAAAAGTTAAGTACAGTATGGATTCTATCTCAGTGGAGTCATAGGGTGAACTGTAGAGCATTGGGTTCCCAAACGTAACATTGGAAAAAAATCACCAGGGAGTTTATACCTGTCGTATTTCCCTAGCAAGTGGGGTGATCAATGACAGCAACATTGCAATCTGCCTTCCTGGATTCAGTCGTAAATTTGTTGCATGTATAGTAGTCTGAGGCATGCCTTTTACAAAATATAGTTGTATGGTGATGACATTAAATGGAGCCTATTACATGTGATACTGTTGCTATAGTTTATGTCAATAATATAATATGTCGTAAGTTTACTATCATACATCATTATTAGGTAAACCTGCTATTATGAGTGTCAGTTTCATGTCGGGATCCTCATCGTCTAATATCACTTGCTCCTCCACTGGCTCCCCTGCCACTGTTGTTATTTGGACCGTGAAGAATGGACTTGTACTGACCATGAGAGACGGTAATTCCACAATTGTTTATGGAATCAAGTACCAGCTAACACAGATAGTAGAAAACAGATCTGAATCCAGTTATACAAATGTGCTGACCATTAACACACTTTCAGTGGAAAACATATTTGAATATCAATGTGGAGTAATGAATGCATTGGGTAACAGTGATATGGTGAATGTTACAGGAGCAGGTAATGCTATTCCGATATTTATAGTATGGCTACATGTCGTTTTAATAGTCTTCTCCACACACATATACACACACACACACACACTTACACACACACACACACACACACGCACACACGCACATTCACGTACATGGGGGGACGGAGAGCCTAAGCAATGAAGCTACCCATGTACTGTATAATATTACAGCCAATAGCATAGCTCAAAATTGTGACCATTTCAAATATCTACTTAGTGATCATTTCCACTGATGGTAACGCAACACTTGGAAGAAGCTACACCCTCAATTGCACTGTCATTGGAATTGCCAGTGCAGAGGTTTTATATGAGTGGACTGGTCCAGATCCTGGGATACATAATTCTTCAATACTCACAATCAGTTCCATTGGATTTCAAAATGTTGGTACCTACAAGTGCTGTGCTACCATTGGAAGTCTAAATATTTTTGGAACCGAGACTGTGTCTGTCCGAAGTGAGTTATTGCACTCTTCTGCTAATTAGTATTATTGTATCATTGCACATATCAGCTGGAGTACCATTTGGCCGAAATGTCAACTTTTCTCTGCTGAGCCATGATTAGACTGCCTCTCTATAATATTGTGTTGTTATTAACTAATTAGACATGTAGTGGAGTATTCAGAGCTGCTAAATGACTTAAATGTTGATGCACTCACGAGTGTACAGATAAAGTTTTTGTGTTTTCAAAGGATAGCACAAAACCCTTAAGGCATTTTGTTGAATATGTAAGGATATTTTAATGGGTCTTATTGAGTCCATACAAAGTACATGTTCAAAATAGCGTCTCTGGCAGTTACATGAATGTCGTCTTCAAACTTGTGACGCATGAAAAGTCAGAAATCTGGACAAATCTAACACAGTTTTACCGAAAGACATAGCTACTACAGTTTCCAGGTTTAATAGTGAAGCTGATCCTTGAAAATATGTTGCAGAAAGAGACTATATCTACCAAACATCAGTTGCTTTTACATAGCTTCTCTAGCAGCACTGTTATGCATGCTTCTGAGTTATATAGTTTACGACAGGCTGGCTCGCGGCCGGTGTTGCCCTGCCCTAGTCATGATTCATGCTTCTACTCGCCTGCTATATCTTACACTAGGTAGTGCAATTACCCTCGTTACTGAATACAGAGTTATAACAGCTAAATATCAGACTTACCCCGGATAAATGGAGTCAAAGTCTTGGTTGGCTTTCATCCATTATGGATAGGTGGTACCAGAGTTTAAGAACCTTAAGCTCTTGCCTACACCAAACTGGGCTGAGTCCCCCTCTAGAAGATCTGTTGGACAGTTCTCATCCCTACACTTAGGGTATGCCTAATAGCTTTGTTTTGTATAGTTTGTAATATCAGGAAAGTCTTGTAACCCCAAACAACTGCTGTATGTAGTTACTAGCTGCAGCTCTGCTCACTTAGAAACTTTACACTTGGGAGTGTGATTACCCTCCATTAGAGTAAACTAAATAAGTTCCTTGTATATGTTTTCAATAAGATGTTTGTTTCATATGCATATTGGTGCTTTGAGTTGAACGTAACTGCTGTTAATCATCTGTATGCCCACACTGTAACCGATCATTTTCTTTCCCTAGTTCCTAAACCAGCAGTAACCATCTCCTCGAGTGCTGGAACCATCCATAGTGATGTATACACTGGCAGTGTCCTGACTCTGACCTGCACGGTCACTATTAATGAGCGGGTGCCACAAAATAACATAATGGCGAACATATCATGGACAAACGGTTCAACAATCGTATCCAATACTACAGATAATGAAAGGATTACTGTATCTAATTTACAACAGATTGGCACCTCTCGCAACTATACCAGTACCATTATGTTTAATACCCTTCGACAGAGTGATGCTGGGGAGTACAGATGCCAAGCTAATATCAGTTACCCATCTCCCTACGTTGCTGATGGCATTGACTCAGACAACCACACAATTATAACCCGAGGTAATAACATATAGGAATCACAGATACTAATGTTGGTGGTTTAATGAGCATGCATTTTTGAAATGTTTTAAGTTTTCTATAACAATAATACATGTGTATGTCCCGGAAATTCTTATTTGTATTGTGCTGGAGAGAAATTAAAGATTTATATACCTCTCAGTGACACCTCTAGGATGAAACTATTACATTAGAGATTAGCCTACAGCTGTCAGACACATGTTACCTATTGACCAAAAAAGATTTCGATATAAACTTGGTAACCAAAACTTGTCCACTGAGACAGTCATGCAATGGACAGTACAACTGCAGTGCTCCCTTTGCAACTGTGTCGCTCACTAACTCATCAAATACAGCAACAGATGCTACAAGTGAACACATACCCAATATTATTATATCCAATAAAACTAGCTTATAATTATCTAATGCCTTATACCACCCAATAGTTAGCTATTGTTTTTAATACAGCTGATAATCTGTTATGAACTGCTGCATGATTTGAATAAGGCTCAAGTAAGCAATATTTTTAAATTCACTAGAATTGTAGACAGATACAGGTTAAGGTGCATTACAGTATACCAGTGATCCATATTATTCTTCTACAGTTCCAATCATATCAGTGGCTATTCTTAATATTTCTGATGACACAAACGTCGTTGTTGGAGAGAGATTTATTTTTATATGTAATGTTTCCGGAGCAAACAAATTTAATGGAACAACCAAAATTGAATGGATTCATCCAAATGCTTCCATATTGGCATCCTCTGGTATTGGTACAACTCTTGAATATGGATTAAACAAAGTTGCACTTACTGATGCAGGATTGTATACCTGTAATGCCACTATTACCAACTCTATTCACTTCAAGAATGAAATTACTATGAGTGATACTCAGGAACTTGTCATTTCAAGTAAGTTAGTACTGTATGTAAGCAGCTTCTCAAACTTAATGCTAGTAATTATTTTCCTATCAGTTCCTGGTCCTATGGTGACTATAACAACCAATACCGAAGGTACCATCTATGCTGGAAGTATACTAGAGCTAATCTGTAATATCATTCTTGATGAAAACGTGGTAGCGAATAAACAAATACTTGTGGTAAACAGCCGGTGGACTGGGCCAGATGAGGACCTTACTAATGTAACAAGAATCACTCTCACCCCAGCAGTGACTACCTCAAGCCGTGGATTGTACATTAGTATGGTGACAATTAAAACTCTTCGGAAAAATGATACTGGGAATTACTCCTGCATGGTTACTGTCAGTCATAGTGAATCAAGATTTGTTACTAATGGAAGCAACATACATTCTTTCAATATTAACATTCAAGGTGATTTGTTTATTGTACCAAGGTCCAGTGATATATGAACAACTATTTCATTACTATATTATGCTTGTTTCAACAGATCCCAGAGTGATTGTATCCCTAACTTCCAATGCCACTCGTCTTCCCAACATGCCTCCCTACAACACCTTCTCCCTCACCTGCACTGCCACTGCACCAGAGGGTGTGGTCTCACCAAAGACCTTCACATGGTGGAGGCAGAATTCTATATTGAACACATCCTTAGACGAATTTCAAATCTCAAACAATACCCTAGACCAGGCAATGAGTACTAGTAAGCTTGTAGTGACAGAAACTGCAGCTGGGATTTGGCTTTATTCTTGTGAAGTGGCTATACCTGAACTATCCATTGTCAGCAATAGATCTAATGCCTATCATTCTATTAATGTTACTGGTAAGTCTTACTTTTGTATTGCATATGTACCATCATTTGACGGCACTGAATCAAGTTTTTTAGAATGTGTATGCAAGTGTGTGTGCTGTGCTTTATTTTACGTCCAGGAACGAGGCTCCCAGAAGAGCCTATACACACTACAACTGGCAATGTCACAACCAACTCAGCCACCATCTACTGGACTGTAACCACCATTGCCTTCACCCCAGAGACCTATGTGGTACACTATGGAACCAGTATGGATACACGTGATACCACAAGTGATCCGATAACTGAAAATAACTTCACTGCTGTGAAATACAATCTTTCGATCATACTAAAGGCACTGACATCTAATACCATGTACTTTTACCGTGTAAATTCTACTAACACTAATGGATCAGTTTTAAGCAATATTGCAATCTTTACAACTGAAGGTATGGTACTATGTAGACTGTAAATTGAAGACATTTTGATGGCTATATGCTTTTTCCATGCAGCTAGTGATTCATTTCCAACAATGGTTGTGGGCGGGGCAGCAGCTGCAGCAGTTGTGATTGTGATTCTCTGTATTGTGATTATTGCTGCTTGGAGGTGAGTGTAACAATAACATAGGGATTGCATAGGTGCAGTAAGGTGGAGTAATTCCCAATCATAGGCTGAAAAAACGAAATGGAGAAAAGGTTCATTTAAAGTCAGGTCCCACTGTACTTGACACTATGGTGGTCGACATTGAGCTCACTGCAGTTGAAGATATTGAAAATGACAAGGAGGAAGGTGCTGTGGTCTCAGACATTCAAGGTAGTGTACTGTCTACACCTTCATTGTCATATTGACATCAGCATTTTTACTTCAATCTGACAGATGTGACCCACAGGCAGAGCATTCCCATTGCTATATTTGGAGAGCACGTATCAACATTACACACAAAGAGAAATGAAGGTTTCGAAGCTGAATATAATGTGAGAACTTAGTCAATTATTGTTAGTACAAAGAATCTGTAAATTAAACTGACACTCTCAATTTTTTTTACATAGTCCATAAGCAAAACGCCCCTTGCATCCCATGATGTCAGTGGAATGCCATGCAACCAAGAGAAGAACCGATTTATAAACATCTATCCTTGTATGTGACTATAGCAATAGAGTTATTCTTATGCTACAGGTATCTGAATTGTATCACTTCTATACTGTATTCAGATGATTTTTCTCGAGTGAAGCTGAAAGAGATTGAGGGAGTAGAAGGATCTGACTACATCAATGCCAGTTTCCTGGATGTAATTACATAATTCTTGCATAATATAGACTGCCAAAAATTGCATATAATGTGTCAGTGTCTCAGTTACAGTGCTAGTATATTTATGCTAATGATGATATTCATTTTCAATTAGGGCTATACGAAAGAAAAGGAATATATTGCTGCTCAAGGTGACTACTGCCTTCCTATTTTGTTATGAATTTTAACAGTCTATACATCACTTTAGGTCCTGTTCCCGAAACTGTTGGTGACTTCTGGCGCATGATTTGGGAATACAAGCTCACGACTATTGTGATGCTGACCAAATGTGAGGAGGGAGGAAAGGTAGGAAGATGGACTCTCATTTTCCTTTTATCAACGGTATACATAATACAAAATTAAGTTGATATGTTTGCAAGCCCTAAGTGCAAGTAAATACCCTTTTGAATTGTTAATGTTTTGTTATCTACGTACATCCAGCGCAAATGTCAGCAGTACTGGCCTGATGATGTGAACAAGACTCTTGAACCAGGCCACAACCTTGTAATCACCCTCACTACTTTACAACCTTTTGTTGAGTTTGAGATAAGGAAGCTCACAGTGAAGGATGTAAGACATACAGCAGCAGTTACATTTATAAATTGCTTTGAACACTGTAATTACCTCGCTTATGCACAATTTATACCAATAATGTATAATTGCTTTACACCTTTTATGTGTGATCTTTGCTTTACAGTCCTCAAAACCAGGTGAACCCGCTTTGGAGGTCACTCACTTCTACTACCTATCCTGGCCAGACCATGGCGTACCAACAAAATCTACCTCCCTCATCAACTTCATCAGGAGGGTGCGCAAAGTCCAGCCCCACTCTATGGAAGTGCCCCTCTTGGTCCACTGCAGTGCTGGAGTGGGTAGGACAGGCACCTTCATTGTTATTGACATTGAGATGCAGAGGATTGAGGCTGAGAGAGTTTTGGATGTCTATGGATGCCTCAAAAAGTTGAGGAGCCGTCGTGTTCTGATGGTACAGACACTGGTAAGTGCATGTGCTAGCTTCTATACAAGGAAGTCAGAGAAAAAAAAAGATTCCTGTACCAAAACACCAGTAGCTACATAATTATTAGGAAACTAGCAATTAGTAATATCTCTGCAGTATGCATGGTGACTTATTTTAAAGAAAATTCATTTGAAGACTATGTATTAGGTATATCACACCTAAGAGGTTTGTTGTTGAGTTATAAACATGAAGCCTGAAGGTGAAAACTGAGAGTCGAGTACTTATAATACCAATAGCGTTCGGACTAGGCATGTTATAAGTAACTTGATTAATATTTAAATGCATCATCTCACTTCTTGCTGCTCCTCTGCCCCTTCTCTGTTTCTGAAGACCCAGTATGTGTTCATTCATGAAGCTTTGAATGAGCTGATCGTTTGTGGAGAAACTGATATCATTGCAGCCAACCTCCGGATCACAACAAACAGGCTACTTCAAATAGTGGAGGGAAAGAAGACCACAGGCTTTGACGAACAGTTTGAGGTGCCTATTACAGCTTAGATTTCAGTCAACTATATAATTATCCTAAATCATGTGATACCTCTATCTCACAGGTTCTTGAGCAGGTTAGTCTGGATGCAAACAAGGACTACTTCCCTGAGGCTATGAGCCAATACAACATTCAAAAGAACCGCTACACTTCTAAAGTTGCAGGTAGACATCTAATGAATCTAAGCTACAACATCAAGTGTATGAACCGGTTTATATTCATTACCCCTTAGGGAACAACTGTCGAGTGTGTCTTACTAAGCGCATTGAAGTTCCAGGATCAGACTACATTAACGCCAACTTTATTAATGTAAATTCTATGTACAAATGCCACTCTTCTAAGTCACAATATACATTAGTTAGCCTCATATCCATAAGTAGGAGAAAATTATTAACCCCTGATAATTATTAATGCCCCCCAGGGCTACCGGCAGCCTAGTGCCTACATTGCCACCCAGGGCCCGATGACCTCCACTGTAAAGGACTTCTGGAGGATGATATGGGAGCGACAGAGCAGGTGCATTGTGATGCTCTGCAATATGCAAGAGGATGGAGAGGTAGCTATACCTGATACATTTGCTGTGCTAGTTTAGAAAAAAATAGAGGAGAGCTTGAAGCATCAATACTTCTAATACCCTTTCAGGAGTCATGCCACCCATACTGCCCTGAGGAGCCAGAAGCTGCTGAAACTCATGATAAAATTGAAGTAACTCTTCGGTCTGAGGAACAGCATGGCAGCTGCATCATCAGAAAACTTGAGATCAAAACAAAGCCTGTGGTAATGGTATAGCACTATATCATTCTTGCAATTAGGTGGTAGTGAACAAGGTGGAACATATTGACCACTAGTGCTTATAATCCAGTCCATTGATTGCATACACATTACTGAAACCAATTTTACTTTAAAAAGTAATATGTTTTCAGAAGATAGATCAGGATAATTGAATGCCTGGTGTTACTTTTAGATGAGCTGCAGTCGTTTCTTCATCTACAAGCTTTCTAATAATTATTGTAATATCTTTTCCTCATTACTGTCCATGTGGTGTTCCAGCCTTCATCCCAACTATTTTGTGGCCAAGACATAATTATTGTATGAAGACCTAGTGTCCAAAAGGCAAATGCAAAGTATCAGTCACTGAATTAGATTTTTTATTATTCTTACATTCCAGGGAGACATGTCCCCAGAATCTATCACAGTGACACAGTTCCAGCTGATGTGCTGGCCACCATATGACCAGCCCTCTCCCCCATCCTCCCTCCTGGATGTCATGGAAAACATGGCAAGAGTGCAGATGGCAACAGGAAACAGACCCATTACTGTCATGTGCAAGTTAGTAATCCCAATTCTCATACAATAACCACATATGTGTATATATTTGACATTGTATATGTACATCATAATCAAGATTTTTAAAGTGTTCCACTTTTGAGGTCCACAGTGGATTGGCTAAGCAAGTATTATTTTTAATTAGCTGCCTTTGTCTACATGCCAAACTGTATTTGTGATATTCTTTTCTGACATACCCTAGAATTTGTACTAATCTGCACATGTGTACATGTAGCTAAGGATTAACTTACACGTGTATAGACTCTGTTCAACCACAACGTCCAAACCTCTCCAAAATAGCTATATTGTCCATTGCGATTTACATCCATAGTGATGGTGTCGGTCGCACTGGAGTCTTCATCTGTCTGCATGCTCAGCTGGAGAGGCTGAAGACAGAGGGAGTGGTGGACTGTTTCCAGTTTATCAAGTCTGCCCGCCTCAACCGCCCTGGGCTAGTGCAGAATGTGGTTAGTGTATGAATATACAATATTTGTGTGTGTGTGTGTGTGTGTGTGTGTGTGTGTGTGTGTGTGTGTGTGTGTGTGTGTGTGTGTGTGACGTACTATGTATATATAGTGTGCTGTATAGATGCTGATACATGCATGCATGAGTGCATGTGAGTGGCAGCTAATGTGTATGCACAGTGTGTGGGTTTGTCATGTGTGTAAACATGACATTGGCTGTATGTATATTTTGCAACCAGATATGAAGCTTCTCATTGACAAACACTTTGTTTTTAATTGCTTCTAGGCCACTACACTCACTGGCTCAAATAAAGTGTGTTTGCTGAAGTTCCTTTTATAAACAGGCTGTTATTGGTTTGGGGGGGTTGTATAATATATTACAGACGATAGGTTCAAGCTGTTCTGTATGTTTACTACCTCAAATCATTTTAGTACAAAGCATATATTATCCTGCTATACATTATAGGGACACAACATTAAAGTTATTAGCAGAATATCTTAAACTTTTATTTTTAAGTGCAATCACTGAATGGATTTTGGAAGGGGATTCTATAGAGTTTTATTTATATGTTTTTGTGTGGAAGTGCATATGGCACTGTAGCTTTATGTGTGAATGTTCATTTTACATTCAGGAGCAGTACATTCTGTGTCATGAGATTCTGAGTGACTATGTGGACAGCTTTGATACATATGCCAACTTCAAAGAATTGGTCTGAAGACTATTTGCTGAATGCATGAAACAATACAAAATTCATTGCATAGTTTTGATTTTATAATACACCAGTATAGAGATTTTGTAGCAGGTATGAAATTATATATGTAGTACTGTTTTTTAGCTAATTACAGAGTGATTTTGTTAAAGTAGCATACATAACTGCTTGTAATGTATTTGTTAATAGAAGTGTAGCAAAAATGCTTATCATGTGGTTGTACATATAATTACAGTCAAAATTGTCTAGGTCTTATGGCAAGTGCTACTATATGGTTTTAATAGCAGCTATATAAATCTTACCTACTGCTTCTCTGCTCGGGAGCCAGTACTAAGATTGCTTTATGCTCCCGCGTCTGTCTAACCGATTATCTAGTGTTTGGCTTGGGGTATATCTAGCGTAAACTTCCTCTGACCTCGGTCTCGGGTAGTATATTAGTCATATACACCTCCTCACTATGGTTTATATATTACATATATGCACAGTGGCTGCTGAAGTGTATATGCAGGGTGTGGATTTAGTGTATGCATGTGTATGTGTGTGCATATGTATACATGATATTGTGTGTACATCAAATACAATTATGCATGCCGGCTACGTTGTGTACCTTTGTATGGCAGTGCAGACTATACTCACTCTACATTCAGGAGCAGGGTATATTGTGTCATGAGGTTCTGAGAGACTTTGTGGACACCTTTGAGATGCATACTAACTTAACTAAATCCATAATGTATACCATAAAGGGTTTAGCTTGACTCTGTTGCAGAACACTACAGCTATTATAAAAAGCTTGATGTAGTATTGATGCTAATACTTGTATTATTCCCCCCTCCCCCCTCCCACACACACACACATACACACACTTGAAAAAACTTCCTTTCACCTGTTTATACATATGTAGGGATTAAATAGCAATTACTGTTCGTTTTTGCATACAACATGAAAAGTATTTTCCTAGGGTAAATTTGGACCTCAGGCTGCCACTTTAGCTTATACCTTATAGCTACCATGAATGGTGCAAAATAGTTAGAAACCAATGGCTATTTCAACTCAACACAGTTGCTAAAATTGTAGCTGAGCATAGACAATGGACACTTAGTCATTGGTATTTGCATGGTAGCTATTGTACTTGAGGTGACTATGAACTATCAATGTTATCAGAGACGTAATGTCAAATACATAGTTCCCCATTAAAGCTGTGTACTATGCTGGCTATATCTGTGTAGTATCGAGGCAGTCACGAGTCACTTAGGGTATTTTATTTTTCTACAGCTCTTTGACATATGATCATGGCTATCTACACAATGTAAGGCATTACAGTCAGTAGAAAATTATCCTTAAACAGCTGTACTGTATAACTATCTGTGTATGATTATAATGCTATTGGAAATGGCAACTCCAATTACCAAACAATTAGCCATTTCTTCTTTTTTTTGAAGTCCTTTTAATTTGACTGCCTGTGCTGGAAGCAGATTAAAATACAGTTACTTGTGCACGATTGTCAAGAATTTGCAAGAACCTACAATTCAGTTGTACTAACAGCCCTAGGCTGTCTAAAACAACAACACATGCTATTTTAGTTTCACAAACAGCCCTGGATACAGCTGTGTTATTGAACTTTCATAAACACTGACTTTTTACAATAACACCACAGTGAACTACATGCAGTCAAAACACCATATGAACAGAAAACCTTTAGCATCTCAAAACGTTATACAAATGCAAAAAGTGCATGATCAATCTTTCAATGCAAAGAATACAAAACTATATTTTAGCTATACTAGTACCAGGAAAAATGACAGAGATCATTTAGCCATCTAGGTCTTAAGATATTTTTATATGATATGAAAGCTGTTTGCCAGTTTGCTATATAGCTATTATACCACATTAGTTAGCTAACTCACCCAAGTTGTAGATTATACACGTGCCCTTATTATATATTGGTAGTTTGATACTAGTACATTTATTGGTGTACTTGCTGTTTTACAGGAAGAAAGTGTGTGCTTTTTTAGATGCTATTAGGACTTTTGAAAATTACATACTAGTTATTACAGTCACAGGAAACGAATTCATAAGTAAACTCTTTACTCTATAAAAGTGCACTAACTTAGAAGTATATGTATCCATAGACAAGAAGCTATCTAGTATTGTTAATTACTGGTATATATTATAGCTAGTTACTTCATAAACTAATATCACAATTTGTAACTGATTGGCTCCTGATCACTCTTGGAGATGAGTGGTAGGTGGGGTTTGCTCACTTTCCTACTTCTGCTAGGATGTTCAATTATTGCTACTGTGGAAGGTAAGTATTATTTACACTCAATGTCATATCTTTGAACTACTAAGGGCAAGTTTTGTGTAGCAGTACATTTTGTACCATGCAGAATCACCGCAAAGATTTTCTTAACTCTCATCCATTCTTCCTTTAGAAAGTTCAGACCTGTAACAGTGCAAACTGTTCAGGTTTGGCTCCCTACTAGCCCTGTAAAATCCCAAGAGGGCTTCTACTATCATACTATAAGTACAAATCTGCCTACAACACCCAATGGGCACTTGGCAACCGCAAAATGTCTTCCAGCTACTTCTAGACCCACTACAGTTGAGAACCCCCTCTTGGTTTTTGTGCTGTATATGCTGTGATGGTGTGTGCTCGGTAGCTAGCATTGTAGTCGCTTTCAGTCTTCCTTTAAACTCTTTTCTATTTGACTCTAATGTCCCACAACTATTTTAAGCAGGAATTATTCTTTTCCAAGAAAAGCACTGTTACCTCGACACTGCATGGCTATGAGAAATAGGAGTTCTATCAGACCTACCCTAATATATACCAGCAGCCTCTTTAATTATGGGATTGCAGTATCCATTCAGATTATATTGGCACAGATTTTTGCAGTAACGTGGTTACCCTGTTTTTACCATTAGTGAAATTTTTCATCTGTCAGGTGTGACCATCGGCTTTGAGCAGACAATGTACACTGTCACTGAGGGAACTGATTCAAATGTGAAGTTGTGTGCTAAAGTGCTACAGGGAATACTGGACAGAGAAGTGATGGTCATGTTCTCCACCAGTGATGACTCAGCTACATTTGAAGGTTTATATTCAAAAGCTAGTGATGATATACTGTGTGGTCTACATAGTCAGACTCCAACTTCAGTGCTGGATCTGGCTCCTAACTTTGTCATTACCAGCTACAATCTGTTAATTGTGTCTCACTAGATAGTGAGTATATGTCAGGATAAAATTAAAGATTACTCATGATTTTGATGTCCCTCCAATTCTTATAGATCACAACGCAACCAATACCACATTCACCTATAGTATGAGCAGTGCCAAACAGTGTACAATCATTAACATTGTGGATGATGACAAGCTAGAAAATACAGAAAGATTTTATGGCCATTTGATGATTGCCACAAATGAGTCACTTATAACTGTGAAGCCAAACAAAACCCAAGTGGACATTATTGAAGATTTAAAGGATGGTGAGGAATTTCAAATTGCATAGATGTGATCAGGGCAGTAAGTATAGCTGCCATTTGATCTCAGTCTGGTATCAAGGGAGAAGTTGCTGAAGGTTGCACGTTGGCTATCAAATTCCATCATCCATGATAGTATTATGAGCCAGACTACATTCATTGTGATTCTACATGATCCAGACCTGGTAGCTAGGATTAAGGTGCTTCATACGAGCACTTCACAGACCTGTAGGCTTCAAAATGATCCAACAACTGCAGCTCCAGGACAGGCAGGCACAGATTGCCTCATGATCGGGGACATAATTTTGTGCTCAGCTGTAACCAAGGATTGCAACAGTTATAGCCTAGCAATATGACACATCTGTTAGCAATGGATTCCAAAACAGCTAAACCAGATTTATGGCTATGCTCAACTGCAGACTTTTATGTAAATGACTTTGGGTTTTGCCCTCAGCCAATGTAGTTCCTTTACTTAATACTGTGATTAGTGAATTGCAGACCCACAGATAAATTAGCATTAGACAATTTTTAAATTGCACAACATTAAAACACTATATGTGTCTCTGATTCACTTCACAGTGTGACCAGATAAGCTTCACCAATAGATCTTCACTGTAACATGGTTGCATGTACTGTAATGATACATAATGTTTATTTTATGTCAGGTGTGACCATTGGCTTTGAGGTGAAAATGAATACTGTCACTGAGGGACCTGATTCAAAAGTGGAATTGTGTGCTGTGCTACTAAATGGAAGACTGGAGAGACAAGTGACAGTCATGTTCAGCACCAGTGATGGTTCAGCCACATCTGAAGGTTAATTTATATTCAAATTGCTACAAAGCTGTTTACAGTTAAAGGTATATTATCTTATTCTTGATGTCCCTGTATACTTTTATAGATTACAATCAAACCACTGCTACATTTACCTACAACATGGACACTACTACAAAATGTGCAATTATTTACATTTTGGATGATAACAAACTGGAAACTACGGAAAGATTTAATGCCCATCTCACTACACCAGATGTACCACTTGTAACTGTGAACCCAAACACAACTCAGGTGGACATTATGGAAGATTCCAATGATGGTAAGGAGTGTCAAACCTGTGGGTCCACCATAATTATTATTGTAAGCAGTGTTAACACACAGACCCACAGATAGCTTGAAGATTGCATACAAAGCATGCTTCTGGAGCACAAACCGTGCATGCTTAAATCAGTGCTATAATCATCAGTGTCTGTCCTACTGCGGGTCAAAAATATAGGGAAGAAGTTAATTCAAATCTTGAAATGAAGCGAATTGCTGATACAAGACAGCAATGGATATAATTAATGAAAAACTAATATGACCAAACTTGTCTGGTAGGCTTGTTCTTTAGAGAACTGACAATAAACAACCAGTACAGGCGTTAAAGCCCAAATTGGCATCATTGAAGATACTAATAATAGTAAGTAATTAACAGATGGGGGCACTATTATATGTACATTATTTAAGATTTCTGTATCTTAAATAATGGTATACGAGTCTTTATAACTTTATTAGTAGTGCTTAATGATGTCATGTTGTTATAAACGTAAGGATGCCATGAACATGGTCTTTATGGACATGCATACGTAGGTTAGATGAGACATGAAGTAAAAAATTTTTTTTCCTTGATAGAAGAATTGTGGACAGATAATTGATTATATAGGATAGGAGTTGCATTAGCTCCTTTAGAGGCATCATCTAAAAACTCCCATTAATAAGGTAAATCTATGTTATTGTACCATTTGCTGCAGTTCCCACTCCCATACTGAATGTGACCCGCGATCCTGATATTGGTGTAACCCTCCGTCATGGTGACCCACTTACCCTGAATTGCACCATCCAATTCGATCGAGCAGTAGATGGAGAAGTAGTGGTAAATGGGACACTGAAAGGGGAAGAACAGACAGCTAGTGTTCTTAGGGAGGTTTCAAGTGGAGTGTACCAGATAACATTAGCAATTTCATCACTATCTGCTACTCCTTTGGATATGTACACATGTACTGCCACTATCAGCCCATCTTCAAATATCACAAGTGCTACACCTACTAAAACAGCCACATACACTCTGAATATTACTGTAGGTAAGATTATAAATGAGGGCTGTATACTCACTAATTTCTCGTGTTAATTTTATAGCACTCACATTATAATGCTAGTAACAATTTATCAACTTATTGCAACACAGAAAGGAAAGGAAAACATTTATAATAAAAACACAATATTCAATAGTGTTTTAACCAGACATTTTTTGTACCTGTCTTGAAAATAAAATGTAGAACTATGATTGTTTTTGTATTTCCAAAACTATGGGTTTGCATTACTAAATTTTCCTATTCACCAGAACTGAATGTCACCATAGCTATCGGCTACACTCCTCCTCCTGGTTTTGTCCGGGGTCAACCCAATGAGTACAGGGCAGCATCCGGTCCAGTAGATGTCACATGTATGGCAGAGGGAGGAGATGGAGAGGTGACATACCAATGGTCGTCCACCTGCAGAGATTGTCCCTTCCAGGAGATAAAACCAGAATCTAATCGTAGCTCAATTAGACGGGGAGCTACTCACTCTAGTGACACTGGTACCCACACCTGCCATGTTATCAAAAGTGGTAATGTTGGAAGTGCAAGTATTGATTTCAATGTTGTTGGTAAGAAATTACATTAGCTGTATAAAAGAATGATACTGCATGACAGTTCTGAGCTACGATATGCTTTACTAGGTTGTGTTATTACTGAATCAAATAAAATTGATCGATGGTTGCCTCTCTGTTTCTAATTTGCAATTTTAGTGTATTTTTTTTGAAGTGGTCTGTAATTAATACTCGAGTTGGAGGGCAGTACAAGAGAATATTCAGTTGAAGGTTGGCAATATAGGCCCAAATGAAGAGGGGGAGGGTCAATGCAGTAGCCATGAATTGTGTATTGTGCCAAATGATGCTTCTACCAAAGAATTTTTATCGCATTGAATCCTCGAAACAGTCTACATGTATTACATATAATTGCATGCAGGCACTTACGTGTGTACCTGTATTGATTTCATGAGGTTAATATCTAATATTTAGATTTAGATTGTTTAGATATTTACATCATGAATATAAAGTTGAGGTATCTTATTGACCTGGCAGTGCCTTGTATTTGTATGGCTGCTGTGGTACAAGCCACCTATTCTATGGCTGTATGGTATAATTACACTAGTGTGTAACCCAATTAGAGCACTCGGGCTTCGCCCTTATGCTCTAATTGGGTTACATACTTATGCAAGATATACCGTACAGCCCTAGAAGGGGTGGTTTAACTAAAATGTACTGAGGCTTAAAAAAAACTAACTTCTACTTACTTCCTTTAATTGCTGAGGAAGTAAGCAGAGGTCAACTGCATGCAACATGGAATATTATAATGGTCGGTGGCAAATTTTAAATTTCAACAGTACAATTTCAGGATATTGTAATAGCAGAGGTTATTAGTATTATGTCTACCAGGGTGTTATCACAAATATTTACACGAAGTGATATCCAATAATCCCGAGGGCACGGAGCCCGAGGGATTATTGGATATCGCTGAGTGTATTTGTGATAAAGCCCACCGGTAGGCATGGTCTAACTGATTTGTCTCATGGCAGCTGATAGTTGCTAAGAGTCACGATGGTAAATCACTGTAAGCTGTGCATGTGTCAGGCAGTTTCAAGCTGTAGATCAGTTTGTGTGTCAGGCAGCTCCAAGCCAGTTTTTGTGCATGCCTAGCCATGTGATATGCGTGTATCACACAGGATTTCCTGTTTGATATTAGCTGAGTATAGCTCTTAGCTGTATATCAACCTGTCGGCACCTTTGATAGTATGGCTTCCCATGAGACAAAGTCTATTGGCCTTGTATGAGGACAAGCTATGGTGAATATTGAGTGCAATGTAAGATTAATATCTACACCACTTTGTATATATGCAGGATCCGGGATACATGTTTTCCGGGGTTTCCCAAATGGTTCTCTTCCAAATAATGGACTTGTTATTGCTAATGATTCGAACAAGGATTACCGTATGCGATTCTTTTGCCGATCTAATTCATCGAATACCCCAGCAGGATTACTCATCGGACTCAATGGAAACAATGTTACAGTTGGAAACCCATTGTCTATTTCTCATTCACAACCTGGTGAACTGCTGAGCATTGTGTTCCAAAACGTAACTTTTGGAAAAAATCACCAGGGAGTTTATACCTGTCGTATTCCTCTAGCAAGTGGGGTGATCAATGACATCAACGTTGGGATCTACCCTCGTGGATTCATAAGTAAATATTCGTGTGCGTAATAATCTCGGGCATACTTTTTTATGTGTATGGTACTAATGATTGCATGATGAGGATATGTATCAATGATTACTTGGAGCCAATTATATATATATATTATATATGTGATAATTCTGCTACGTTTAAAGTTAAGGGAAGAATGCGTTTATGTAGTATGTTTGTGATCATACGTCATTTATTACTGTACTCAGCTAAACCTACAATTGTGAGTGTCAACTTTATGTCAGGATCCTCATCCTCCATCATCACTTGCTCCTCCACTGGCTCCCCTGCCACTGTTGTTATTTGGACTGTGAAGAATGGCCAGATACTGACCATGAGAGATGGTAATTCCACAACTGTTCAGGGAATCAACTACCAGCTAACACAGACAGTAAATAACAGACATGAATCCAGTTATACAAATGTGCTGACCATTAATACAACTTCAGTGGAAAACATATTTGGATATCAATGTGGAGTGATGAATGCACTGAATAACAGTGATATGGTGAATGTTACAGGAGCAGGTAATACTAATTGAATGCAATTGTGTAAAATCTCAATTTCTATACACTGCCCTCTTATAGTCTCTTCTGTGCCCCATGCATTGCCACACACCCCTCACATACACACACACACACACAACAACACCCCCACACAGACATTATATATATATGGGAGGAGGGGAGCCTAATGGATGAAGCTGCCCATATATCATATTTGACCCTTGCATATGGCTGTAGTAAGCAAAAGTATAGCTCAAGATTATGAGCATTGCAAATTTTCTACTTAGTGAATATTTCCACTGATGGTGTGGCAAGACTTGGAGGAAGCTACACCCTCAACTGTACTGTCATTGGAGTCACCAGTGAAGATATTTTTTACAAGTGGTCTGGTCCTGGGACTTGCAAAACTTCTTCAGAACTTACAATAAGTTCCATTGGATTTCAAAATGCAGGTACTTACACCTGTAGTGCTACCATTGGAAATATTAATATTACTGGAGAAGAGGATTTGTCTATCCAAAGTGAGTTATTGCATTTTACTACTATTATATCATAACATTTACCAGCTGGACTGCCATTTTATTTAGAACATATTTTTTAAAACCGGCAACTACAAAATATTTGGTTCAGCATTGATATTAGACGCCCTCTGTAATCATTGTGTTGTTATTAGCAAATTAGGCAATGTAGCGAAGATAGTAAAAGCTATTAAATGACTAATTATGGTGTAAACCATGAACATCTCCTTGTACTGGCTTTCAGTAAGCTGTTGGTTTCATATGCTTATTGATACCTTGAGTCAAACATAACTGCTGTTGTTTATCACTGATAATTAGTTGTAATTTTCTTTCCCTAGTTCCTAATCCAGCAGTAACCATCTCCTCAAGTACTGGATTTGTCCGTAGTAATGTATACTCTGGCAGCGTCCTGACTCTGACCTGCACAGTCACTATTAATAATCAGGTGCCACAAAATGATGTAATGGTGAACATATCATGGACAAAAGGTTCCACAGACATATTCAATACTGCAGATGATGAAAGGATTACTGTATCTGATGTACAGCAGATTGGTACCTCTCTCAACTATAACAGCACCATAGTGTTTAATACCCTTCGACAGAGCGATGCTGGGGAGTACAGATGCCAAGCTAATATCAGTAACCCATCTCCCTACGTTGCTGATGGCATTGGCTCAGACAACCACACAATTATAACCCAAGGTAATAACATCAAGGAATCAAAGATACCAAAGTTGGTGGTTTAATGACCAAGCATTTTGAAATCACTTGAATTCACTGCATAAAATACGTCCTAGGAAGCCTTTATATTTTCTTGTGAGAGTGAGAGTTTGCAATTCTTAGTACCACTACTCTGATAAAATCACTATACAGTAAAACTGTAGGACAGTAATTATCTGTCAGCTAAAATGATATAATTATATGCTTGCCCAAATTAACTTGAGTGTAAGACAATGACAAAGGGCCTGTGGGCATTGCAAACTTGGACTAATAACTGGACTGTGTCTACTGGAAATTAAATAATGTGGTTGTAGTTGTTATACCAATGATAGAAATAGTTTAATTTTCCAATAGTGAACTAACTCATGAGAAACTCCTAAAGCTATGCACTTACGAGGTCCCAGTATGGCTTTATAATTTGGAAGCTTTAGAAGCAACTGTCTACCACAACAGTAGGTGAATAGGCCTAGCTCTGAGTGCTACTGGATCCAGTTACTTAGGTTTAAGAAGTCATACCTCCAGCCTGTAAAGGGCAACCACCAAAGGTCATTGTCGGTCTCTCATGCATATGACTACAGTAAGGAATCCTTAGATAGACATAGTGGTCCAGCAGTTGGTGGTTAAATTTTTATGAGCTGAGAAATTATTACAAAAAGCAAGTGGCCCGCATATAGTGAGTACTCACCTACTTTTCATTAATAAATACTGAAAAAAGCATAGCAGTAGGATCCATAGTTGCTGGTATATATACATCACGTCCCTATTGAATACCATACTGGGATCCTTATGCATTTTGGAGGCTCTCAGGCCATAAATGTTCACAATTAATTAATAAGTAGAGATGTTTGTTGCACTCTTAGAGGTAAGGTCTTATGCCCAGACAAATAGGTTGTTTACTCTTCCTTTTATATGACATGATAACTATATGTGATTCAGGCAGGATGCATGTTCTACTCCGCTATGGAGTCTAATATACACATCTTATATATGCCTAAGTGATGCCAGCCTCATACCCAGGACTCCTACTTTAGGGAAGGCCTGTATGAAAGTAATGACAGTATTGTGCACCTTTAGTGTGATAAGTTGTTATTCTTTCATTTACTTTTAAACAGTTCCAAATGTAGTCCTATCTCTGACCTCCAACACCACTCGTCTTCCCAATGTGGCCCCCTACAACACCTTCTCCCTCACCTGCACTGCCACTGTACCAGAGGGTGTGGTCGCACCAAAGATCTTTACATGGAGAAGAAAAATGGATTCTTCTGAGGGTTTTGAACAGATTCAGAATGGCAGCAATACTGTGATAAACAACCTAGAGTCTGATTAACTCAAGTATATTGACAGTGACTGAAGATACTGCTGGAGATTATAATTATAAGTGTGAGGTACAGCTAATTGAACTGACAGCAAGAAGTAAAACCAAGTCTCTTATCGATATCACTGTCACCAAATTCTGTAAGATTCAAAATGTGCTTAAAATAAATGTGTACATATTCTTTTACAGCAGTATGTAATATAGGAGCCCATAAGCTCCTGGTAATACATAGATGACACACTGTACACCTTCAAAACTTTTATTACACTAGTACACACATGCATACAATGCATAGCTATTAATGTACGTATAAATCACTGTCATTATAATGTATTCTCTAACTTTACTCAGTCCACAATGTGAGCATCACTGCACAACCTAATCCAACTGCTGGAGAGAATTATACCTTACACTGCACTGTCACTGTAACTGAGGGAGTGCCAGACAACTTGACTGCTTATTGGTCAGGTCCTGGAGTGGGTATGGATGGTGTTAAGGCTCAGAGTGAAAATAACGTGACACTTCCAAATGGTTCTACATTTACCTTAAAACTCACCTTCAATCCACTGAGACAGTCACACAATGGAGTGTACAACTGCAGTGCTCGCCTCGCAACTGTGTCGCGCAATAATTCAGCAAATACATCAATAGATGCTGCAAGTAAGACATGCAGACTGAATACTGTTATGCATAGAATTATGTCATAAGAACATTATTGCCATGAACCCCAGTAGCTATATAACTGTTGTTGTTTTTCTTTAATACGGTTGCTAGTCTGTTGTCAACTTGTACCACATATTGCACACTTAGGAAAGTTTGCATAAAATCTTCTAAGTTACCAAAAATGGAATGGCTCACTATTACTACTGTAACATGTAAATTAGATTGCATAGTTGTCCATAATATCTTCTACAGTTCCAGTCATATCAGTGGCTATTTTTAATAGTACTTTATTTGAAATGCTTATTGATGTCATGTTGTTATAAACAGAAGGATGCCATGAACATGATCTTTATGCACAAGCATGCATAGGTTATGTGAATAATATACTTTTCCTTGATAGCAGAATTGTAGACAGATAATTGCTTTATAGGATGGGAGTTGCATTATTTCCTTCTAAGGCATCATCTAGTAACTACCATTGACTACAGTAATAAATATGGTATTGTACCATTTGCTGCAGTTCCCACTCCCATACTGAATGTGACCCGCGATCCTGATATTGGTGTAACCCTCCGTCATGGTGACCCACTTACCCTGAATTGCACCATCCAACTGGATCGAGCAGTAGATGGAGAAGTAGTTGTAAATGGGACACTGAAAGGGGAAAAACAGACATCTAGTGTTCTTAGGGAGGTTTCAAGTGGAGTGCACCAGATAACATTAGCAATTTCATCACTATCTGCTACTCCTTTGGATGTGTACACATGTACTGCCACTATCAGCCCATCTTCAAATATCACAAGTGCTACACCTACCAAAACAGCCACATACACTCTGAATATTACTGTAGGTAAGATTGTAAATGAGGGTCGTACACTCACTAATTTCCAATATTAATTTTATAGCACTCACAATTATAATGCTAGTAACAATTTATCAACTTATTGCAACACAGAAAGGAAAGGAAAACATTTATAATAAAAACACAATATTCAATAGTGTTTTAGCCATTTCTATCAGACATTTTTTGTACCTGTCTTGAAAATAAAATGTAGAACTATGATTGTTTTTGTATTTCCAAAACTATGGTTTTGCATTGCTAAATTTTTCTATTCACCAGAACTGAATGTCACCATAGCTATTGGCTACACTCCTCCTCCTGGTTTTGTCTGGGGTCGACCCAATGAATACAGGGCAGCATCTGGTCCAGTAGATGTCACATGTATGGCAGAGGGAGGAGATGGAGAAGTGATATACCAATGGTCGTCCACCTGCAGAGATTGTCCCTTCCAGGAGATAAAACCCGAATCAGATCATAGCTCAATTAGACGGGGAGCTACTCACTCTGGTGACACTGGTACCCACACCTGCAATGTTACCAAAAGTGGTAATGTTGGAAGTGCAAGTATTGATTTCAATGTTGTTGGTAAGAAATTACACTAGCTGTATAAAGAATGGTACCACATGACAGTGCTAAGCTACAATATGCTTTACTGGGTTGTGCCTTTACTGCAATATAAATAAATCATTATGAGTCAAAAATGTTTATTTGATGGTTACCTCTCTGTTTCTACTTTGCAATTTTAGTGTATTTTTATTGAAGTGGTCTGTAATTAATACTTGAGTTGGAGGGCAGTACAAGAGAATATTCAGTTGAAGGTTGGCAATATAGGCCCAAATGAAGAGGTGGAGGGCCAATGCAGTAGCCATGAATTGTGTATTGTGCCAAATGATGCTTCTACCAAAGAATTTTTATCGCATTGAATCCTCGAAACAGTCTACATGTATTACATATAATTGCACGCAGGCACTTACGTGTGTACCTGTATTGATTTCATGAGGTTAATATTTAATATTTAGATTTAGATTATTTAGATATTTACATCATGAATATAAAGGTGAGGTATCTTATTGACCTGGCAGTGCCTTGTATTTGTATGGCTGCTGTGGTACAAGCCACCTCTTCTAGGGCGGTATGGTACAATTACACTAGTGTGTAACCCAAATAGAGCACTCGGGCTTCGCCCTTATGCTCTAATTGGGTTACACACTTATGCAATATACACCATACAGCACTAGAAGGTGTGGTTTAACTAAAATGTACTGAAGCTTAAAAAACTAACTTCTACTTACTTCCTTTAATTGCTGAGGAAGTAAGCAGAGGTCAACTGCATGCAACATGGAATATTATAATGGTCGGTGGCAGTAAAAGGCACATGCTACAGGATATTGTAATAGCAGAGATTATTAGTATTAGTTAGACCACGTCTACAAGGGTGTTATCACAAATACACGAAGTGATATCCAATAATCCCGAGGGCACGGAGCCCAAGGGATTACTGGATATCTCTGAGTGTAATTGTGATAAAGCCCACCAGTAGGCATGGTCTAACTGATTTGTCTCATGGCAGCTGATAGTTGCTAAGAGTCACTATGGCAAATCACTGTAAGCTGTGCATGTGTCAGGCAGTTTCATGCTGTAGATCAGTTTGTGTGTCAGGCAACTCCAAGCCAGTTTTTGTGCATGCCTAGCCATGTGATATGTGTGTATCACACAGGATTTCCTGTTTGATATTAGCTGAGTATAGCTCTTAGCTGTATATCAACCTGTCGGTACCTTTGATAGTATGGCTTCCCATGAGACAAAGTCTATTGGCCTTGTATAAGGACAAGCTATGGTGAATATTGAGTGCAATGTAAGATCAATATCTACATTACTTTCTGTATATGCAGGATCTGGGATACATGTTTTCCAGGGTTGGCCAATGGGTTCTCTCCCGAACAATGGACTTGTTGTTGCTAATAATTCACACTTGTATTATAGTATGCGATTCTTTTGCCGATCGAATTCAATGAACACCTCAGCAGGATTACTCATAGGACTCAATAGAAACAATGTTACAGTTGGAAACCCATTGTCTATTTCTCGTTCACAACCTGGTGAACTGCAGAGTTTTGTGTTCCAAAACGTAACTTTTGGAGAAAATTACCAGGGAGTTTATACCTGTCGTATCCCTCTAGCAAGTGGGGTGATGAATGACATCAACATTGGAATCTACCCTCAAGGATTCAACAGTAATTTTGTATGCATGCATAATAAATAGTCTTATGCATGCCATTTATAAATATAGTTTTAATATGATAATATACTGATGTCTGCACGCTGCCAACTATATTATTCTGCTACATTTAAAGTTTAGTGAAGAACATTTTATGTAGTATGTTTGTGATCATACGTCATTTATTACTGTACTCAGCTAAACCTACAATTGTGAGTGTCAACTTTATGTCAGGATCCTCATCCTCCATCTTCACTTGCTACTCCACTGGCTCCCCTGCCACTGTTGTTATTTGGACTGTGAAGAATGGACTTGTACTGACCATGAGAGATGGTAATTCCACAACTGTTGAGGGAATCAACTACCAGCTAACACAGACAGTAAATAACAGATCTGAGTCCAGTTATACAAATGTGCTGACCATTAACACACCTTCAGTGGAAAACATATCTGAATATCAATGTGGAGTAATGAATGCATTGGGTAACAGTGATATGGTGAATGTTACAAGTTCAGGTAATTCTTACATTTTGTATACAGCTACATGTGTAAAATATCATATACTGTCCTCTTATAGTCTCCTCCTTACCCACACATATGCATGCATGCACACACACACACGCATGCACACACACACACCTACACACACGTACACACACATGTATACACACAAACATTCATTTACATTGGGGGAGGGGGAGCCTAATGGATGAAGCTGCCCATATATCATATTTGACCCTTGCATATGGCTATAGTAAGCAAAAAATATAGCTCAAGATTACTCGCATTACAAATTTTCGACTTAGTGAATATTTCCACCGATGGTGTTGCAACACTTGGAGGAAGCTACACCCTCAACTGTACTATCATTGGAGTTGCCAGTGAAGATGTGTTTTATGAGTGGTCTGGTCCTGGGATGCACAGAAATTCTTCAAAACTCACAATCAATTCTATTGGGTTTAAAAATGCCGGTGCTTACACCTGTACTGCTATTATTGGAAATGTAAAGATCATTGGAAGAGAGATTTTATCTATCAGAAGTGAGTTATTGCACTCTTCTGCTAATTAGTAACATTGTATCATAGCACTAATGAGCTGAACTGGCAATTTGTTTAAATTAGTATTCATTAACACATGTCAACTACTCAGTAGCAAAATATTTGCTCTACTGAGTCATATAGTGCTTTCAATTTGACATTAGACCCCCTTGTGTTGGAATTAACAAATTAGGTATGCACTGATGATAGCAAGAGCTGCTAAATGACTAATTACGGCATAAATCATGCAAAATCTGATTAGACTAAACTGAGTAGGTTCCTTGTACAGGCTTTCAACAGGATACTTGTTTCATCTGCTTATTGATGCTCTGAGTTGAACATAAACACTATTAGTCATCTGTATACACACATAATTGATACTTTTCTTTCCCTAGTTCCTAAGCCAGCAGTAACCATCTCCTCAAGTGCTGGAACCAGCCGTAGCAGTGCATACTCTGGCAGTGTACTGACTCTGACCTGCACAGTCAGCATTGATAATCAAGTACCACAAAATGGCACAATGGTGATTATATTATGGAAAAAAGGTTCAACAGACATGTTCAATACTACAGATGGCAAAAGGATTACAGTATCTAAAGTACAACAGATTGGTAACTCTCTCAACTATTTCAGTACCATAGTGTTTAATACCCTTCGACAGAGCGATGATGGGGAGTACAGATGCCAAGCGCATATCAGTCACCCATCTCCCTACGTTGCTGATGGCATTGGCTCAGACAACCACATAATTACAACCCAAGGTAATAACATAAAGGAATCAAAGATGCTATATAATGTTAGTGGTTTAATGACCAAGCATTTAGAAATTACTTGAATTCACTACATATCCTAGGAAGCCTTTGTATTTTGTTGTGAGAGCGGGAGTTTGCAATTTTTAGTACCACTACTCTGATAAAATCACTATACAGTAAAACTGTAGGACAGTAGTTATCTGTCAGCTAAAATGATATAATTATATACAAAATAACTTGAGTGTAAGACAATGACAAAGTGCCTGTGAGCATTGCAAACTTGGACTTATAACTGGACTGTGCATGTCTACTGGAAATTAAATAATGTGGTTGTAGTCGCTACACCAATTATAGCTCAAGATAGAGAAAGTTTAAAGGAAATTTTCCAATAGTTGAATTAATTCTTGAAAAACTTCTAAAGCTATGCACTTACGAGATCCCAGTATGGCCAGTAGGTGAATAATCCTAGCTCTGATTGCTACTGGATCCAGTTACTTAGGTTTAAGAGGTTATACCTCCAGCCTCTAAAGGGCAACCACAAAAAGTTTTTGTCGGTCTCTCATGCATATGACTACAGTAAGGAATCCATAGTGGCCCAGCAACAGCATTGGACATGCAATTAGTAAAGAAATTGCTGTATAGATCTAGTTGGTGGCTTAATTTTTATGAGCTAAAAAGTATTTCAAAAAGCGAGGGGCCTGCATACAGTGAGTAATCACCTACTTTCCATTAGCAATTATTAAAACAAACATAGCAGTAGGGTCCATAGTTGTTGAGATATATGCATCACATCCCTATTAAATACCATACTGGGATCCTTATGCACTTTGGAGGCTCTCAGGCAGTAAATGTTCACAATTAATTAATGAGTAGAGGTGTTGTTGCACTCTTAGAGGTAAGGTCTTATGCCCAGACAAATAGGTTGTTTACGCTTCCTTTACATGGCATGATAACAATATGTGATCCAGGTATGATGCATGTTTCTATATACTACGCTATGGGGTTCATGAGCTTCAGGTTCAATATACACATCTTCTTGTAGCGATTATATATGCCTAAGTGATGCCAGCCTCATACCCAGGACTCGTACTTTTAGGGAAGGCCTGTGTATGAAAGTGATGACAGTACTGTGCACCTTCAGTGTGATAAGTTGTTATTCTTTCACTTACTTTTTAAACAGTTCCAAATGTGGTCCTATCTCTGACCTCCAACACCACTCGTCTTCCCAATGTGGCCCCCTACAACACCTTCTCCCTCAACTGCACTGCTACTGTACCAGAGGGTGTGGTCGCACTAAATATCTTTACATGGAGAAGAAAAATGGATTCTTCTGAGGGTTTTGAACAGATTCAGAATGGAAGCAATACTGTTATAAACAACCTAGAGTCTGATAGCTCAAGTATATTGACAGTGACTGAAGATACTGCTGGAGATTATAATTATGAGTGTCAGGTGCAGCTAATGGAACTTACAGCAAGCAGTAAAAACGAATCTCTTATCACTGTCACCGAATTCTGTAAGATTCAAATTGTGCTTAAAATAATGTGTACATATTTTTTTTACAGCAGTATGTGATATAAGAGCCCATAAGCTCCTGGTAATACCAGATGACACACAGTACACCTTCAAAAAGTTTACACTAGTACACACATGCACACTGTATATACAATGCATATGAATATACGCAGAGCATTGGGTAACAGTGCTATGGTGAATGTTACAGGAGCAGGTAATTAATGCTATTCCAATACTTATAGTATGGCTACATATCCTCTTTATAGTCTTCTTCACACACACACACACACACACACACACACACACACACACACACACACACACACACACACACACACACACACACACATTCACATACATGGGGGACGGGGAGCCTAAGCAATGAAGCTACCCATGTACTATATAATATTACAGCCAATAGCATATCTCAAGATTGTGACCATTTCAAATATCTACTTAGTGATCATTTCCACTGATGGTGCCGCAACACTTGGAAGAAGCTACACCCTCAATTGCACTGTCATTGGAATTGCCAGTGAAGAGGTTTTATATGAGTGGACTGGTCCGGATCCTGGGATACATGAAAATTCTTCAATACTCACAATCAGTTCCATTGGATTTCAAAATGTTGGTACCTACATGTGCTGTGCTACCATTGGAAGTCAAAATATTTTTGGAACAGAGACTGTGTCTGTCCGAAGTGAGTTATTGCACTCTTCCACTAATTAGTATTTTTATATTATTGCACATATCAGCTGGAGTACCATTTGGCCGACATGTCAACTTTTCTCTGCTGAACCATGATTACACTGCCTCTGTATAATATTGTGTTGTTATTAACTAATTAGACAATCATGTAGTGAAGTATTCAGAGCTGCTAAATGACTAAAAAGTTGATACACTCACAAGTGTAAAGAATTTTTTTGTATTTTCAAAGTATAGCACAAGACCTTTAAGGTGTGTTGTTGAATCTGTAAGGATATTTATATGAAGTTTAACCCTATATTAACGAACCAACATCCGGGCTGCCATTTGGCGGGATATTGGACCGCCAAACTGTCATAAGCGCATGCGCATTAGCAGTTTTGCTTCAGCTGTAGGCTTCACGTTGTGGCAGATAAAGCTTGCTGTTCTGTTACCCACCCACCCACCCAGTATCTATTAGTCTGGGGAGGGACTGGTTATTAATTTTCCTCCATCCAATCGGGATGTGACAAGTCTGGGTGGGGGCAGAGCCTGCATTGGAGGCTCCGCCCTTAAGGTTTTACCCCCTCAAGCACCTTCGTACTGATTCGTGCCCGGACATTTGGCCACTACCTCCTTTGGACTATGGATACTGCATGGTATCACGTTGAATGCAGTGAGATAAATGGATCTTATTGAGTCCATACAAAGTACATGTTCAAAATAGCGTCTCTGGCAGTTACATGAATGTCATCTTCAAACTTGTACCACATGAAAAGTCAGAAATCTGGACAAGTCTAACACAGTTTTACCGAAAGACATAGCTACTACAGCTCCCAGGTTTAATAGTAAAGCTGATACTTGAAAATACGTTGCAGAAAGAGACTGTATATCTACCGAACACCAGTTGCTTTTACATAGCTTCTCCAGCAGCACTGTTATGCATGCTTCTGAGTTAGTTTACGACAGGCTGGCTCGCGGCCCGTTTTGCCCTGCCCATAGACGTGATTCAATGCTTCTACTCGCCTGCTATATCTTACACTAGGTAGTGTAATTACCCTCATTACTGAATACATAGTTATAAATATCAGACTTACCCCGCATAAATGGAGTCAAAGTCTTGGTTGGCTTTCATCCATTATGGATAGGTGGTACCAGAGTTTAACTCTTTGCAAGCCATGGGCACATTTATGTGCCTATATAAAATAGAGAAAACTATGTACTTTATATTAACGCCTAATATAAAAAGCTCATATAAATTCACATAATTATGCCTTATGGATGTATTAAAACTTGGCTGGGAAAGAGTTAAGAACCTTAAGCTCTTGCCTACACCAAACTGGGCTGAGTACCCCTCTAGAAGATCTATTGGACAGTTCTAGTCTCTTCCCTACACTTAGGATATGTCTAATAGCTTTGTTCCGTATAGTTCGTAATATAGGGAAAGTCTTGTAACCACAAACAACTGCTGTATATAGTTACTAGCTGCAGCTCTGCTCACTTAGAAACTTTACACTTGGGAGTGTGATTACCCTCCATTAGAGTAAACTAAATACGTTCCTTGTATATGTTTTCAATAAGATGTTTGTTTCATATGCGTATTGGTGCTTTGAGTTGAACATAACTGCTGTTAATCATCTGTATGCCCACACTGTAACCGATCATTTCTTTCCCTAGTTCCTAAACCGGCAGTAATCATCTCCTCGAGTGCTGGAACCATCCATAGTGATGTATACACTGGCAGTGTCCTGATTCTGACCTGCACGGTCACTATTAATGAGCAAGTGCCACAAAATGATGTAATGGTGATCATTTCATGGACAAACGTTCCACAATCATATCAAATACTACAGATAATGAAAGGATTACTGTATCTGATGTACAACAGATTGGTAACTCTCTCAACTATACCAGCACCATAGTGTTTAATACCCTTCGACAGAGTGATGCTGGGGAGTACAGATGCCAAGCTAATATCAGTTACCCATCTCCCTACATTGACGATGGCATTAACTCAGACAACCACACAATTATAACCCAAGGTAATATTTTCTATAACTATAATACATTTATATGTCCTCGAAATTCTTATTTGTATTGTGCTGGAGAGAAATTAAAGATTCATATACCTCTCAGTGACAGTACTCTAGGATGAAATTATTACATCAGAGATTGGAAATTTAAACCTACAGCTATATATCAGACACATATTAAATATTGACCAAAAAAGATTTCGATATAAACTTGGTAACCAAAACATGTCCACTGAGACTGTCATGCAATGGACAGTACAACCGCAGGGCTCCCTTTGCAACTGTGTCACTCACTAACTCAACAAATACAGCAACAGATGCTACAAATGAACACATACCCAGTAATAATATATTTTTTCAATAAAACTAGCTTATAATTATCTAATGCCTTACCCTCCAATAATATCCTGATAATCTGTTATGAACTGCTACATAATTTAAATAAGGCTCAAGTAAGCAATGTTTCTAAAAATGTTGACAGATAGCTACAGGTTAAGGTGCATTACAGTATACCAATGATCCATAATATTTTTCTACAGTTCCAGTCATATCAGTGGCTATTCTTAATATTTCTGATGACACAAACGTCGTTGTTGGAAAGAGATTTATTTTTATATGTAATGTTTCCGGAGGAAACAAATTTAATGGAACAACCAAAATTGAATGGACTCATCCAAATGCTTCCATATTGGCATCCTCTGGTATTGGTACAGCTCTTGAATATCGATTAAACAAAGTTGCACTTACTGATGCAGGAGTATATACCTGTAATGCCACTATTACCGGCTCTATTCACTTCAAGAATGAAATTACTGTGAGTGATACTCGGGAACTTATCATATCAAGTAAGTTAGTAATATATGTAAGCAGGTTCGCAAACTTAAAGCTATTAATTAATTATTTTTCTATCAGTTCCTGGTCCTATGGTGACTCTAACGACAAATACCGAAGGTACCATCTATACTGGAAGTATACTAGAGCTAATCTGTAATATCATTCTTGATGAAAACGTGGTAGCAAATAAACAAATACTTGTGGTAAATAGCCGGTGGATTGGGCCAGATGAAGAACTTACTAACGGAACAAGAATCACTCTCACCCCGGCAGTGGATATTTCCAGTAATGGTGAATACATTAGCATGGTGACAATTAAAACTCTTCGGAAAAATGATACTGGGAATTACTCCTGCCTGGTTACTGTCAGTCATAGTGAATCAGAATTTGTTATTAATGGAAGCAACATATATTCTACCAATATTAACGTTCAAGGTGATTTGTTTATTGTACCAAAGTCCAGTGATATATGATCAACTATTTCATTACTATATTATACTTGTTTCAACAGATCCCAGAATGATTGTATCCCTAACTTCCAACACCAATCGTCTTCCCAACGTGCTTCCCTACAACACCTTCTCGCTCACCTGCACTGCCACTGCACCAGAGGGTGTAGTCGCACCAAAGACCTTCACATGGTGGAGGCAGAATTCTATATTGAACACATCCTTAGACGAATTTCAAATCTCAAGCAATACCCTAGACCAGGCAATGAGTACTAGTATGCTTGTAGTGACAGAAACTACAGCTGGGATTTGGCATTATTCTTGTGAAGTGGCTATACCTGAACTATCCATTGTCAGCAATAGATCAAATGCCTATTATTCTATTAATGTTACCGGTAAGTCTTACTTTTGTATTGCATATGTACCATCATTTGACAGCATTGAATCAAGTTTTTCAGAATGTGTATGCAATTACGTGTGCTGTGCTTTATTCTACGTTCAGGAACGAGGCTCCCAGAAGAGCCTATACACACTACAACTGGCAATGTCACAACCAACTCAGCTGTAACCACCTTAGCCTTCACCCCAGAGACCTATGTGGTACACTACGGAACCAGTATGGATACTCTTGACAGCATGAGCGATCTGAAAATAGGAAGTAACTTTACTGCTATAAATACAATCTTTCAATCACATTAAAGGATCTGATGCCCAATACCATGTACTTTTACCGTGTTAATTCTACTAACACTAATGGATCAGTTTTAAGCAATATTGCAATCTTTACAACTGAAGGTATGGTACTATGTAGACTGTACAGTGCTACAGAGCAAGAGAGCAACTTTTCTGATTTTGAGAATAAATGCTCATAAAGTCCAAACCCTTAAGTATTAAAAGATGAACTTTGGAACACATATTCTATAATCTTCTGGGAACATGTCACTTTAATTTTGAGATATAATCTTTATCGATTTTCACTATATGGCTTCTTAGAGCGAAGCGGTTTGAGAAATACGTTAGGCATAGAAAATGAGAATGCTTTATATTTAAGAAACTGTACTGAACCCACTGATAGATATCCATATGCAGTCTGTTTGACCAAAGTAGGAAGTCATAATTGAACTCTGTTCGCTAGATATTATCAAAATGACGTTTTTTGAGAGGCAAATATGTTAGGCATAGCATTTGTTTATTTTTTTGAGTTAAGGAAAAACCCTTGGACAACTAATCCAACTTGTATTGAAGTTTTATAGCCCCAAATTTAAGGATTTAACTCCTTACTGATCACAAGATAATGCTAATTTTATTAAATTATTGGCAAATTTTCCTAAAATCTGCACTATACATGTATGGCTTCTGTATTGGTTATATATGGGAAAAAAATTTCTTTTGGAAATGGGTAAAAAGTACTTCCTTACTGTTTTTATACATTTGTAAGTGCTGTAAAGCAGTTGTAACCTAAAAATTAAGAATTTAAAAAAAATTGCTCTCTTGCTCTGTAGCACTGTAGTGATTCATTTCCAACAATGGTTGTGGGCGGGGCAGCAGCTGCAGCAGTTGTGTTGTGATTCTCTGTATTGTGATTATTGTTGCTTGGAGGTGAGTGTAACAATAACATAGGGATTGCATAGTGCATTTAATAGGTGCAGTAAGGTGGAGTAATTCCCAATCATAGGTTGAAAAAACGAAATGGAGAAAAGGTTCATTTAAAGCCAGGTCCCACTGTACTTGACACTATGGTAGTCGACATTGAGCTCACTGCAGTTGAAGATATTGAAAATAACAAGGAAGAAGGTGCTGTGGTCTCAGACATTCAAGATAATGTACTATCTACACCATCATTGTCATACTGACATCAGCATTTTTACTTCAATCTGACAGATGTGACCCACAGGCAGAGCATTCCCATTGCCATATTTGGAGAGCACGTATCAACATTGCACACAAAGAGAAATGAAGGTTTCGAAGTTGAATATAATGTGAGAACTTAGTCAATTATTGTTAGTACAAAGAATCTGTAAATAAAACTGACACTCTCAATTTTTTTACATAGTCCATAAGCAAAACGCCCCTTGCATCCCATGATGTCAGTGGAATGCCATGCAACCAAGAGAAGAACCGATTTGTAAACATCTATCCTTGTACGTGACTATAGCAACAGAGTTGTTCTTATGCTACAGGTATCTGAATTGTATCACTTCTACACTGTATTCAGATGATTTTTCTCGAGTGAAGCTGAAAGAGATTGAGGGAGTGGAAGGATCTGACTACATCAACGCCAGTTTCCTGGATGTAATTACATAATTCTTGCATAATATAGACTGCCAAAGATGGCATATAATGTGTCGGTGTCTCAGTATACAGTGCTAGTATATTTATACCAATGATGATATTCATTTTCAATTAGGGCTATACGAAAGAAAGTGAATATATTGCTGCTCAAGGTAACTGCTGCCTTCCTATTTTGTTATATATTTTTAACAGTCTATACGTCACCTTTTCACTTTAGGTCCTGTTCCTGAAACTGTTGGTGACTTCTGGCGCATGATTTGGGAATACAAGCTCACCACTATTGTGATGCTGACCAAATGTGAGGAGGGAGGAAAGGTAGGGAGATGGACTCTCTTTTTTCCTTTATCAATGGTATACATAAATACTATACATAATACGAAATTAAGTTGACATGTTTGCAAGCCCTAAGTGCAAGTAAATACCATGTTAATGTTTTGTTATCTGTGTACATCCAGCGCAAATGTCAGCAGTACTGGCCTGATGATGTAAACAAGACTCTTGAACCAGGCCACAACCTTGTAATCACCCTCACTACTTTGCAACCTTTTGTTGACTTTGAGACAAGGAAGCTCACAGTGAAGGATGTAAGACATACAGCAGCAGTTACAGTTATAATTTGATTGCTTTGAACACTGTAATTACCTCGCTTATGCACACAACTTATACCAACAATGTATAATTGCTTTACAACTTTTATGCCTGATCTCTGCTTTACAGTCCTCAAAACCAGGTGAACCTACTTTGGAGGTCACTCACTTCTACTACCTATCCTGGCCAGACCATGGCGTACCAACAAAATCCACCTCCCTCATCAACTTCATCAAGAGGGTGCGCGAAGTCCAGCCCCACTCTACGGAAGTACCCCTCTTGGTCCATTGCAGTGCTGGAGTGGGTAGGACAGGCACCTTCATTGCCATTGACATTGAGATGCAGAGGATTGAGGCCGAGGGAGCCGTGGATGTCTATGGATGCCTCAAAAAGTTGAGGAGCCGCCGTGTTCTGATGGTACAGACACTGGTAAGTGTGCTAGTTTCTATACAAGGAAGTTAGAGGAGAAAAAAAAGATTTCTATACCAAAACACCAGTAGTTACATAATTATTAGAAAACCAGCAACCGGTAATACCTCTGCAGTATGCATGGTCACTTATTTTAGAGAAAATTCATTTGAAGACTATGTATTAGTTATATCACACCTAAGAAATTTGTTGTTGATTTATAAACACGAGACCTGAAGGTAAAACCTGAGAGCCGAATACTTATAATACCAACAGTGTCCCAACTAGGCTTGGTATAAGTAATTTAATACTTAAATGCATCACCTCACTTCTTGCTATCCCCCTGCTCCTTCTCTGTTTCTGAAGACCCAGTATGTGTTCATCCATGAAGCTTTGAATGAGCTGATCGTCTGTGGAGAAACTGATATCATTGCAGCCAACCTCCGGATCACAACAAACAGGCTACTTCAAATAGTGGAGGGAAAGAAGACCACAGGCTTTGGCGAAGAGTTTGAGGTGTCTATTACAGCTTAGATTTCAATCAACTACATAATTATCCTAAATCATGTGATACCTCTATCTCACAGGTTCTTGAGCAGGTTAGTCTGGATGCAAACAAAGACTACTTCCCTGAGGCAATGAGCCAATACAACCTTCAAAAGAACCGCTACACTTCTAAAGTTGCAGGTAGACATCTAATGAATCTAAGCTGCAACATCAAGTGTATGAACCAGTTTATATTCATTACTCCTTAGGGAGCAACTGTCGAGTGTGTCTTACTAAGCGCGTTGAAGTTCTAGGATCAGACTACATTAACGCCAACTTTATTGATGTAAATTCTTATGTACAAATGCTACTCTTCTAAGTCACAATATACATTAGTTAGCCTCATATCCAAATTAAGTAAGAGAAAAGGTAATCCCAGAAAATTATTAATGCCCCCCAGGGCTACCGGCAGCCTAGTGCCTACATTGCCACCCAGGGTCCAGTGGCCTCCACTGTAAAGGACTTCTGGAGGATGATATGGGAGCAACAGAGCAGGTGCATTGTGATGCTCTGCAATGTGCAGGAGGATGGAGAGGTACACCTGATACATTAAATTTTGTTGTACTAGTCTAGAAAAAATTGAGGAGAGCTTGAAGCATCAATACTTCTAATACCCTTTCAGGAGTCATGCCACCCATACTGCCCTGAGAAGCCAGAAACTACTGAAACTCATGACAAAATTGAAGTAACTCTTCGGTCTGAGGAACAGCATGGCAGCTGCATCATCAGAAAACTTGAGATCAAAACAAAGCCTGTGGTAATGATATAGCACTATATCATTCTTGCAATTAGGTCGTAGTAAACAAGGTGGAACATATTGACCACTAGTGCTTATAATCCAGTCCATTGATTGCATACACATTGAAACCAATTTAGTATTTCTAGGTACTTTAAAAAGTAATATGTTTTCAGAAGATAGATCAGGATAATTGAATGCCTGGTGTTACTTTTAGATGAGCTGCAATTGTTTCTTCATCTACAAGCTTTCTAATAATTATTGTTATATCTTTTCCTCATTACTGTCCATGTGGTGTTCCAGCCGTCCATCCCAACTATTTTGTGGCCAGGACATAATGATTGTATGATGACCTAGTGTCCCAAAGGCAAATGCAAAGTATCAGTCACTGAAATAGATTTTTTAACATTCTTACATTCCAGGGAGTCATGGCCCCAGAATCCATTACAGTGACGCAGTTCCAGCTGATGTGCTGGCCACCACATGACCAGCCCTCTCCCCCATCCTCTCTCCTGGATGTCATGGAAAACATGGCAAGAGTGCAGATGGCAACAGGAAACAGACCCATTACTGTCATGTGCAAGTTAGTAATCCCAATTCTCATACAATAACCACATACGTGTATATATTTGATATCGCATATGTACATCATAATCGGGATTCTTAAAGTGTTCCACTTTTGAGGTCCACAGTGGATTGGCTAAGCAGGTTAATTAGCTACCTTTGTCTACATGCCAAACTGTGTTTGTGATATTCTTTTCTGACATACCCTAGAGTTTGTACTAATCTGCACATGTGTACATGTAGCTAAGGATTAACTTACGCATGTATAGACTCTGTTCCGCCACAACGTGAAAGTCTCGACAAAATTGCTATAATGTCCATTGCAATTTACATCTATAGTGATGGTGTCGGTCGCACTGGAGTCTTCATCTGTCTGCATGCCCAGCTGGAGAGGCTGAAGACAGAGGGAGTGGTGGACTGTTTCCAGTTTATCAAGTCTGCCCGCCTCAACCGCCCTGGGCTAGTGCAGAATGTGGTTAGTACCTCTGTATAATATTTGGTGTGCCGTATGTATGTGCTATAATATGTAGTGTGCTGTAGGCCTAGTGTTATGTATACATGCATTGTGGATACATGCATGCATGTGTGCATGTGAGTGGCTGCTAATGTATACATACAATGAGTGGGTTTGGCATGTGCGTAAACATGACTTTAAGTAAACTGATACGAAACCTCTAGGGCTCACAGAGGATCAAAACGTATACCATTGTGATCCTTGGGTAAAAATTAAGATAGGATTTTTTTAGTGGAAAGCAATTATGCCGCTATACATTCATGCTACACATAGGGACAAAACACTAAAATATTAGTAGAATATTTCTTATTTTGTTTGTGTGCCAGTGCATAAGGCACTGTAACTTTATGTGTGAATACCTATTCTACATTCAGGAGCAGTATATTCTGTGTCATGAGATTCTGAGTGACTATGTGGACAGCTTTGATACATATGCCAACTTCAAAGAATGTGAAGAGAATAGTAACCAAGAAAAAACACATCATGTCACTGCATAGTTCTGACTTTATAGTGTACCAACACAGATATTTTTATAGCAAGTGTTAAGTAGTAGTTTTTTTTAGATCTTGAGCTTGCACACTTATATAATTAGTTGTTATAGTGAATTTTTAAAACATACACAACTGCTTGTAATGCATTTTCTCAATAGTAGTGTATAATGAGGCTTGTTATGTGGCATTACATACATTATATAAGGTGTGGGACTGGACTGGACTCAATATTTGATCATCTAGCATCATCTCACAGTCATTTATAGTACTTATCCAAATTAAATGCATGGTTTGCTTTTCCAGTTATCATGTTTTCCCATCAACATGTTGTCCTACTGTATGGAGCTACAAGGTGTGCAGTCAATGTTTTTAGTGGTCAATGTTTTTACTAGTATCAAAAATAGCATGGATATGTTATTTTAGTATTCCACAGGGCTAGCTACTCTGGAACGAAATAACATACACAGGTTGAGCTATTGAGTCAGGGCTGTTTTGAACAGATGTCCAAATGTTTTCTTTGCTACACGTAGCTAAGATGTCCACAGTCTTGTATGCAAATAACACTAATTTAGAGACGAAGCCACACTAGACATGCAATTTTGTTCTCTGCATAGTTCATTCACAAGTGAAAGGGCCCAGGAGTATATATAGTGAGCTAATCCAACCAGTGTTGAAAAAAAACAACCCAAAATTATGTATACTCTATGAGCATCTATATCATCACATCATTACAGTTCCTATAGCTCCAGCCTTTGATCATGAAGACCAAAAAAGTGTGCAATTACAAGCTTGATTTGGAAATAATTGTAT
>OY997378.1:978411-1069778 GCA_963921505.1 Phakellia ventilabrum | reverse complement strand
TTCAGTTATAATCCTGCCTACTGAAGCGGCAATATTTGGAGAAAATTATAACCTGACATGCAGTGTTTCTGGAATTAGTGATGCTATTATAACATATCATTGGTCACGTCCTGGAATGGTAGGACCTACGAATTCTCCACAGCTCAATTTCAGTTCAATTGAATTTTCTGATGCTGGAAAGTACATCTGTGTGGCTAACACTAGTTCTTTCACAAGAAACAAAACTAGGGAAATTTTTATTTTAAGTGAGTAAAGCTGATTACTAGTATAATACCTGTATTCACCAGTAATTTTGTTACGAACACCATAGTACGGGAGATGCATATGGCATTTAAAACAAAATATTGCGGTGTATCCTCTGACTTTGCGTGTCTTGTGTTATCAAATAATTACTACATTTTACCCGATAGTCCCTGAGCCAACAGTACGCATTCTTGGACCTGACAAGAGATATGCTGGCAGTATATTGACTCTGACCTGCATGATCACAATTGATTCACGATTAAATAGTGAGAATGTGACAGTGACCATTACATGGAGCAAAGGTTCAGAGGATATAACTAATAACAGGATTACTGTCTCTGAAGTAAGGCAAAGCAATGTAACCAACATCTATACAAGTACAATTATGATTAAAACACTCCGCACTACTGATAATGGAACATATAACTGTGAGGCCTCAGTCAGTAATGAATCACCATATATTGTAAATGGGACAGAATCAACTGCAAAGGAAGTCATTATCTCAGGTACAATTATCTACTGTATTTGTATGCTGTAGCTACTAAATTGATAACTTATTGCACTTTCAATAGATCCTACTCTAACTGTGTTCCTGGACTCATCCACCACTATGGATCTTCCCAATGTCCATCCCTACAACACATTTTCCCTCACCTGTACTGCTAGTACACCACCAACACAAGAAGTGGTTGAACCAAAGATTTTTTTGTGGAAGAATAGAGTAGGAAATGTTTTAGAGAAGGTTAAGAATGACTCTAGCACCGTGATTGAAAACAGCAACCTTAACCAGTCAAAAAGTACTAGTGTGCTAACGGTAACCAGGACAGCTGCTGGAAGGTATTACTTTCAATGTCAGGTGGAGCTGGAGGATCTGAATATACGTAAAATGTCAAATGAATACCCTATCACGATTACTGCATTTTGTAAGTTAACATTAAGTCCTTGCCTTCAACATGTCCTTGCCTTCAATACATGTTTAATATTATGTTGCACTAATGTTATCCTACTCTCCAGCTATATCTACAGAAATCATTAACAGAAATAATAATCCATTTGCTGGAGAGAACTATACTTTGACCTGCATGATCACAGTGACTGAGGGAGTACCAGACAATTTGACTGCTTACTGGTTAGGCCCTGGAGTGGGTATGCAGGGTGTGAATGCAAGAAACATATCTAGAGTGACGCTTGAAAATGGATCCCTAATTCTTTTAAATCTCACATTCAACCCACTGAGACAATCACATGATGGAATCTACAATTGTACTGCTAACCTCATGACAGTAATGCTCACTGACCTATCACCAACAGTAATATCTGCTGCAAGTAAGATGTAATATAATGTATTGGTAATTTACAGCAGATATTTGCAGCCACCCAACTGCATTATAGTCTTGTACCCTGCTGTTATAGCAATACTTCTGCTGTAAATTCAGTTTGAGGATACAAGCTGGGGGCACGAACAATCGGTTATAAATAGAAGCTATATAATCAGAAAATAGTGGCACTTTATGTCAGTATGGTCTGATTCTTATAGCATCCATTCTTTGTATGGCAAATAGCTAAAGCTAATAGTTAGGTTGTTACTAACAGATGTGTACCTATGATAATTACTACACTAGTACTGTACCATAAGCTATGGCATATCCTTTGTGTGCTCAAAGATTACAGCTAGCTGATATTAGCTGTACACCTCGGGAACCTCCCCATGCCAATGTACATGGTAGTATATGCATGTACATGCATGCATACAGGCTGTCATGGGAAGTTCTGAGACTAATGTGTGAGCAGACCAACAGAAAAGTTGTACACACTGCACTTCTGCAAGAAGAGATATTGCTTCAGTGCTCAGTCTATGACACAAATGCCCCCCAAAAAGCATTATCTACACATGCAAAATTTTATCCTCACAGCTATGCCATCCTTTAATGTTTGTATAGCAAAAGTGAAATATGTATATGGGCCTTGAAACAGGCATAACCTCGTTCCTAGGCTCCACTGTCCAGTGTTTTGCACAGTGTAAAATGCCAGTTTAAACTGTTCAAAAATACTAGGAAGTAGAGCCAGGGAACAATGCTACATTATGGGATCACTGTGATACTATTACTTTAGAATGAGAATGTGCCTCAAACGTGCAATATGAGCCCTCTGATTTAAAGTATATGTGCAAATTCACGGCTGTGGTCCATTCCAGCAGTTCAGTAGTCCATTTCAGTAGTCCAGTATTCCAGTCTAGTAGTCCAGTCCAGTGTCCAGTCCACCGTTCCAGTCCACTGAATAAAGGCTCCCATACACCTCCACCACCATTTTAACTAGTGGAATTTTATCATAATTACTAACTATCTTTATGATTGTTCCTGAATTATCAATATCTTGCCCTCTCGTTGCAATATAACACACCTTTACCTTTATACGCAGCACCCAGTGTGATAGTAGTGACTTCCAGTAGTACTAGTGATGCTGTTTTTGGAGAAAGTTACATTCTAAACTGCACCGTCTCTGGAGCAGATAATCTCAATGGAATCATCAACATCCAATGGAGCAAATCCAATACCCTTAACCTAACATCCGGTACTGGTAAATACCTCCCATTAGTACTGATGAATCTACACCTTTCTGATGCTGGAGAGTATACCTGCAACACAACTGTTACTTCCCCTTACCTAAGAAATAAAGTTAGTAATGAAAGCATTGAGGAGCTCTTTGTTGCAAGTAAGTAGAATCACACTAGTGGCAAATAGGTAGCCACTATATTCATTTACACTACGAAAAGGTTGTTCACCTTGAATATCCAGGAATCGTAGAATTGGTCTTGTATTACATTTCATATATCTATCTTATCAGTACCCAGGCCGTCAGTGATTATAACACATAATGGAGGAAATACTATTTATGCTGGTAGTGTGTTGACACTGACCTGTATTATCACGTTGGATGTACGTGTGGTACAGAATGAGGAACTGATGGTGAATAATGCATGGACTGGACCAAGCAACAAAATTCTTACTAATACAGCAAGGATTGCTGTAACACATGCAAGTTCTGCTTATGTTCAAAACACTGTAAGCACAGTAAAGTTCCAAACTCTCCACAATAGTGACACTGGAAACTACTCCTGCCGGGCTACCGCCAGTCATAGGTCAATACGGTTTGTTCAGAATGGAACAGGTACTAATTTCACTATCCTCACTATCCAAGGTGATTCATTGTTACTGAATATTTGTAAACTGACTACGGTCTATTTATGTAGTTATTGTTTGAACATGCTTGTATGCTTATAAAAACAAAAGCTACCAGGAATACAGTTTAATAGGTCATGTGCTGTACGTACCTGATTGTAGCAACAAAAGTATATTACTATGCTTTATACTTTGTCCAACAGCTCCAAGAGTTACTCTCACGCTGACTTCCAACACCACTCGTCTTCCTAACGAGCCTCCCTATAACACCTTCTCCCTCACCTGTACTGCCACTGCACCAGAGGGTGTGGTCTCACCAAAGACCTTCAAGTGGTGGAGGCAGAATGCCGTAATAAATAATGCCTTATTTTCCAATGCAATCAAGATCATGGACAGTTCTTTAGATCAGCCAGTGAGCACTAGTGTACTCACAGTGACTGAAACTACAGCTGGAAATTGGTACTACCGCTGTAGTGTAGCCTTAAATGAACTGATAAATGCCACTAGTGAAACAGATACTCATCCTATCAATGTTACTAGTAAGCCTCTCTTTCCATTGGCAGTATATCACTGCAGTAGCCTATACAGACAACAATATTTCTTTATGCAGGTCCAACATCTCCAGAGCTACCTGCAGACCTCACAGCTGGCACTGTCAAAACTGACTCAGCTGTTATCTACTGGACTGTAACCACCATAACCTTTACCCCAGAGACCTATGTGGTACACTATGGAACTAGCATGGATACACGTGACAGCATAAGTGATTCAGTGATAGGAAGTAACTTCACTGCTGAGAACTACAATTTTTCGATCACATTAAAAGATCTGATGCCCAATACCATGTACTTTTACCATGTAAATTCGACAAACAGTAATGGATCTGTTATAAGCCGGGTTGAAGACTTTACAACCGGGATCAAAGGTAAATCTGTATGTCAGATAAGGCAATGGCACTGATGCTTTTATTGGCAGCAAAATATCGTATTTCTTATCACACAGCGAGCCCATTTCCAGCCGCTGCAGCTGGAGGTGGCGTAGCTGCAGTACTATTAACAGTTCTACTCTGCATTGCCATTGCTGGTGGTGTTTGGTGGTGAGTGTATTACAAATAAGGCATTGTTTTCAAATTGATTACTAGTAATGATCATCGCAATCTAATTTTTACAGGCAAACAAAACATGGAAGGAATAAAGTCCACTTGAAACTCCAAAAGCGAGGCCCCAGTGCCCTTGATACAATGATCAATGTTGAACTCCTTACAATTGAAAACACTAAACTTGATAATGATAGGATTATTGAAATTTCAACTTTTCAAGGCAAGCACTACAGTAAATTCCAAAAGGATGCTAATTTGAAGCCACTTTGTTTGCTTTCTTGTGTAGATATTGTCAGGAATAGCATCCCAGTTGCTGAATTCAGTAACCATGTATCCCGTATGCACACAGATGAGAACGGGTTTGAGTTTGAATACAACGTATGTCAGGGTGTCTTGGTTTGTATGTACAGTTGAAGTGTAGATCAAAGGCATACATGACATTGTAGTTTATTAGTAATAATACTTGTTAGTATGCAGTGAGCTTCATAAATTATGTTTGTCTACAGTCCGTTAGCAAAGAACCTCTCGCATCATATGATGTCAGTCAAATTTCATGCAACAAAGAACGCAATCGATTTCTAAATATCTACCCTTGTAAGTTTTGAAGTAGCTCCTTAATTCCCATACTATTATTTTAATGTTTTCTGATATATATAGATGATTTTTCTCGCGTAAAGCTGACAGAAATTGAGGGAGTGGAAGGCTCTGACTACATCAATGCCAATTTCTTGAATGTAAGGCTGTGTAATTTAGTCCAGAAAACTTGACACTTAGTGTATAATGATACTTATCCCGGCTCCACATTAGGGCTATGTGAAAGAAAATGAATATATTGCCGCTCAAGGTAACACTAAAATTTTAGTGTAATCCAATTCCATTAGCTGAATTCTAATAACTACTACTTAGGTCCTGTTCCTGAGTCTGTTGGTGACTTCTGGCGCATGATTTGGGAGTACAAGCTTACCACCATTGTGATGCTGACCAAGTGCGAAGAGAGGGGAAAGGTATAATAATAACAGCAAACCTCACTGCAAATGCACACATAGGAGCATCTTTGGATAACATAATATTATGTGACATGTTAATTATATTGTATTATGACCTCATGCATGGTCATGATCACCTTATAGCTATTTATTACAGTACAATTTCCACCTATAGTATGCCTGTATATGCCAAGTGTAACATGTACGTGTCAGTATTCCAAGTTCCAAGATAATGATCTCTAAGATCATGTGCACTCCACTACTGTTGTATTCTTACATGCAGCGTAAGTGCGAGCAGTACTGGCCAGATGAAGTAAACCAAACCCTCGAGCCGGGCTTTAATCTCAAGGTTACCCTCACTACTCTACTGCCCTTGGTGGAATATGAGATCAGGAAATTCACAGTGGCAGACGTAAGCCTAAATAGTTGACAATAAAGTAGTCTAAGAATACCATCCTTGGGAATACAATGTGTGTTAACTCCCATTACATACACCTCAACTTAATCCTAATCCTGACTCCAGCCCTAAGAAACCATTCAGATTTGATGTTGATATTGCTGTTGTTGTTGTTGTTGGTTGCAATAATAATATATCTACATGTCAGGTATACAAACTTCCACTTCATTTTCCAAGATCTCATTATAGGATGTGTTAGCTAGTGATATTTTCTCTATAATAATAAGTGATTCTTTGTTACCAGCTCGCAAATCCAAAAGAGCCAGCTCACGAGGTCACTCACTTTCACTATACGGCATGGCCAGATCACGGTGTACCGTCAGATGCCACCTCCCTCATCAACTTCATCAAGAGGGTGCGCGAAGTCCAGCCCCACTCTACGGAAGTACCCCTCTTGGTCCACTGCAGTGCTGGAGTGGGTAGGACAGGCACCTTCATTGCCATTGACATTGAGATGCAGAGGATTGAGGCCGAAGGAGTTGTGGATGTCTATGGATGCCTGAAGAAGTTGAGGACCCACCGTATCCTTATGGTACAGACACTGGTAAGTATATGTATTTGGGTACAAGAAGGAAAGTTTCTGTATGGCCCAGACACTTGCTTTAAGGTACAGTATGTATTAATACCTATTATAATACTATCCTGCAGTTTGACGTTTTGGGTAACATATTGGGCTGGTAATAAATGGGAGATGTTGATCATTGGTTGGTGGTGTTGCCAATCAATGTGCATCGATTGAAGCTGCTTTATAATACATGCATTATGTAGTTATTCTGTGCCTTTTGAATACTTAGTGTTATAGCTATACCTTGCATTTCCCTGATCTTTCCTTTGAAGACCCAGTATGTGTTCATCCATGAGGCCCTGAATGAGCTGATTCTTTGTGGGAGGACAGACATTCCTGCAGCCAACCTACGGATTACAACAGACAGGATGTGCAAAATTGAACGGGGTAAACTGATCACGGGCTTTGAGAAGCAGTTTGAGGTTTGTTCCCGCATAATTACTAATCAATACATTGATGTTTATTTGATCTCATCTACTGTTATACAGATTCTGGAGCAGCTCTGCATCAGAGACAACCAAAATTTCTATTCAGAAGCAACAGATCCATTTAATCTCTCAAAGAATCGGTACCCAGCAGTAGTTGCAGGTAAACTTGTACAATGTACAAAGCTATATCTTTCATTGCTGAAAAGTAATTAATTGCACTTGATTATATTGTCACACGAGAATTGTAGAAAATTGTAGCTATCATGACACCCATACATATCTTACTCAATATAATAGGAAATCACTACAGAGTGTATCTAAAGTACACTGGAGCTCCAGGATCGGACTACATCAATGCCAACTTTATTGATGTGAGCTTATCTGCAAACATGAAATTGCTACGTGGGTGTGTGAATAGTTAAACACTTGCGCTAAAACCTTTCCCCCTCTAATGTACAGGGCTACAGGCAACAAGGTGCCTACATTGCCACCCAGGGCCCAATGGCCTCCACTGTGAAGGACTTCTGGAGGATGATATGGGAGCACCAGAGCAAGTGCATTGTGATGCTCTGCGAAGTGGAGGAGGAAGGAGAGGTAGCAGTGACAATACAACGTAGCAAACATGGCCTGTATAGCTACTGCTTCAGCATTGCAGCCATGCTGACTGTTAGACTCAAATCTTGTAACCTCAAGTCAAGGGACATCTCCCTCTCATGAGCTTCTGATCCCATATCTAGTTGTAGGGGGCATATTAAGTGGTCATAGGGACATGAAGTGGTTAATATGTGCTGAGGAAATTATTGCAATGCTAACTATAGTTACTGGGATAATATTACTGTTGTTATAAGGGGCAGTTTCTTATAAGTATTTGCAGCTAATAAACATTCACAGTAAGAAGCGGCTACTCGCTAGCCTTAATTGGAATCAAGTGTTTCTTCACCTAATAAAATGCTTGGACACAAGGCTACTTAGCTACTTACTACATTTACGTAGGAATCGTGCCACCCCTATTGGCCTGACCAGCAGGGAAGCACCGAAACCCACGGCAAGATTGCGGTCACTCTCCTATCCGAGGAAGATTTTGGCAATTGCATCATCAGGAAACTGGGAGTCACGGAAAACACAAAGTTTGCAGTAAGTTATGTTCCGACTAGCTACCATGCAAAAATGCAAATGATTTTTGCCTCCAGGATTGTGTATAAACCATGAGCATGGTGCGATCAAATGAGGCAGTCAATAATGGAAAGCAAACTTATTAAAATGCTAAAAGCTAAGTACTTAGTCATAAATCTCAGCCACAGCTTTGAACAACCTAGCATTGATTATTACAACTCCTTTTCTAGGGAACTACGGGCCCTGCTACAGTGACTCAGTTCCATTTTCTGGGCTGGCCGAAGTTCGGAGAACCTTCTCCACCTTCCTCCCTCCTGGACGTCATGGAGAATGTGGCTAGAGAACAGATGGCAACAGGAAATGGAGCCATAACAGTGATGTGCAAGTTAGTCAGTATGCTATATAGCAATATATCACTTTTTTTTAAATAGATAGCTAGTTGTTTTGACTACCTGGTGGTTACTCTAGTTCCAATTTGTGAAACATCCAATGTGAAAAACAAATTACACAGGCAATTTAGTCAGTATGCTATATAGCTATATATCACTTTTTTTAAAATAGATAGCTAGTTGTTTTGACTACCTGGTGGTTACTCTAGTTCCAATTTGTGAAACATCCAATGTGAAAAACAAATTACACAGGCAATTTGTACATCTCTTTCAAGTCTGGTAAAGGCACAGAAACATCACAGATGTGCGTAACCATGTAGGAGTCAATGTTTCTGTGGCTTTACTGTTAGTTTTTCATTCTGAAGTCAAGCAATAAACTGTGAAACAGTCTGATATGAAAAACAAACTACACAGGCAATTTGTACATCTCTTTCAAGTCTGATAGCTAAACTTTAAGCATGACCTTTGTGAAGTAAGTTTGCAATTTGTGAAACAATCTTCTATGAAAAACAAATTTCACAGGCAATCTGTACAGTCTGGTAAAGGCACAGCAACTCCTGGAACTAGAGTAACCCCAAATATATAGTCAAAATATTTTTTGCAGTGTATACCACAAGGTCTCACCATTTTTATGCATGCCATTCTTAGAGCACATGTACCACATTCACCCCCACATAATTTACCTCTGCCGAGCATTTAAACCATCATTACCTGACCTAAATTTAATCCTGTACCCGAATTACTTGCAGGTGGTAGGTGGTCCAGGTACAAGATTGCTGCATAAATTTAAGTCAGGTACTAACGGTCTGAATGAAGTGTTGGGAAGACATATAGAGGGTAAAGACAACGATCGGTAGTGTAAATTATGTGGGAATGAATGTGACAGTGCTCTGGAAGTGTCCTGTATATAACAGCATTAAAAAACAGAATCTCATATCGATCAGGTTCTCTTTCTACCAACCACAAATTGGCTCACAAACATATCATCAAATGCCGACGTTTCAACTGCTGGGCTGCAGTCTTCATCAGGGCAGAACATCAACAGAGAATACAGGCAGAACTCAGAGCATTAAAATAGAATCTGTTGGGGGGAAATCTGAGGAGTGTAGTATACTTGATAGTTTTAGCTATAACTAACACAGACTTTATTTTAGGATGATAGAATTGGGACAGGGATGATTTAAAGCCTTGTTAAAACTGGCTGAGAGCTTTGGTGATCAGGATGGTGTAATGTCTGTTCTTGTCCTCTGACTGGAAGTCATAAGCTCCGCCTACATCAGTGGGTGTGTCACTATGGCAGCAATATGAGTATATTATTCTTATGAGCTCATTCATACCTGCATTTCCTCCTGATAGTGATGGAGTCGGTCGCACTGGAGTCTTCATCTGCCTGCATGCCCAGCTGGAGAGGCTGAAGACCGAGGGAGTGGTGGACTGTTTCCAGTTTATCAAGTCTGCCCGCCTCAACCGCCCTGGGCTAGTGCAGAATGTGGTTAGTGTCTGTATTTGTGCATTTGGAGGGGAAGAACATGGGAAATGAAGTGTTTGTGGGCCTTGTTTAAGTCATACATGGAATCTTGTTTTTATTTATTGATCCTCGCAATATTTCTTGCCTATCACTTCAGTAGCTAATGGTTTGGTGAGTGCATAAATACGTAGCCACATTCTCAGCCTCTACTCCTAGTTTCTTTTCAAAGGTAGTAAAAAAGAATGCGGGAAAAAACAACTGGGAGTGGAGACTGGGCGCGTAGCAACAAATATGGCCACTTACTTCATTGTTTCCTGTCCTTCTTGGTGTCCAAACAGAATACAGGCAGGCAACTATTTAATGTGAACAAAAAAAAAATTGGGGGGGTGTGGCCTAGGTATGAGGTAATATTATAATAAGTTCTGTACTGCATCATAGCAACTGTCACAACGTGTTAAAATACTTCAGCGCAGCTAATGATACTCCAGTTCTGCACAACAAAGCACCTACTGCATGAGAGCTGAATTATGCAAGTTGAACAAAACAAAAAATATACTCCAGCCTACAAAAAGGACAATGAGATAGTAATGGTTCAAATATGTAGCTAAGAGACCTCATGGAAACATTTCTTTAAACACATGCTCTAAACTTCTACGCCAAGTACGAAGCTACCTGACTAGCTCTTTAAAAATGTGGTCCTCCTCCAGGTGGATCGCCACCTATGGTATGAATGCCTTTCCAACAATAGCTAGTATAAAATACAAGTACACAGCTAAGGGTGCTGATAGTAGTCTCTGCATTCTCGGTGTTGCATGTGCTCGTGAGGTTGCATGCACGTGATACATTTGAACATATAAAATTCGCGAGCGGTCACAAAAATCGCATGCAGGCCGGTGACAGGAAACAATGAAGCAAGTTACGGTGGCCTATATATGAATTATAAATACTGTATAGCTACTTTCATTATGATATGCAGTTGTTTTTAGTAGTATCTATGACGGCTCGTGCTGTGCATTCCTTCACTCAGGGTCAATACATACTGTGTCATGAGGTGCTGGCTGACTTTGTGAACAGCTTCGAAACATACGCCAACTTCAAAGAACTTGTCTGAAGTAAAAAATAAACTTGTAGTTTGCTTGATTTGTGGTAGTGTATTAGCTCATTCACAGTGTGTAGTTGTCATTAGCTACCTCTGTAGTACTGTTTTGAATAGTGTGTAGCTAGAGGAAAAAACCTGTTTTACTGTTTAATCGCTGTACTGCTAAATACTGTAGAAAGCTCAGAGCACACAGAATACATGTATTTTTTGTTCATAATAACAGTGTAGTGTATCAGATTATAATTGAAGTGATTTAGATCATACTTCTCCTGTTTAATATCGCGTACAGCAACGTATACTAAAATATTAATGCACGGATCACTATGCTGCATGCATTAATTGGGGCGAGCCTGAGCGAGCCCCACACTAGTCATGTCAGCGATGCATTTCCTCTGAATGTTTGAATGTATGTATGTATGTATGTATTAAATATCGTACGTGCGTCGTGCCGCATATTCCATGTTCACATAATTTAATTTTGCACTTCCAATTTCTCGCGCTCTCACGTGGCAAAACCACTGGTTTTTCCTCGGCTATGGATGCTACAAAAGCGCAAACTACTTCCTCAAAGGGAACTACTGAATCATGCAATGCAGAGAGAGAATAGACTACGCCATAGAAGAGAACGAGAGAGGGCCTGCCGTGCTTCCTAAAATCCGGAACAGAGAGAAGAAAGGTCGCAGAAGCGGAGAATAAGGGATAGAACTAGGCACACTACTCAGACTGCCGAAACAAGAGCAACAAAGAAGGCGCAGACTGGCAGTCGAGACTGACGAGGTGAGATAGGCTAGGCTGCAGCGAATGACTGACGGACTTCCCGATGAGACTGCTGAGGAGAGAGAGGCCAGGCTGCGGAAAATGACTGCTTCCAACCATGCGAGATTGGCTGCTGAGGAGAGAGAGGCCAGGCTACAGTCTGACAGAGTACTGGTGAGGCACAGACAACAACAGGTCATGCAGGCACAGCTCCCATTGTTTCAACAATCTTCTATCCGAACTAAGATTCATGCACACCACATGGCTACGCTGGACACGCCGAGATGTACATGAGATTGCCTGGTCTCAAGATTCACTCACACATTTCTACTGAGTGTCTGCAATGTACCCAGGACGAGCATACACCTAAGTTATACTCCTCGACCAACAACATGGATCCTGACCCTGTACCACCTCTTCAGGCTAGCACATGTACTATTCAGTGCATTCTAGATGAAGTTACAGTGGCATTGAAGTATCAATTTTGTATTCATTAGTATGACGTGTTGATCATTCCATTGGAGGGTGTGAATTGACATATCAATGTTGTGTCTATTAGTATGACATCTACATGTTCAACATTTCCATTGCCAGGTTTAATACAGGTGGAGGAAATATTAATTTCAAGGGGTTTGCCAATCATGTCTACCGTTTGCCTCACAAACAGTATGGGTATGTCACCAATCTGCTGCAAGATATAGCCTCATTTGCCAACAGCTCCTTCACAGTCACAAATCTCGCGAAGGCTCGCCCCACAATGCCCTGCATTTGCCTAGTAATATGGGAAAATATATTACATGAGTGCGAAGCAGCGATGAGTGCGATATATGGGTGGGGCTCCTTTACGTACGCACGCACGTGAGTTGTCAAGTGACGTCACTTATTTGGATAATATGGCTTCCTTGTGCTGTAGGTTTGCTGTGAGAAGAAGCCGGGCTCTGTGGCGGAAAAGACTCCCCCCTCCGGCTGTTTTAGGGAGCAGAGGTAATTACCTAGTACAGTTTACGTACTGTAACTCAGATATACCGTGTAAGGGTATGGTGAGCTTTATTTGGAGTTAGCTAACTGCCCTTGGCTAGAGATGATCTGACATGCAGCGAATTTGCCTTGTTCCCAAGGCCTGTGTTTGCTTGCATAGTGAGTAAGCAAATATAAAGAACAAGGCAAATTTGTCATGTGTCCCTAGTGGTGAAAGGTCAAAGGCCAGGTCAACAGTCAAGGGGGGGGGGGGTCAATCTCTATTATTAGTCACAACTGCAACTGTAGTTGGTCAACGGTCAAAGCGACTCAAAACGGTGCGGTCAATTGTACTCTGAAGTACGGTCAATCGCTATGGAACAGCTTTTAGCTTACAATTAGTAATCTCAGGGTTGGGTTATGTGTTAGCATCAGTGAGTGAACCGCTTACATGTATCTCACTTGTTCGATCGTGTGGTATGCTTACACATACGATCAACGGTCAAATCGCTGAAAAAAGCTGGTCACAACTTTGACCCACGGTCGCAGTTGTGACTACAGAGTCTATGGCAGTCAAATCCCCCAAAGAGATTATTGACCTGCAGTTGCAACTGTCACTTTAGAGTCTATAGGAATAACTGCCCTTGTGTTTAGGTAACCTCACAGTCCGGGCATCCTGCTCTACTGGTTTGGACATCCACCTATTCCACTTTGGCACACAAATAGACTTATCTTTTTAATAGCCGGTTATTTAGAGTACCAAACCTTTGGGAGGCGGCTATTTAGAGTACCAAACCTTTGGGCCATCAGGAGGTCATTGAGAACTACAGTGAGTGAGACGATGAGTGAGTGATCATACACGGATTCTCCAGAACCATTTAGATACTGAATTAAATAGCCATGCCAACTTTTAGATACGGTCTGGTTGTCATTAAATCTCTGCTGACTGGATACATGTATGTACATGTATCTATGGTTGTCCTGATAGTTTAGCTCAGCATACGAACTTGATATTTTCTTTCGTGAGCCAATTTCCCCTACACTAGAAGGTACACATGTTAGACAACTACAGTTTAATTCACACACATGCACACACACACACACACACACACACACACAGCCCTCCCCTATAGCACAGACAAGGAGATTGACGAGGGTCTTCGTCTTGGTGACTACCCAGTGTTGCCATGGCGATCTGCCCAAGAGGAGAAACCTACAGGTATGAGCTCTAATTATCCCAGTCCTCATTCCCAAGCTCCACTCCCAAGCTACACTCCCCGGTTGTTGTTTTTTTTTACACACTGGAGACACTGGAGAGTGGAACCTGGGAACAAGGGTTAGTATGCACTTTGAAGTCAATTTCATATATCTTTGTTCATGCCTCCTTCCCAGGGTGGTGGGATGATCAGGACAGACGGGACAAGGAGACTCCGGTGAGTGATTGTATATTGTGTAGAAAATACACATACGTACCTGTCAATGGAGCCCACAAACCCCTTCCTCATTTCCTTCCCTCCCCTCATCCCATCTTCCTCTCTTTTCACTTCCTTCTCCTCCGTTCCTTTCTCTACAACCTCCCCTGCCCTCCCCTCTCTGATCTCCTTCCTCCCTCCTTCCCTTGCCCTCCCCTCGTCCATCCCTCCTCCCCTCTCTGACCTCCTTCCTCCCTCCTTCGCCTGCCCTCCCCTCGTCCATCCCTCTCCCCTCTCTGACCTCCTTCCTCCCTCCTTCCCCATGCCCTCCCCTCGTTCTTCCCTCCTCCCCTCTCTGATCTCCTTCCTCCCTCCTTCCCCTGCCCTCCCCTCCTTCCCCTGCCCTCCCCTCGTCCATCCCTCCTCCCATCTCTGATCTCCTTCCTCCCTCCTTCCCCTGCCCTCCCCTCGTCCATCCCTCCTCTCCTCTCTCCGTCCTTCCCACCTCTAATTGCATTCTTCTCCTGTCACCTTTGACCTCCTTCCCCCCTCCCTCCCTACAGCTCCATGAGGAGGACGATGCTCTCAACATGTGGATGTACGATGCCATAGAGAACAATGGGAAGTACACCAGGTACATGTATGCCTCTCTGTCTTCAATGTACAGTGAACATTGTTTGTTCTCATATGGTCATGCTGAGTTAGCCTCGTTTCCAGGCCTCTGCTTCATGCAACCGAATAAAACGGGCCCCTGCAGGGTTTAATAGGGGAGGGGGAGGGGGGAGGGGGGGGGAGGGAGGAAGGGAGGAATCCCCCCTAACTTAGACCCCCTCTCCCCCCTCCCCCCCCAACTTAAAATCTTTATGAAACCCTGGCCTGGGAACGAGGCTAGTTAATGCTGCTGAGTGTTGTGCTAGTTTTCCTCAGTTTATATGATAATGATTTTATTGTGTCCTTCGCAGCCACACTTAGAATCCACATGCATGCCCTACTGGGCTCTGGTATTTCTTGGTGGGGTTCTGTACTCTCTCAGTAAATTTGCGTGATGTTCACATGAGCTACTAAATTGTTGGACACAAAGTTACTTAACTAGGTAGAAGTATACGTACTGTTGACAAGGCTATTGGCCGGGAATCAAGGCATTGATTGAGGACTCTCCGATGTCTGAAATCTCTGAAATCAGCCTAAGCTAAGGCATTAGGTATTGAGTAGCAATGCCAGACATGCATGTAGATGTAGACAGTGTACCACTGAGCTGTGACTGAGCCTGTGTACTATAGCCACCACTAACAGTGGTCTAAAGCGTTGAGTGAAGCCTAATATTCTCAGCCAAAAGTAGTTAAGTATCAATTATAGCCCCTTCCCTCTAGCCACTCCCCCTCCCCCTTCCTAACCCACCCACTTTCTAATAAGTCCCCAATACGACAGTGGACTGTGACCGTAGGTAAAGGTCCATCACGTGCAACCCTGTGGAAATAAAATGTGTGATTACCACCTAAAGCAATAAAAGTTCCTTGATATCCATAGGTGGCAGGCTCTGGGTCAGCTGGCCGCTGCCTTTGGTCTTCTAGGAGGGCTCTACTACCTGTCAGTTCTGTATGACGCTCCGTCCCGGAACCCAGCTGTAAGTTAATTGTCGAGCGGGAAGCGAGGCAACTAATCGTGTTGCATGGACACTCTGCATTTGTATGTACATGTATGCATGTATATGTGAGTAACCCTATGGGAATGCAATTATTACAAGCATGTTTCCTGTGGCCGTGGCATTGCTTGCCTGTGCAGTGCCAGTGAGAGGTGAGCATGGACTTGCCTGCGGAGAGGATGGCTATGTGTGCAGCAACACAAAATCAGTGGTAGCGAGAAAAGGAAGGGAATATTGGTGGGAGGTTCATCGACAGTGGGTACCGGTAAGGCTGATTCGGCAGCTGGAAAGTGATGACCGTCATTCTCAAAGCCTGGGCTTGGACTGACTGAACCATCAACTGAACAGTGTAGTGCAACTCAGTTCCCACGAGGCCCTCCGCATGGAATACTGTGTATGCACTAGTATGCTAAAGCTTACAGAACGTAATGTCTGCAATGTAGCTATTTTTTGCTAAAGGCCAAATCAAACTTCCCCTCCTCCTTTCCTTTCCTGGTTCGCAGGTTCCCCGCCAGTTCCCCTACGACAACCTCTACCTGGAGAGAGGAGGGGACCCCAGCAAGCCGCCAGATCCACAGGGGAAAGTTAAAGCCACATATGGAGAGTTTACAGCATAGCAACTGATCCCCTAACAGTAGCCACAACTGCATAATAACGTGTTTACCCTCATCCCGTTCTCTATGAGAATTTGAAAAAGCTGTTGTCTCGTGCCCAGACCTCTACTCGCCCACTGCTGAAAAATGATCTGGGGACAAGGGAACATATCGCTTGGCCGTATCCCACATACCAAACATAGAAAGATAATTACCTCATAGTACCACGTACGGTAGTATCTGCTACTTGCTTGTAGTGACTGAAATTGCCAGTATCAAGCGGTTCAATCGATGGATTGGTTGTAGAAGCAGTCTGCTACAGAAGAACAACAGAGAGCTACAGTAGCCAGCCACACGGTCTTTTGCAATTACTGCACTGTGTTACTTTAGTCACGCCCCTCAAAATGTTCTGTTGCCCCCAGATCATTTTCTGTTGGCATGTGAGTAGAGGTCTGGGTACGAGACTAAAAAAAGCTGCAGAATGGAGCCTGGGAATGAGACTATTTAACATGTGTGTAATACATGTATGATGTGATGTATTCATGATTTCACTCTATGATCTAGTAACTGTTACATGATCTTGTAATCAGGATCTGGCTTGAGTGAGTGGGAAGAGGCATATTGCCACACCCAGGTTGGAATGCTGTTTGGTGGTGATAATTTGCAGGGAGACAGTTCCAGTTGTACTCTGAGAATTGGCTCCTAGCGAATTACAGCCTCGATCATTCCAAGGTCTCCCCTGCCCAGATCGTATCTAATAGACATGGCTGGGTGGCAGCATGGATAAAACCTGAATGGGAGCTGCGAGAAGATCTAGGCCAGCAAAGATTGCTAATTTATATGAGGACACACAAAGTTATATTCTATCAACGTCTTATGCACGTGCCATGGAGGTGTACTGGTCCTCACCTATAATTATAATTATGTCATAGCTACTAGTAGTGAGTAAAGTTATTCAACACTCGACATCATTATATATGTCATCATATTTCTACACTCACTTGAATATAAGCTATGGACAAGCTTATAAGGTATCAATATTTATGAAATGGATTCTGGGAGGACAGCATGTTACTAACAATACGTACTGGCAACATAATTTATGCTTCCACCAAATGATGTCACAGGGGATGAAGTTCAGGGTGTAAGAAAGGGTATTTGTTGGCTTCACAGCTTCATGGCTTCAGGATGGGGAAGGCTCACTATTGGGTTCATGAGGTAGCTACCAAGTATGTTTCCTTTAGGGGAAATGTTTTACATGCATGGAGCTATCCTGAAATGAGACTAGCTATAGTGGGAACTACATCTCCTATGCACATGTCGATAAAGTACATTCGCGTAGATCCACAGATAGTGAGCACCTGAGGTGCCTTCTAAATAGCAGTTTGGTTTAAATATCTTTGGCCACATGCTCAAGAGCGCTGCAACAGTGCTATGTATTTGTCTGTGATTTTTGGAGGATTGATTATGATGGTATCACTGATTTAACTTTCTTCTGAAGAAACTGAGCATGTGTAAAGTTTCCGGGTGAGCTGAGAGACAAATGACTAGAAAGGTCCATGCAGGCCCTGGATGTGCAGCTGCAGCTAGCTATATACATACTCATGAGTCTTTATGTATACAGAAATATCACAGTAGCTACACGTACAGTATTCCTAATTGTGTTGTGGAGTCTTTAATTAGCTAGCAGGGTTGCGAGTTGGAATACGGGTCAGAATACCCTTTCGTTTTTTTTTGCTGACGTTTTTGATAGCGCGAAAATATTTTCCAAATCGTAACTTAGTAACTAGTACCCTTAGTTATAGCAGGGCATACCTACACTGTATTGCCTTGCAGTTGTTTTGTAGACTCCTCGAAGCTATATCTATTCCCTTGCATGCTCTTAACTATAAGTTATGTAGCTACTGTGGTGTACAACAAGCACATATTTGTTAACACGGAATCATGTTGCCAAAAAGCTACTAACTGGGTCAATCATGCCATGGGCATCAATGAGATCATGCATGAGCTTGATGCAATCCTAATAACACTTTGTAGCTTATGCAATCAGTGAAGCGTGGGTCCCTGTGATTCTGATGCACTAATGGTTCAAATGTATGTTCAAAGTTTTCTCCTGTAGCTCCCCGCTGAAGACTCTGCTGAACTTTTCATGATTAGCTATACCTATTCTGCTGTTGGTCCCTGCATCAAAGGTTGTGGAGGTCAAGAGCTTTGATGACATCTCAGAAAAAACCAACAAACCTGACACTTGGCATCCAGGCTATGTTATTAAAGGGTCAAGTTAGGCCAAGACAGATGTAAAGGCATATTCGGCTTATGGTGACAGTACAAACTCAGCAATTTCATAGTAGCTACATATCCTGGCTAGCAGCCACAACCTACAATACAGGAAATGACTTATAAAGAATTAACAAATATTGCAGTTCAGATACACACAGTAGACTATAAATGTGTGTACAGTCCAGCAGCAAAAAGCGCATTAATCATAAGTATGCCTAGTACAATCATCATCCTACTTGTCCTATGGGTGCATGCAATTACAACGCATGAAAGATTAGCTACTGAATGTACAGTTCAATTTCTTCCAGTGGAGTGTCTTCATTGTTCCGATCAATATCCTTCCCGATGAGCTCCTTGCCCATTCGAAACCAGGCACAAAGTCTCACATCTATGTCATCAGTAGTCGCTGTAAGATTATGGTTTTGGAAGTACGGAGGATTTCGGAATGTACAGCAGGAGCTGTTACCTCCACAACCAGCACCATCCCACAGTGGGTCGTCAAGGTAGGTTTTGGGGCCCTGATTGGAATCTCTTGTTCCCGAGTCACAGAAGTAATTCTCTCCTACAAAGGCCGGTACCGATTCAGTATTTGGAATTCCTACCTTTTTCTCTTCAGAAAGACTTACTGAGCAGGAGCATTGCCTTGCATGATGCTTAAGGTCTATATTCTGCTCATCCTGTGCAGCTGCAAACGTCCAAATATGAGTGTGAGCACTGTTCTTACGGGTAATACTAACCCCATCTACATAACTATCCATGTCAGCATCAATCGGAAGACGTATGTTAGAAGTGGTTTTCTTCTCCCAATAATGCATAAAAGCATCTGGTTGCTCCCTCTGGTAGCCAATCACCTTTCCGCAGACCTTACTGTAGCGGACATTTTGCACTTTGTACGGAGCATGAGCGCAGCCATGATCGTTGGTACGATTTCTTCGTGTGCAGAGCCTTTTACCGCCCTCTTTAATCTCCACTAGCTGAACACCAGGACATTCGTGGCATCTATTAGCCATGTTCACGTTGGCAATTCTCATCCATCCTTTTTCTCCACCGCATTTTTCATCAATATCCATGTCACAATAAACCTTCACTTTCTCACTCTTATCGTTTCTAACGTAGTAGTATCCAGATTTGACACAGTCGGAGCAATATTCTGCAATTTGTTTACATGAATCAGCAGGATCTGCATATGTTCCAATCTTTATGGGCGTTTGTTGTAGCCAGGCATTGACAGCAGCCAGTTTTGACCCGACATAATACCGACGTAGATTATCAGGTATAGTACTGTAACAGCACGATAAAGGAGTGACTTTTGTGTCTTCTTTGCAGTCACAATCAGAGCAGCAGTTTTGGATCTTCTCAACGATGGTGTCGAGTTTGCACTCGAGATCTTCCAGCCGCTGTAGAATTATGTTTGTTACACTCCGAAACTCACTTCTGATGACACACTCTCCCGGCTGATCTGGTGTTGTACATTGAGGTGTGGCTCCAGCAGCATCAGCTGTAGTAAATGAGAATACTGCATATAGCTGGGTGTATAATTAAAACACTACTTTTTGATTCTTTCTCACTGAAGCCTCAAGTTCCAATAGACATTTATAATGTAATAGGGGGTAAAAGTGCTGGAAGCACACAAAATTACAGGAAACAAGCATATTCTTATGTTTTCAAGTCCGAAATTACATCAAAACACGTTTTTCTTGTATTTTCTCCGTTAAGTGTCTATTTTTACCTCCCAATGGATAATGGTCTATTACTCTAGTGATTACATCACTATTTTTAAGTCCTTGCTGAGGTACATGTACAGTAGAGTGCGACCACAGCTGTGATTTTTTCCACGGCTGGCTGCCAGATAAAATCTGTGTGAGGAAGGCCTGGGTTTGAGCGCTAAAACTTCATTTCTGATGTGAGAGAAGCTACGGGAGCCCTTCTCGACCTTAAGGGGATAAAAAAATTCAGCGATACGCACAGAAGATTATACTCGGCTGCTTTGCAGCCTCTGGCCGGACCACTCTATAACTGCTTCCGACGGCCCTGATACCTACTATCACTATAGCTGGTTCTGTTTGGGCTATGCAAAAATTAAATTTTTAAATATGGATATGTAACTAAACAGCTATAGCTATAGCAGGGCATTACTGGTACACATGCAGTGAATCTGTGAAAAAAGGTTGCAGTGGATATGATGTTGACTGTGTTGATCATGCTACAGTATACATCTGCTTACCCTGCTGTAATTGTGGGCAATTTAGCTTCTCCATCTTGGTCACTATATCGTTGTTCAGAAAGTCCATCTTAGCACATGTAGCGAGTTGGGCTTGCTCCATTTCAGCAGCTAGCTCTCCCATTTCTGTCACTCTCTGCTCCTCCAGATCATTTGTGTAACGCGGTTGGTCATAATACGGCTGCCAGGCTTGGGTAGCTGAGGAAAGAAAAGGTATGTCGCAGTCTGATTAAAGAGTTTTCTACTCAGACTTCTGCCTCCCTGGCTCTTGCAAAAAAAAGAAGAAAAACAGTTGTAGGTTGACCATACGTCTGATCAAAAGTTGATACTTATAATGTAAGGCCGAAAGAATGAAGTCTAACTGCAGAATATTAAGAGTGTGCAAATGCTGGCAAGCAGGTATATAGCTATAATTTTGCATGCATATAGCATTTATAATAGAAAAACGTCTTACATGAGATGATTGCCAAAAGACAGGGAAGAAATGACACACACACGCGAAGTGGCTTGTAGAAAGTCATCATCTCAAAGTCAGGTTCTCTGGAGGCAAGAAAATATAGTATACTGACAATGATTGATAGTGTGGATGTGATGGTATGCCTGAAAATGTGGTACAATTAGTTTGCAATTAGAATGCTAGCTATATAGCTACACTATCACATGCTGTAAAGTATTTGACACTGAAATTGATCACCGACATTTAGCTACCACATAAAAAAATAAAAGAAGTATTCACAACTTAAACCACTTCCAAATTAATGACACTGTAGTTTGCATGCATTTTGCAATCACATGCTAATATTGAGCTTACCTTATTGCAAAAGTGGTAGACCTGCCCTTATAAAAAGAGCAAAACGAACAGCAACTTGAGATGGCTGGTGTGTGTAGCTAAGACCTAGCTCCAGCAGTCATGCAGTTGGACCAACTAGGACTCCCCCTTTTATACAATTTTACTGTGTAGGGCTACGGCTTCTCAAGGGTGTTATCTGAAGTACAAGTGTATAGGTCATGCCATCAGTAAATTAGGTTTAAAGGTATACCACAGTTGAAATACTATAGTCAAGGAAAGAGGAAAGATTCATTACCCTACAGTGCAGGGCTTCCATACAGAGTTCTTGGTGGCCAGAAACAAGGGCACATGAGGTTAACGAGTTACAGAAACCTTATGGAAAGGTTAACTGTCTAATCCTGAAAAGGAGCCTGGAGCCAGCCGTTGTCTGACCATCTGGTGCACCATTACTGATAGTCTACTGTCTAGCAGGAAAAGTTCAATGAGTTCATATGAGGACCAGAGTCCAGATTAAAGTATGGTCTCATTCCCAGATCTAGGGAGGAGTGACAAAGTTCACTCTTTCTAATGCAGCAGTTAGAGCAATAATGGCAATCGGAGCCAAACAAGTTTTTTAAAAACTTAGCTATAAGGCATGTTCCGATTCAGATATTAAATATTTTAATTAGGCAGCTATTTAAACTCTGATAGATATAGCTACGTACTACCTAAAGAAGTTAAAGCTAAGTAAAATAATAGATGGGCTAGAAGGTCTAAACAACAGCTAGTCTATAGTCTACTCCTCCATCATAAAGCCTGGGAACGAGGCTAAGGTGGTCAGCTATCACCCTCATTTTTAATTTAGGATGATGCATATACTACTCACCTTGACTGAGGGCATCAACCCAGACAGAAACCAAACCCTGTAAAAAGTGCACATGGGCCTGTAGCTATATTAGCTATTGGCTATGCCCAAAATAAATTTCTCTAGTGCACACAGTAAGGTACAGCATATGGTGGCTTGTGTTTTGTAGCTATAATTACAATTGTTTATCATTATCTTTGTCTCTGTTTTGTATGGAACTTCATTTAACCGTATATAGCTATAGGGCGAGGGGAGAGGCGGGGCTGGGGGGCTACACCCCCCTCCCTGAAGCCTCGCTTTCTGTTATTATAGTATAAGCTGTTCGTACCTTGCACTTATGTGTGACCGTGTAGCGAAGTGTAATGCAGTAAAAAGCGAGAAAGCTAGCGTAATACCGTATATATGCACCAGGTATTTATTGTGGAGCCACACCTTCTCAGGTTTTTGAGCACTAAGCGTGAGATTATATATGGCTAGAAAGGAGTATGACTAAGCTTTGCAGCAGGTCGTCGGATGGTCCAACGCTTCCTGTTTTACCCAATATTGCATCACAAATGATCTGAGAAGGCCTGAAATGTCAAATTTTTCTGGGGGGTGGCATGCCCCCACACCCCCTAGCTTGGAGTTGCCTATGGCAGCTTGCACCTTCAGCCCCCTCCCCCAAGCGAAATTGCTTCCTATGCATATGCTTACATCTGTTACCATACTATAGCTATGTTTATATCACTTGTGGAGAACTAAATAGTGGGCCTGCATGGGACAATTAATTTAGTGGCCCATTATAAATGCCCACCACATATTATCCATGTTACAGGGAAGAAATTCCACTGTGTAGAAATTGAAGGCTGCATATTATATGGATTCGCATGATTGAAATTCTCCTGGGTAGGCTATGGCTTCTCCAGACCATTTGATGTGCCTATACCATACAAGTGCAGGTCATGTCCTCAATAAATTTATACACCTTGAACCGGCAGTGTGGGTATAATTGCAAGGAAATGGGTTAATTAAGAGCAATCCCTGATAACCCCTAACCTATATGGCTTTGCCAGTCTGTGGCCATACTAGCTAGTTGCTGTCTTAGGAAAATGTTTGGGGATAACAGAGGCCACACAGTGGCTGATGGGTTTCCACACAAAATATGGAAAAACTTTTGACCTAACCATTTTTTCAGCCGTGTAAAATAGACATGACTTAGTATAGGGAAAAACAGAAGCCAAGGAAAGGCTTGAAACCTGTATAAGCTAATAACCTAACCCTGACCCTAACCCAACCCTAACCTAATTATAGGCTTTGTCTTCCCTATGGCTATTGAGCCATAGATGGTGTAAAAACAGCTCTCGTAGCATCTCACCCCATTATAGGTCATATACTAACATCATGCATACTGTTACTCTCAATGGCCGCGGTGGCTGCAACGGCTCTACATTACCTGTGGGGGGTACATTCTGATGTGACAAAAGCAGATTTTTTCAAGGGTACTTCAAAACAAGAAAACACTTACTGTAAACTGAGCCTTTTTTATTGGCCAAAGAGTGGGTCAATACATTCTCTAGCAGCTTAGCTACTGGCATGCAACACAGGACTCTCTGTTTGGTCTGCACATGGTGCAGGAGTGTATCATATGTGCACACATGTGTAGGAGGATACACCCTACCAATGACATATCTGCGGACATTTTCATGGGGCAACGCACCTCTGTGGTTTATAGCTATGTTACTCTAGTAGCTATGGGTTAGAGGTTGTACTGTGGAGTTAATAAAATGCTTCCTTGACCAAAGGTCTCCATCATCATCTAGTGGGGTGGGGTTCTGTATCTCTCAATAAATTTGCATGATGTTCACATGAGCTACTAAATTGTTGGACACAAAGTCACTTAATTAGGTAGAAGTATACATACTGTTGACAAGGCTATTGGCCGGGAATCAAGGCATTGATTAAGGACTCTCAGTTATATAAATGTATTGAAAAATGTGTGTGGTCATGGTGATGTCTCTTATACGAAAGTACAATGAATGGCCAAACAGATGCGCTTTTCTTTACTTCCTGACGAACATGCGTCTGTTTGTCAGGAAGTAACTAATTAGTGTAACTATCTCCGATCTCTGAAATCTCTGAAATCAGCCTCAGCTAAGGCATTATTTATTGAGTAGCAATGCCAGACATACATGTAGACAGTGTTCCACGGAGCTAGCACTGAGCCTGTGTACTATAGCCACCACTAACAGTGGTCTAAAGCGTTGAGTGAAGCCTAATATTCTCAGCCAAAAATAGTTAAGTATCATCTGTAACCCCTCCCCTCTACCCACTCCACCTCCCCCTTCCTACCCACAAACTTTCTAAGAAGTCCCCAAAACGACAGTGGACTGTGACCGTAGATAAAGGTCCAACCGTCTAGAAATAGAATGTGTGATTACCACCTGAAGCGATAAGAGTTCCTTGATATCCTTAGGTTGGCAGGCTCTGGGTCAGCTGGCCGCTGCCTTTGGTCTTCTGGGAGGGCTCTACTACCTGTCAGTTCTGTATGACGCTCCGTCCCGGAACCCAGCTGTAAGTTAATTGTCGAGCGGGAAGTGAGGCAACTAATCGTGTTGCATGGACACTCTGCATCTGTATGTACATGTATGCATGTATATGTGAGTAACCCTACGGGAATGCAATTATTACAAGCATGTTTCCTGTGGCCGTGGCATTGCTTGCCTGTGCAGTGCCAGTGAGAGGTGAGCATGGACTTGCCTGCGGAGAGGATGGCTATGTGTGCAGCAACACAAAATCAGTGGTAGCGAGAAAAGGAAGGGAATATTGGTGGGAGGTTCATTGACAGTGGGTACCGGTTAGGCTGATTCGGCAGCTGGAAAGTGATGACCGTCATTCTCAAAGCCTGGGCTTGGACTGACTGAACCATCAACTGAACAGTGTAGTGCAACTCAGTTCCCACGAGGCCCTCCGCATGGAATACTGTGTATGCACTAGTATGCTAAAGCTTACAGAACGTAATGTCTGCAATGTAGCTATTTTTTGCTAAAGGCCAAATCAAACTTCCCCTCCTCCTTTCCTTTCCTGATTCGTAGGTTCCCCGCCAGTTCCCCTACGACAACCTCTACCTGGAGAGAGGAGGGGACCCCAGCAAGCCGCCAGATCCACAGGGGAAAGTTAAAGCCACATATGGAGAGTTTACAGCATAGCAACTGATCCCCTAACAGTAGCCACAACTGCATAATAACGTGTTTACCCTCATCCCGTTCTCTATGAGAATTTGAAAAGGCTGTTGTCTCGTGCCCAGACCTCTACTCGCCCACTGCTGAAAAATGATCTGGGGACAAGGGAACATATCGCTCAGCCGTATCCCACATACCAAACATAGAAAGATAATTACCTCATAGTACCACGTACGGTAGTATCTGCTACTTGCTTGTAGTGACTGAAATTGCCATTATCAAGCGGTTCAATCGATGGATTGGTTGTAGAAGCAGTCTGCTACAGAAGAACAACAGAGAGCTACAGTAGCCAGCCACACGGTCTTTTGCAATTACTGCACTGTGTTACTTTAGTCACGCCCCTCAAAATGTTCTGTTGCCCCCAGATCATTTTCTGTTGGCAGGTGAGTAGCTAGAGGTCTGGGTACGAGACTAAAAAAAGCTGCAGAATAGAGCCTGGGAATGAGACTATTCAACATGTGTGTAATACATGTATGATGTGATGTAGCTATTCATGATTTCACTCTATGATCTAGTAACTGTTACATTATCTTGTAATCAGGATCTGGCTTGAGTGAGTGGGAAGAGGCATATTGCCACACCCAGGTTGGAATGCTGTTGGTAGTGATAATTAATTTGTAGGGAGACAGTTCCGGTTAATAGCTACTCTGAGAATTGGCTCCTGAGGTGCCTTCCAAATAGCAGTTTGTTTTAAAACATCTTAGGCCACATGCTCAAGAGTGCTGCAACAGTGCTATTTATTTGTCTGTGATGTTTGGGCGATTGATGATGATGGTATCACTGATTTAACTTTCTTCTGAAGAAACTGAGTACATGCAGGGATGGTGGTAGAGAGGCCCTTGAGTGCCCATATCCCCTGTCAAAATGAAAGGGTACTTTTAACGCATGGTGGTTGCCACAGCTGCAAGGGGGAAATAACAACAACAACTCCAGTACAAGCTTATAATATAAGAAACCATGTGGTAATCTGCCAACAACCGGTACCATGGGTAGCTATATACCGGTTATGCTAAGTCCAAACAGTGGGGCAATAACCCATTCCGGCAAATTGTGTGATATCTGCCCTAGTCTCGCGTGGCCAGACTCTCGACGGAGTCTGGCCACGCGAGACTATATCTGCCCAGCCTGAAATCGGAATGAATAATAAACAATATCTAGTGTACCACAAAACACTTTTCTTCCAAATAGCTAATGCCTCAGTCAGCCAGATAAGGTAGTTGCAACAGCACTAGCGACTGGAGTCAGCTGTTATTTATAAGTATATATTGAGGCCAAAGTGTTAAAAAAGAGCCCAAATTGAAGTCATCACGAGGATGCATTCTGACTATCTTAATACATTATGCTACTTTAGCATTGCACTACAGGCAGTCAAACAGTTTCCGGGTGAGCTGAGAGACAAATGACTAGAAAGGTCCATGCAGGCCCTGGATGTGCAGCAGTAGCTAGCTACGTACTCATGAGTCTTTATGTATGCAAAAAATATCATAGTAGCTACACGTACAGTATTCCTGATTGCTGTGGAGTCTTTAATTAGCTAGCAGGAATAGATATAGCTCAGAGGAGTCTACAAAACAACTACAAGGCAATACAGTGTAGACATAGGCATGCCCAACTATTACTATGGGTACTAGAACCTTTAATTACTAAGTTACAATTTTGGAAAATATTTTCAAGCTATCAAAAACGTCAGCAAAAGAAATGAAAGGGTATTCTGACCCGGATTCCAACTCGCAACCTCTTGCATCATAGCCCTAAAGCTTAACCACCAGGCTATGTGCATGCACTTAATTATAAGTTAAGTACTGTGGTGTACAAGCACAAATTTGTTAATACGGAATCATGTTGCCAAAAAGCTACTAACTGGGTCACTCATCATGGACACCAATGAGATTATGCATGAGCTTGAATGCAATCCTATAAAAATCATACACTTTGTAGTTATGCAATCAGTGAAGAGTAGGTCCCTATGATTCTGATGCACTGATGGTTCAAATGTCTGCCAGCAGAAGCTGTAGAAGGAAGTTTTCTCCTGTAGCTCCCCGCTGAAGACTTTGATGAACTTTTCAAGATTATACCTTTTCTGCTGTTGGTCCCTGCAACAAAGGTTGGTTTAACTGTGGAGGTCAAAAGCTTTGATTACATTATATTATATTACGAAAAAAAACTTGACACTTGGGAGTATAACCATCCAGGCTATGTGATTAAAGGGTCAAGTGAAGCCAAGACAGATGTAAAGGAAAATGCAGCTTACATGCATGCAAGGTGATAGTACAAACTCAGCAATTCCATAGTAGCTACAACCTAGTTAGCAGCCACAAACTACAATACAGGAAATGACAAAGAATTAACAAATATTGCAGTTCAGGTACACACAGTAGACTATAAATGTGTGTACAGTCCAGCAGCAAAAAGCGCATTAATCATAAGTATGCCTAGTACAACCGTCATCCTACTTGTCCTATGTATGGGTGCATGTAATGCATGAAAAACTAGCTACTGAATGTACAGTTCAATTTCTTCCAGTGGAGTATCTTCATTGTTCCGGTCAATATCTGGCATTGTCTCATTTCCCATTCGAAACCAGGCACAAAGTCTCACATCTATGTCATCAGTAGTCGCTACAAGCTTATGCCTGCTGAAGTATGGAGGAGAGTTGAATTCACAGCAGGAGCTGTTACGTCCACAACCAGCACCATCCCACAGTGGGTCGTCAAGGTAGGTTTTGCCGCTCTGATCGGAATCTCTTGTTCCCGAGTCACAGAAGTAATTCTTTCCTACAAATGGCGGTACCGAATCATTATTTGGAATTCCTGCCATATTCTTTTCGTAAAGATTTACTGAGCAGGAGCATTGCCTTGCATGATGTTTAAGGTTTTCAGACTGCTCATCCTGTGCGGCTGCAAATGTCCAAATATGAGTGTGGTCACTGTTCTTACGGGTAATACTGACCCCATCTACATAACTATGCATGTCATCATTAATCTTAATTGTGTTATTCTCCGAATAATGCATAAAAGCATCTGGTTGCTCCTTCTGGTAGCCCTTCACCCTTCCGCAGACCTTACTGTAGCGGATATTTTGCACTTTGTACGGAGCGTGAGCGCAGCCGTGATCTATGGTACGATCTCTTCGTGTGCAGAGCCTTTTACCGCCCTCTTTAATCTCCACTAGCTGATCACCAGGACATTCGTGGCATCTATCAGACATTTTCAAATTGGCGATTCTTATCCATCCTTTGCCTCCATCGCATTTTTCATTAATATCCATGTCACAGTACACTTTCACTCTCTCACTCTCATCGTTTCTAATGTAGTAGTATCCAGATTTGACACAGTCGGAGCAAAGTTCCGCAATTTGTTGACATGAAATAGCAGGTTTTGCATATGTTCCAATCTCTATGGGCGTTTCTTGTAGCCAGGCATTGACAGCAGCCAGTTTTGACCCGGCATAATACCGACGTAGCTCATCAGGTATAGTACTGTAACAGCACAATAAATTAGTGACTTTTGTGTCTTCTTTGCAGTCACAATCAGAGCAGCAGTTTTGGATCTTCTCAACGATGGTGTCAAGTTTGCACTCGAGATCCTCCAGCCGCTGTAGAATTACGTTTGTTACACTCCGAAACTCACTTCTGATGACACACTCTCCCGGCTGATCTGGTGTTGTACATTGAGGTGTGGCTTCAGCAGCATCAGCTGTAGTAAATGAGAATACTGCATATAGCTGGGTGTATAATTAAAACACTGCTTTCTGATTCTTTCTCCCTGAAGCCTCATGTTCCAATAGACATTTATAATGTAATGGGGGGTAAAAGTGCTGGAAGCACACAAAATTGCAAGAAAACAAGCATGTTCTTATCTTTTCACGTCCGAAAATTACATCAAAACACCTTTTCTTGTATTTTCGTGCCTACTTTTACCTCCCAATGGATAATGGTCTATTACTCTAGTGATTACATCACTATTTTTAAGTCCTTGCTGAGGTACATGTACAGTAGAGTGCGACCACAGCTGTGATTTTTCCCACGGCTGGCTGCCAGATAAAATCTGTGTGTGTGTTTGAGCGCTAAAACTTCATTCCTGATGTGAGAGAAGCTACGAGAGCCCTTCTCGACCTTAAGGGGATAAAAAATTTCAGCACTACGTGCAGAAGATTATACTCGGCTGCTTTGCAGCCTCTGGCCGGACCACTCTATAACTGCTTCCGACGGCCCTGATACCTACTATCACTATAGCTGGTTCTGTTTGGGCTATGCACAAAGTAATTTTTAAATATGGATATGTAACTAAACAGCTATAGCTATAGCAGGGCATTACTGGTACACATGCAGTGAATCTGTGAAAAAAGGTTGCAGTGGATATGATGTTGACTGTGTTGATCATGCTACAGTATACATCTGCTTACCCTGCTGTAATTGTGGGCAATTTAGCTTCTCCATCTTGGTCACTATATCATTGTTCAGAAAGTCCATCTTAGCACATGTAGCGAGTTGGGCTTGCTCCATTTCAGCAGCCAGCTCTCCCATTTCTGTCACTCTCTGCTCCTCCAGATCATTTGTGTAACGCGGTTGGTCATAATATGGCTGCCAGGCTCGGGTAGCTGAGGAAAGAAAAGGTATGTCGCAGTCTGATTAAAGAGTTTTCTACTCAGACTTCTGCCTCCCTGGCTCTTGCAAAAAAAAGAAGAAAAACAGTAGTAGGTTGACCATACGTCTGATCAAAAGTTGATACTTATAATGCAAGGCCGAAAGAATGAAGTCTAACTGCAGACTATTAAATTTTATATAAGATAGCAAGAGTGTGCAAATGTTAGCAAGCAGGTATATAGCTATAATTTTGCATGCATATAGCATTTATAATAGAAAAAGTCTTACATGATATGATTGCCAAAAGATAGGGAAGAAATGACACGCACACGCAAAGTGGCTTGTAGGAAGTCATTATCTCAAAGTCACCAGTTCGATCAGGTTCTCTGGAGGCAAGAAAATATGGTATACTGACAATACTCAGTTTGATTGATAGTGGGGATGTGATGGTATGCCTGAAAATGTGGTACAATTAGTTTGCAATTAGAATGCTAGCTATATAGCTACACTATCACATGCTGTAGAGTATTTGACACTGAAATTGATCACCGACATTTAGCTACCACATAAAAAATAAAATAAGTATTCACAACTAGCTATAGCTAACCACTTCCAAATTAATGACACTGTAGTTTGCACGCATTTTGCAATCACATGCTAATATTGAGCTTACCTTAATGCAAAAGTGGTAGACCTGCCAATGAACAGCAACTTGAGATGGCTGGTGTGTGTAGACCTAGCTCCAGCAGTCGTACAGTTGGACTAGCTAGAACTCCCCCTTTTATACAATTTTACTGTGTAGGGCTACGGCTTCTCAAGGGCGTTATCTGAAGTACAAGTGTATAGGTCATGCCATCAGTAAATTAGGTTTAAAGTTATACCACAGTTGCAATACTATAGTGGAGGAAAGAGGTCATTACCCTACAGTGCAGGGCTTCCATACAGAGTTCTTAGTGCCCAGAAACAAGGGCACATGAGGTTAATGAGAGACAGAAACCTTATGGAAAGGTTAATTGTCTAATCCTGAAAAGGATTTTTAATGGTAGCCTGGCGCCAGCTGTTCTGACTGATAGTCTACTGTCTAGCAGGAAAAGTTCAGTGAGTTCATATGAAGACCAGAGTCCAGATTAAAGTATGGTCTCATTCCCAGATCTTGACAAAGTTCACTCTTTCTAATGCAGCAGTTAGTAGCTATATGTTACTATAGTAACATGATGTAGTATTTCTTCATAGAGCATGTCCCATAGAGCATAGGAAGCTCTAGAAATACAGGAATGTACTAAATGGCCTAGAGCATGGGCAGCTATATGCTCTAACTAGACCTCGGCTCTGAGCTATACTTAGAGCGATAATGGCAACCGGAGCCAAACAATTTAAGTCGTGTTCATTCAGATATTAGATATTTAATGTGGCAGCTATTTAAACTCTGATAGATAGCTACGTACTGCCTAAAGAAGTTAAAACTAAGTAAAATAATAGATGGGCTAGAAGGTCTAAACTACAGCTAGTCTATAGTCTAGCTACTCCTCCATCATAAAGCCTGGGAACAACGCTAAGTCGGTTAGCTATCGCCCTCCTCATTTTCAATTTGGGATGATGCATATACTCATCTTGACTGAGGGTATCAACCCAGACAGAAACCAAACCTTGTAAAAAGTGCACATGGGTCTATAGCTATATTAGCTATTGCCTATGCCCAAAATAGATTTCCCCAGTGCACACAGTATAGTAGTAGGTACCATAGCTATCTTTGTCTCTGTTTTGTATGGAACTTCATTTGACCGTATATATATATGTATATTGTGAATAAGTGAGTCACTGGCAATTCAATCCACCACTGCATGCAGCCATGGACATTTAGCTTTCACTTGGATGCAGGCTTAGCTAGCTAGCTAGCTACCAACTTCATGGCCAAAATTTTTGATTTGACAAACCCATTAGGCTATTTTGCAGTTCTCAATCAGTACTTAAAAAAGAACTGGCTATCAGATGAATTTAAACCAAACTCATCGTATCGGCTTCATTCAGATCGCCAATGCACTAACTACTGTAGCTAGGTGTGCTGCTGACCTAGGTAGCTAACTAGAATTATCCCATTGATGTTGGAATAACCTATGTCCAACCTTCGTCAATGTAACTCAAAATTTTCACCATCATCTAACTGGCTTGAAAGTGTAGCTATAATTTTGCAATAAAACCCTCAATGATTTATAATAAGCAGCTACTGAAGGCTAATTGGGGGGCTGTGGGGGCTACAGCCCCCCAAATTGGCCCCAATATTTATAAGAAGGGGGCTCAGCCCCCCTTCCCTGAAGCCTTGCTTTTTGTATAAGCACACCTGGTACTTTTGTGCAACTGTGTGGCCAGAATACAAGGGTCACGTGGAGGTTAATTGTCTAATATATTTGTATAGCAGTAGCCTGAAGCCAGCTGTTGTCTGACTGTCTGGTACTGATAGTCTACTGTCTAGCAGGGAAAGTTCAGTGAGTTCATGTGAGGGCCAGAGTCCAGATTAATTTAGTGCTGTGGTCTCATTCCCAGATCTTGGGAGGATTGACAAAGTTTACTCTTTCTAGTTAGAGCGATAATGGTAAATTGGAGCCAATTAGCTACCGGTCATGTTCATTCAGATATTAGATATTATTTAATGAGACAGCTAGCTATTTAAACTCTGATAGATAGCTACGTACTGCCTACTGGAATCTTGCATCTCACTGCTTTCTTGCCCAGCATTTTCAACTTGATTTTAACACAGTCATCGACTCTCCTTTCTCGTGCACTATCTAGTCGTTCATGTGTTGTCAGATTCGTTTTTCATGACTCTAGTAAGATGGTCAGACTGGGTTTAATGCAATGTTTGGCCACCAGTTTGCAAAGTCATAGCTATCATCTTCAAGATGGCATCTGTGCTGAAGTGATCTGTCATCTTTGTCTATACGGGAACCCCATGGACCTTGAGATTAATGATATGGTATTTCTACTAGTTAGTCCATATTCACCCCTGCATCTGTATTGGTGTGTTATAATAATAATAAACCGTTCGTACCTTGCACTTTCGTGCAACCGTGTAGGGAATCCAAGAAAACGTAATACAGTATGCAGCATGTATTTATTGTGGAGCCATGCCTTCTCAAGTTCTTGAGCGCTAAGCATGAGATTATAAATAGCTAGGAAGGAGTAGCTATGATTTGTTTTGCAACAGATTGTCGGATGGTCCAACACTTGCTGTTTTACCCGAAATTGCATCACAAATGATCTCAGAAGGCCTGAAATGTCTACTTTTCCTTGGGGGGTCATGCCCCCACACCTCCCTAGCTTGGAGTTGCCTATGGCAGCTTGCACCTTCAGCCCCCCACCCAAAGTGAAATTGCTTCCTACACCTATGATTAATTACACTTGTTACCATACTCTGGCTATGTTTACGTCATTTATCATTTGTATAGGACTAAATAGTGGGCCTGCATGGGACAATTAATTTAGTGGCCCATTATAAATGCCCACCACATGTTACAGGGAAGAAATTCCACTGTGTAGAAATTGCAGGCTGCATAGTAGCTATATGACATATACATTGATTTTCTCCTGGGTAGGCTATGGCTTCTCCAGACCATTTGATTTGCCTCTACCATACAAGTGCAGGTCATGTCCTCAATAATTTATACACCTTGAACCAGGCGGTGTGGGTATAATTGCAAGGAAATGGGTTAATTAAGAGCAATCCCTGATGTCCCCTAACCTATATGGCTTTGCCAGTCTGTGGCCATACTAGCTACTTACTGTCGTAGGAAGATGTTTGGGGATAGGGGGACTGTTACAGAGGCCACACAGTGGCTGATGGGGTTTCACACAAAATATGGAAAACGTTTTGACCTAGCTATTTTTCAGCTGTGTAGCTAAAATAGACATGGCTTAGTATAGGGAAAAACAGAAGCCAAGGAAAGGCTTGAAACCTGTATAAGCTAATAACCTAACTCTGACCCTAACCCAACCCTAACCTAATTATAGGCTTGTCTTCCCTATATTGATCCATAGATGGTGTAAAAATGGCTCTCGTAACATCTTACCACATCAGCTATAGGTCATATACTAACATCATGCATACTGTTACTCTCAATGGCCGTGGTGGCTGCTACGGCTCCATGGGGGGTAGCTACATTGTGATGTGGGAAAACCAGAATTTTTCCAGAAGAACACTAATCGTACTGCAAAACAATTAAGAAAACACTTGCTGTGAACGGAGGAAATTTGTTGGCCAAAGAGTGAGTCAATATGTTCTCTAGCAGCTTACTGGCATGCAACACAGGACTCTTAGTTTGGTCTGCACATGATGCAGGAGTTAATCATATGTGCACGCATGTGCAGGTGGACACACCCTACCAATGACATAACTGTGGAAATTTCCATGTGGCAACAAGCCTCAGCACCTCTGTGGTTTATATGTCACTCTAATAACTATGGGTTAGGGGCTGGCATGCGAGACTAGGGTTAGAGGTTGTACTATGGAGTTAATAAAATGCTTCCTTGACCAAAGGTCTCGATCATCATCTAAAAACTGAATTCTCTTTCCAACACGCAATTTAGTGCATTTAACGACTTCATTCTTTTGAGCTAAGTAATTTATTTACTCCCAGTTCTGGATCCAATATCATTACAATATGCTTTTCCATACAAATTTATAGATAAGCCTTCAATCAGGAACCCGAATCACCACATATTGTAATAGTGGCCTTTGATGCGGATGCGTAAGGACAAAACCCGTACAGCTTAGTCATTTTCCTAATCTTTCCCCCTGGAAGTGCATGCACTTAAAATTAGTAGCTAGTGGTGCATGATCATACTACTTTAGGAGAATCAATTTGTAGCAGCAGTAAAGTAGCACATGTAGCTAGTACAATGGCAGAACTTAAAACCTCAAAAACAGCAAACATCATCTATAGCTGGCTAATTTATGCATACACAAACATATAGTATAATACATGTACATACATAGTATTACATATTCACTCCTGCAAATAATAATGAATTAGATACCTGGGGCACTGCGCAGCTTCATTTCCGAGAATTTCATGACAGTGGGTTTCCAGCTAAGCCAGTGCATACCCTTCATACCATCTTTACCATATGGTGGGTTGTACATTCCATTTAGATTAGAGTTGTAGCAGCGCCAAAACCACCAACCACCTGTAAACATTGTACTACAGCTGGGGAGACCTTCGTCCAACAGTTGATCGTTGTCTTTGTCTTTTGTTGAGAACTTCATTGCATCGTGTTTTAAGGTGAGTGAGTCACCAGCATTTCCACCACTGAAGCCAGAGACGCTTAGCTTGTACTCAGAAGCAGAATCGCCAACTGCAAAGTCGTTAAACTTGGCAAACCCACTTTCGAGCCAAAAATCTTTTAAATCTATTCGCAGTGCAGTACGAGATGCACTGGCTGTCAGACGATGTATTTTCTCCAAACCAAGCCAAAATTCCCCGCTCAGGTCACCGAAGCCAGTACTATATTCATTCCAGTCAAGGTTGAAGTCTTGAGAGCCATCCTGCCGACGTTGGAATACTGTCCAACCTCCACCATCACTATCCATGTCGCAATATACTTCAAATTCTCCCTGATCATCCGGGTTGATAGTGTAGACCTTACTGACTCTCTCACCTTTCTCAAAGGCATCTCTGCAGTCTTCTAAATGGTAATAAGTACATGAGCTTATGATGAGCACATTATTGTGTAATAGTCTATCAGTATGAATACATGTAGCTATATTGGTATGCAGTTGTACCAGATGGATGGGTAGCTACCTAGCTATAAAGGCTTTGGCCCGTTTAAAATTTTATCCCCCCCCCCCCCCCTCGTTAAGATGTTGCAGGTGACCAGAACATTGGCTGTGGCTGAAAATTATGCACATGCATGGATCTTTCCTACTTTTCACAACGAACATAGCTATAACACTGCTTACTGTGTGGGCATGGCTCAGGTAATTCCTTTACTCGTTCAATTAAAGTATTTTTGAAGTTGCTGATATCTTTACAGGTGAAATCCTTTGAAATAGTACGGATGAGTCTCATGGCTTCATCAACTGCCGATTGTACTGGGTCTGTGGCCACATACGCCTGCTCTTCTGGCTCAGGGAAGATTCTGTAGCCAGTACTATCCCATGGCCTCCAAGCTAAAAGAGACAAAAGAAATGCATTCTTCTAAATCCAGTACATTACAGCTAGTTACTGTATAGAAAAATTTGCGCATGAAGCGAGCATGAAAGCCTACCTGCTGCAGAGGCTGCCAAAGGGAGTATCAGCAGCGAGAATAGTTGGAGCAGCTTGAGAGCATTCATTGTTGATCTTCAAAGTCTACTATAGTGTCACCAGGATCTCGGTCCTTATCTGGAAAGAGAAGCAGAAAAATTCTCTATATAACAACATTATATAGGCAAATTAATGCAGTCTCTAGCTACATGCAGCTGACAAACCTACAGGCTATAGTATCGCGTCTTCAGTTGAATGTTCAGTGACAGTAGATTGCTCACATGCGCACTATTTATAGCAGTATGAAACCATGCAGGGAATTCAAACTAAACCCATGACTGCTGGGTATGAAGATGCTCTAGAAGGTAGTACAAATATGAGGTAATTTGCAATCAATGAAGGTTATAGTACTATTGGAGAAAGCTGTCATGGGTGAGGGGACAGGTCTAATGAGGCTGTGGATTAAACCACTTCATTGAAAGGAACTACATTTCTAGCTCTTTCAAATGGAGTCAAAGTTGGAGTCATATGCATATGGGAGGACTAACTGCTAATGAATACACTATAACTCAGAGCTCCTGTAAGTGTAACCTTAACTGCATGGGTTCTGCTATGCATCGACTGGGTCATATTGGAGAAAGCTGTCATAGATGAGGTGACAGGTCTAATTGGTTGTGCAAAATTCAGTCCCACATGACTCCAACTTTGACCCCATTTGGAGGAGCTAGAAATGCAGTTCCTTCCAAGGAAGTGGTTTAATCTACACCCTCATTGGACCTGTCCCCTCACCCATGACAGCTTTCTCCAACAGCATTAACCTCCATCATTGCAAATTACCTCATGCTTGACATGTTATTGTGCTACCTTCTAGAGCATCACTGCCAACCCTGATCTATAATATACACAGAATCTATACTACTACTGATCACTGATCAGGAGAGAGACTGAATACATGGTATACCACATAGTGGGTTTATTTCAAGGGAGACTTTTTTCATGAATGACCTATAGCTACCCACAAATTGATTTTTGCGGTATAGCTGATGCTATAATTATACACATGCATGTGTGGTTATTTGAAATATTCATAGTCATAACTTTCCATTCAAACAGACTGCGAGAAATCATTGTACATGATTAAATTGTTGTACATCCATACTATTGCAAACAGCAATATCACAACATTGTTCACAATGTGATATCAACTTGTATCAAACCAGGGTTCTCCCTAGAAACTTTTGTCAGAGTGATAGTGCGTCCCCCCACCTTCACAACGTGTGGGAGCTCTGAGATGCCTGATGTTTCTCTCAGGCCAGGAGTGCATCCTGCTCAGGCTTATTCCTCGGCCAGCAGAAATGATCCCAATTAAGGGCTTCCTAAAAGGGCTTCCTATAGACTTCCTGTAGGACTGCATGTGACCATGCATGAGCATGCCAGGGCTGGCTCTGTCCTTATGAATAATCTTAAGAAGAAGCCTTCAGCGCAGCGCAGTGCTAGCACCGCTATAGGGAGAAGCCTGCAACATTCTAAAAAATAACTATAAAAAATAACTATAGTTTTGGCCTATTATATAAGCAGGGTAGCTAGTACTCAGAAGAGAGGACTATAATATGTAGCAAAAGACGCATAGAATCATAAAGATTGCACCTTTAACTCTTCAGTTTCTGAATATCCCAGGTCCTTCATGTAAAGAATACACGTAATATGGTACTAGATCTAGCATGTTAATCCATATACGGTAAAAATGACCATGACAGACTAGCTATGCTGGTTTATGCAAATGGTTTATACATGTAGCCGTTAGGATAATACTTGGCCTTCAGATTCTTGTAATTGCTTGCTCATTGACAGCTTTCCTGCACACAACGATAGGGAATACAGGAATGACACTAAAGAATAAGTGCACAATCGCTCTTACAAGTAAACTACTGAAACCAACAAGCAGTCCCCTTAGTTTAAATTACAAAAGTACATTTTCTTTAAGCATACCTTGCCAACTACAATCTTCTGAGAGTAGTTATTGTCATACTGGTCGTGCACATAGATTTCATTAGCAGACGTGACTGAGCCGTATTGAGGGCGGTAGTTAAAGCTGTAAAGGAAATTTCCATTTGGAATACTGAGTTGGAAGCTGGATGTGAGTGCTTTCACCTGCAAAGCGACTTTTTGCCCGGGGGTGAGCGGGTAGCCAGTTGGACGCTCCTCATGGCTCCAGCTACCCCATGGAGCAGCAGTGTTTAGGACCAATGCCTACATTGAGGAAGGAGGTACAAGAACAATCAGCATGGCCCAGCCCCGCCCCCAGGCCTACGCGCACCTTTCACTTTCAGTATACAGCACATGTAGCAAAAGCAAAATATTTACGTGGGTCTGGGAACGAAAAAATTATCAGCATTATTTAATGCTGAGTCTGAATTTAGATGAGTGAGGCTCAGACAGACTGAACTCTGACTGTAGTCGTTAGATAAACAATACATGGATGTAGGCTCCATCCTTGCATACATAGTCTGGACTTTGACTTCTGGTTTGGCTTCTGTTTTGTTTCTGTAAGCATTTTTACATAATTTTTGTAGTAGCCATACTTACGCATGCTAGAAACACACCTCATGAAGGCTCAAATTTAGGCTAAAACGTAGCGTGTTTCACTGTGAAAAGAATTTTTAGGTAACCACGAGACTGCCAGTACACTGTACAGTTAGCTAGTCTTGTATAATGAGTCTGTTGCTGTAGCTAGGTCTTACCCCATTTTTCATAATTACACGAACTTTTCCCTGTGGCAGGGAATTTTTTTATGTGCTCTTTCACAAATAATTGGAGGTGACATGTGGCCAAGTGGTCAAAGCATGTGACTGTAGACCAACGGTCGCAGGTTTGAAACACACCTCTTTACCCCTCCTTTCCTTGGGAGACCAGCCTTTGGTTTTACCTTTATATATATATATCCTAAGAGCTTGTCTGTTCTGAGGCTTACAATATAGAGTACATAAACACCATATGCGATTCTTGGATCACTCACGTCAACGATCACTACTACCTTCTTACCTCTGCCCCACGGATTGCGATATGGAGGAAGACTTTGTCTATACCAGTAGTACCGTCGGCAGGAGCAGTCCTGTGAACCAGGTTCAGGGAGATTGCATGCCCACGGTTGGGTGTGATGTACTCATACTCCACCACCATGCCAATGTGGAAACTGTAGAGGCGGACGGATTTAATGACCTCAGTCCCTGTGTCCAAAGAGAATAGTGGATACGGTATAGCCTTGTTCCCAGCCTCCACTCCCCAGCTTTTCTCGCACGGTGTGGAAAAGTGGCTTTTCTACACAGTGCGGGGAATGGAGCCTGGGAACGAGGCTAGAAAGCTGGGGAATGGAGCCTGGAAACGAGGCTAGAAAGCTGGGGATGGAACCTGGGAATGAGGCTGGATACAGTGTTGGAGTGTAAGTGATCCTGTATATGCTTTGTCACTGCTACTCTACAGAGTAACCAAGCACCTTTTGACTAGAACCAGCTAGGGAGGACAGCATGAAGCGACATCAGAGGATACTGACAGCAACATGCATAAGAACAAGCCACCCAAACTCAATACAACATTAACAAACAGACTTTACTGCACTAGCTATTCAATATTGCACGTAATTCATTAGGATCCAGTATTTAAACATGACTCTTACCAGTGTGAAGTGCAAGAAGTTTAAAATCTGGCTCAGTACTTTCACTGGATTGAGAGTCAACTATAAGAAGAAAAAAGCACAATGCTGTAAACTATTATTTAATTTGCCTATGTAGCTAATGCTTTACAATGCTTATAAGTCATTGAAACTCTATTCAACTTTTGTAACTCACTTACTTTTTGGCTGTTTTTTGGCCGGTTTTTCTTTAGGTAGAGGGGCTAGAAAGGAGTAAGCACAAAGCATGGCAGGCAAAGTTCAAGACGTTGTAGCTATACATACAGGTCCACATTTTACCATATACAATATATATATATGCAGGCTTGAGCCTATTAGACTCTATGAGTGCATCAGCAACATCGTTGCTACATCCAGGTGCCAGCACACCTGGAATCCTGAGGTTGGCTTCTGGATAAGTTATTCTCAATTCTCAGTGGCTTGTAGCTAAGTTTCGTATATATATCCTTGTATGCCATGGTATATATTCAATACCTCATAATTAACGTGCATGCCATGGTAATATGTCAGATTAACGTACAGTATCATGTAGCCCCAATTCTGGCCTATAGTTGAGGGAATCCAAGACTACAATTGAGGTGCTATTGCCTATGTAATTTACCATCAATGAAAGCCACAACATCTTCAAAACCCTCCATCTTCTTCAGAATACCGATGAAGTTGTCGTACATCGTTGAATTTAGCTCAACTTTGACAAGGACTGCATCAAGCATCATTTTAAATCTATCTGTTTCTACCACATTTGGAGCAAAAATTGTAGCCCGTTTATATGTATCAGCTGATATTAGTTTATCTCCATAAAGTTTCACGGCAAGTTCTTTGGAGCACATCTGACTGGCAAGTGCATGAATGATATTGTCTCTTCTGTGCTGGAGTTTCTCGAGACCTACGTTCACAGCCATGCTAGCTATTTACCTTTGGTGGAGATGTGTGCACTGCACTCAATATTCCTATAATGAAAAAAGAAAACATTCTCTAAGTATTTTGAGCAGAACGAGAGAACACTGTGATATGCATAGCCTGAACCATTTTCGTATTGTCTCGTGATCAGACCATGTTAAAAAATGAGTGGGCTGGACTTGTCTGGAAAAGGGTAAGTGGAAAACGCAGACTGACGGATTCTGGATTACAATTAGGCTTAGGCTTATGGCCAGGGTTAGGGTTAGTCCTTGCTGTGTGATTTGCCCCCCTAAGTTGGAATCCACCAGTCCATGTTTCCACCCACGCTGCAGTTGCAGTGAAAATTGGCATACGTCGAGACGTACTAAATAAATGAATCTCATTAACGGCAGAAATACAAAGACCACTCGTTTTTCTGTGCGGTCTGGGTACGAGAAAACACTCATCTTTGGGAGGAGGGGTTTGGGGGAAATTGGCGGGATCTACACAGCCTCATACACGCTAGTCTCGCGGGCCAACCTCACTACACGACGGGTACATCACCCCTAATCTTGTTTAAATTGTATTATGCAGCAACAACTCACTTCGTTGCTTAGTCTCGCGTGGCGTCGAGAGTCTGGCCACGCGAGACTATTCGTTGCTCACTTAGTTGAAATAAGGATCTCAGATCAGCTCCTAGCTTAGCCTCGTTCCCGGCCACACCCCTCCCCACGAGCGTGGGAGGGGTTAGTCTAGCTGCTCCGAAAAAAAAAAACGAGGGAGAGGGCGGGTCTAGTAGCTAGACTAGGGAGGGGTGTGGCGCACTCCCCTAGCCCTGGCCCTCGGGGAGGCCTAAACTTTAAACCCACGTGATTACGTCATTGAAATTATGACCACGCCCACTACCACGTTGCGGCCAAAGACAAAAGATCAGTGACGTGAAGCAACTGAGCGTGGTCGGGTTTTAGATCGTCTGGTTTGAAAGAGTGGCTCTGAATCACGATGGCTCTGTCAGAGCAGCCGTGCTATACGCTCATCAATAACCCCAACGAGACAGAATCGCCCAACGAACAACAGCTCAAACAAGATCTTGGTGGGTTTGCAGGATAAAGGAGACGGGGACGAGCGGCTTTAAATGCCTTCTGGGCTAGAGTAGAGAGAACAGTCGCTAGTCTAGTCGCGTGATCTCATCCAGAGTCCAGAGCCCCGGAATGAGGAAATTATTCCATTTAATGACCACTATGTAACTGAATTCCTACCTTGTGTTGTCGGGGGGGAGGTGATCACAACAGTGACTATGGGTCAAAAATGTGATCAATGATCATCAGCTTAGACAGCATTCAAAGTTACACTCAATAGTGTCTTCACAGTCAACAGTAAAGTAAAAAATGGTCCAGATCATACTAATTACACCAACGTCTTGCAATTCTCGTGAAAGCTAGTGAATGGTATATACATCAATGGTACATACATCAGTCAAAGGCAGCATAGTCAATGGCCAAAGCTCTGGCCAAGATCTTGACCCTGGTAGCACTAATGACTGTAAACTCTACGGAATGACCCCCCTTCCCTCCCCCCCCCGATATTCTATTTCTCAAGGCAATATTCCACCACGGTAGGATAAATTGGTTAGCATAATACAAAAAGAAAAAGAACATTTATACCACATACATGTACATACATGTGTGTGCATGTACCATTTTATCTCATGTACGTAGAGCATGGAAACAACCGGTTGAAGGCTGGGGCCCTAAAGAAGGTCATCCAACTTGTTCTAAATGGCGACCGCCTCCCCGGACTGCTGATGACCATCATCCGGTTTGTGTTACCTAGCAACGACCACCAGTTGAAGAAGCTGCTGCTCGTGTTCTGGGAGATCTGGCCCAAGACCAGCCCGGATGGGAAGCTGCTCCACGAGATGATCCTTGTCTGCGACGCCTACCGGAAGGTTAGCCATCTAAAGTTATCGTTAGCCATCTGAAGCAGGAGTTATCGAAAGTGTGTAGGCTTGCGTTGGACATTTTAGTAGTACATGTATTCTATTCTAGAATTCTTCAGTTCACTTGCTACTATTCGCCTGACATACTTGCTATTATGCTTAGTATAATGCTCGAACACTAATCTGCTTAGACGCTTATGTGTCAGTTATTACCTCTTAGGAGTCCTCAGTAGCATGTTGGGATTGGATTCTCTAAAATCGCTACGACTCCCTGAAGTACCAGCACCTGGCCCGGCCTCTGGCTCAGGCTAAGTCCGTCCAACTGACTCCGCCATCTTGACGCTACACGTGGCTGGTAGAACATTTGCACATGTGCACAACGTACACATCTGGCATCGGTTGCTATTATGCCCGCATAATGCTCAAATGCTTCCTTTCTGCAATTATTCCTGTATTATGCCTAGCATAATCAACGCCAGCCTGAAGATGTGCCCCTTACCTTATCTTCCCCAGGATCTCCAGCACCCCAATGAGTTTATTCGTGGCTCAACGCTGCGCTTCCTCTGCAAATTGAAGGAGTCGGAGCTCCTAGAGCCCCTGATGCCCTCCATCCGTGCCTGCCTGGAGCATCGCCATGCCTACGTCAGGAGGAACGCAGTACTCGCTATCTACACTATCTACAGGTATGATATGTACATACAACGTACCATTGGGACAGGAAGAGTAGCCTCGTACCCAGGCCACCCCCTTGCAGATATTTTATAGCATTTTCCTCACAGCTGCGAAAATAGTGTACGAGGGGAGGACTGGGTATGTTGTTAGCTGGTTTGGTTGTAGCCCAGGTTTCATACACACACACACACACACACACACACACACACACACATATATACATGTACACACACATACATCCAAACACACACATCCAAACACACACACACATGCACAAACACATCCACATCCACATATCCACATGCATGCACACGCACACACGCCTCTCTCACAGAAACTTTGAGTTTCTGATCCCGGACGCCCCCGAGTTGATCCAGGGCTACCTGGAAGGGGAGGGAGACGCCTCCTGCAAGAGAAACGCCTTCATGATGCTCATCCATGTGGACAGGGTAAAGACAGCCAGGCAGTGTACTGTAGTGAGCTGCAAGCACCTTATGAGCCTAGGCTGCATGTGTCTTGGACTTTTATGGCTTTGTGAGTTTAGAGCGCTTTCAGATACAAGTACATTCAAGTACATGTACCTACATTAATTCGAGTGCATGCCAGCCATCATATGTTGATACATGTACATGCTCTTACATGTGCTCATATTTTATTTTTTGCTGTCACTGCTCGTGTTTCAAACCTTGATGCAAGGTTCATGCAGTTTTGCCTAGCTCTTAATCTCTTCGCTTTTAAATGAGAGGGAGGACTTCACTGTCTCCCCGAGGGCTCCCTCCAGCCGATTGGGGTCTTGGCTTTGTCTGCTCCTCCTTTCTTATACTGCAAATTGTATTTGTAGCTGATTTTGCTCCATCTGCTATCTCTGCTGGCCCATGTACATGTAGGAGCGTGCTCTGGAGTACCTGGTGAGCTGCATCGATCAGGTCAACGAGTTTAACGACATTCTACAGCTCGTGATTGTGGAGCTGGTGTACAAGGTGAGAGGGAGGGAGGGAGGGAGGGAGAGAGGGAGGGAGGAGGGAGGAGGGAGGGAGGAGGGAGAGAGGGAGGGAGAAGAGTGAGAAAAACGGGGGATTGATAAATGAAACTGCTAGAATGACAAGGATTTCTAGACCCAGAGAAGAAGATTACAGAACATTGGTACTTGTCTCAGGGTTTCGTGGGGGGGAGGGGAAAGCCCTGGGAACCCCCCACCCCCTAAATCTTGGCAGATATGCATCTGTGAATGTGTTACTGAAAAGCTCAATACATTAATTCAGGAGCCCATAACTCTTTACAAAATCTCTTTAAGGGTTACTTCTATACTTAGCAGAATTTCGAGGGCCATAAATGTGACTCCTAATCGGCATTAGAATCAGCCTCAGAGAACTTAGTTGTTTTTTTGGGGGGGGGCATGCCCCCAGACCCCCCTGCTTCGAAGCATGCACCCAACATTAAATCCTGTGTGAAACCCCGTGTCTGTTCCCAGGTGTGCCATGCCAATCCCACTGAGCGTTCCCGCTTCATCCGCTGCATCTACCACCTTCTCACCTCCTCTTCCTCTGCTGTGCGCTACGAGGCTGCCGGTACCCTGGTCACCCTTTCCTCCACTCCCACTGCCGTCAAGGTAGGGTATAGTCATTGTTACCATGGTTACCCTGTCCTCTGCTGATGCATATATGTACATGTATACTGTGATTTATCCGTGTGTGGTGATATGTAATATTTGATATTGTTTTATACTTTCACTTTCATTTCGGACAGCAGGAACGCATAGGTGCATGGAAGTGCGTATCTACAATGTACGCTACATACATGTAGTTAGCACATGTCCACACACACACACACACACACACACACACACACACACACGTGCACACACCACACATACACATACACTGTATATACACACACACACACACACACAGGCGGCATGCCAGTGCTACATTGACCTGGTGGTGAAGGAGAGTGACAACAATGTGAAGCTGATCGTCCTGGACCGGCTCATCGCCCTCAAGGAGATGCCAGTGCATGAGAAAGTACTACAGGTATGGAGCCAGAGTTCTATGTTTGTATCGGGTCCTTGGAGTAGACCTCCATTAACTGACACCTGAGCTGCAGACATCTATGCAATGCTGTATAGCTAAGTTTTTATCCCTCCCTTCCTCCCTCCTCCTTCCCTCCCTCCCTCCCTCCCTTCCTCCCTCCCTCCTTTTCCTCCTTCCCTCCCTCCCTCCCTCCCTCCCTCCCTCCCTCCCTCCTTTCCTCCTCCCTCCCTCCCTCCCTCCCTCCCTCCCTCCCTCCCTCCCTCCCTCCCTTCCTCCCTCCCTCCCTCCCTCCTTCCTTTCCTCCCTCCTCCCTCTCCTCCCTCCCTCCCTCCCTCCTCCCCCTCCCCTCCCGTAGGATCTACTGATGGACATTCTTCGTGTCCTCTCCTCTCCCGACCTGGAGGTGCGCAAGAAGACGCTGGCCCTCGTGCTTGACCTTGTGACCTCAAGGAACGTGGAGGAGGTACGTATGTAAAACTGAGAGAATTTTAATAAGGAATTTTACTGATCTGCCGATAACTGATATTGCATACATGTAGAAGACAAGGCCGATACCAATAGCTGATACTGATATTGGGAGGAGGGGGGGGGGGAGCAGAATGAAAGGAAAACATTACAGGGAAGTGAACTTGAGCTTTCTGTGTAACATGTAAAGGCACTTCTGGGTTGAAGAGCACAAAATACACCTACATGTACTGCATACACTGTGCATGGGTAATAATAACTATCAGAAAAACTACGTGTATATAATCCAATACCAATATTGTGGGAAATTGGCCGATAAGCCGATTATTGGTACACCACTGCAATTTTATTTATACAATGGCTAAGAGATTCTATGCTTTTGTAGATCACAGACGTGTACATGTACATGTACCTATCATAGTATTGTGACTTCATCAGTATCACAAGACATCACCTGACTATCATGTGACCTGCAGGTGGTGTTGGTACTAAAGAAGGAGGTGGCAAACACCAGCAATGGAGGAGGGGAGGGAGACACTGGAGACATGGCTGGCTACCGGCAGTCCCTCGTTCGAACCCTGCACTCCTGCAGCATCCGATTTGCAAATGTGGCCCCGGCCGTGGTGCCGTTGGTATGTTGGGAGTGTTGGGAGGATGTTTATTGTTTATTATTCAGTTGCTATTAGCATTTTTAGTCATCTGAAAAATATTATGTACAATTGCATGTAGTACCTAGCCTCAATCCCAGGCCCACGTGTGTGTTTCACTGTAGCACAGCTGTGGGCCTGGTACTTTTTTCTCACGTGCGTGACACGGAGGGTAGAATCGTAAAATTTTGCATGGGTGAGGACAGATGGCCTAGGGAACATTTTATCTTGTTCTCATGCCCTCACACATGCATGTAAACACACACACTCACACACACACACACACACACACATTCACACACATACATACATGTACACTCACACACACACATACACACACACACACACACACATACACACACACACATACACACACACACACACAGCTCCTGGACTTCCTAGGAGACAGTGATGAAGCCACTGCAGAGGACGTCCTGGTCTTCGTCCGAGAGGCCATCCAGCGCTACCCCGGACTCAAGGCAAACGTGGTTGCCAAGCTACTGGAGGTCTTCGAACAGATCAAATCTGTCAAGTGAGTTTGTTTTGCCATACACGTAGCTATAACAGAGCTGGATTGGAAATGATGAGAGCATCCATGTTACAGTGTATATCTTCTGGCTTGTACTACTGCTCACTAACTGTGTACTAACTGTGTTGGCCACTCGTACTGGGAATAGAATGATTGGTGTGGTGTATGAGGTTTGAATCCGATTGCAAAGTGCGCTACTGATGGAGTGTTTTGCATAGAGTTAGAACCTACATGAACCTACATACAGCCTCGGTCTTAAGTTATACTGGAGTACAAGTAAATTTGTTCTAGCGTAACTTTGGGATTGTTTTTATAAAGTTGATTTTCAGGATTAACTATGTACATGTACATTGTAGCACTACATGTACACATGTATGCTGTGACACACATCAACATCAAAGGATTACTCTATATGAAAGAACATTAGCATCTTGTGAGGTGTTCCAATCCCATTCCGAGGTATTACCAATCCTGTTTCATTATGGCTTAGCACTGTACTGGTCTTAAGTACATGTACAGGCTTCCATATCCGCTCAGCGTGCACACACACACACACACACACACACACACACACACACACACACACACACACACTCCCCCTCCCCCACAGAATCCACCGGGCTGCCCTCTGGATCCTGGGTGAGTACTGCACTAGTGTCGAGGACATCTCCCGCATGGTCCAGGTCATCCGAACTGCACTGGGAGAGGTGAGGAGATGGGGGCAGCCTCAGCCTCAGCCTCATTCCCAGTCTCCGTTCTGCAGCTCTCTTTGCAACATGGAAAAGAGCGGGGACTGGGAACGAGGCTAGGAGTGGGCTACTGGGAACGAGGCTAGGAGTGGGCTACTTGGAAGAGACATACTAGGGGATGATTAGTTGCTATGAAGCCTTTCTCCCTCCCCGTAGATCCCCATTGTCGATGCTGAGCTGAGGAAGGCAGCTGGAGAGGAGGGCCCCGACGTTGAGGGTGGGTAAATTCAGCTTTTCTCCACAGTGTGTGATGAAACATGTACATATTTGAAGGCCTGTCTGGATGCAGGGATGGCTAGCAACTTGAGCCTTATTCCCAGGCCCTCCCAAAAATGGGGTATCTTTTCTGATGTTCAGGATAGAAAAGGGATGGAAGGCGGACACGTTTGTAGTTCTCAGACAGGCAGTGGATTAAAACCTGTTGTAGCTTATCTCTGGGGCCCATTGGTGCTGCAGACCGAACGCTAGAGTAGATAGAGAAATGCAGCTGTCTCTTAATTGATCCTCGCATGCATATACACCTATCACTGAATATCTGGATGAGTCTGCAGTATTTGGGGTGAGTCTGAAGGAGGAGCCAAATACAAGCAAGACAAGGCCATATTGTCCAGTGATATTGGATGGCAGACTCGTTTTAATTCTGAGGTTCTAATAATTGCAATTCGTAGCCAGGTGGCAAAGTTTAAAAACGCAATAAATAAACTAGTGTGCACATGCATCGTGTAGCTGATTACATCATCATGGAGTCGTGAATGTACCTGACTTCGTCAGCATGTGCAGTAGAGACGACTTACTTGCATATTCGATATTATCGTCTTACGAGCATATAGTAGTAACATATAGGTACGATATCATCGTTGTAGTTCTATCATTAGTAGTACATTAGTAGTTCTATTACCATCATTAGTGGTTTACTATCAGGTAATTTATAACATAAGTAGATATCATAGACATTAGTAGATCCAAAGAAAATATTGCCCCAGGCATAGCCTCAGGCATCAATACATTGTTACAAGTATACACATGATTACATCATTAATAACTAATAATAACTGGGTTCAGAGTTCACTTGAGCTGTTGATGGTTCCAGATGCTCTTGATGGTCTTTTCACTGTAACCAAAGCGACGTATTCCAGTAACCATGACTGGTTTCCCTTGTCTCAGTATCCATTTATGGAAGTTGTTGACTGCCACTTTCTTACACACATACATAATGTACATGTACAACCGTCCAGGCTCCTCGGACAAGCCCAGCAGCGCCACCCTGGTGACAGCGGCGGGCACCTATGCCACTCAGAGTGCCTTCACCACTGCTGCCGTCTCAAGGGAAGAGAAAATGTCAGTTTGAGTTTGAGATTTTGTAATCATAGAAATAATTACATGTACATTAATTAACAGGGTTTCATACAGGGGCTGGGTGCCTTGCTCCTTTCCCTCCTTTCCCCCCCTCCCCCAGAATTTTCCAAATTAATTTTTTTGATACTCATTACTTTATTTTCCAGCCGATTGGGGTCCCAGAAGCGACTCTCAGTGCATGTAAATTTCTTTGCACTGAGAGTCCCACATATGCACATGGCTTACTCTTAAACAACACACACACACACATACATGTACATGCACACATACACACGCACACACGCACACATACACATACACACACACACACACACACACACACACACACACACACACAGACCCCCCCTGCGTGGCTACCTCCTGGACGGCCAATTCTTCATAGCAGCCGCTCTGGGCTCCTGCCTCACCAAGCTGACCATCCGCTATCTCCAGTTGGTCCCAGAGCCTCAGAGCAAGAACGTGAGTACATTGTTACCATGACATCATCCATCTTTCCTATCTTCCGTTGCCATGACAACATCCATCCTCCCTCTCTGCTGCTGCAGGCATTCTGTGCGGAGGCCATGCTGATCATCGCCAGTATCCTACATCTGGGCCGCTCCGGAATCCCCAAAAAGGTCTGAGTATATTACTGTGTGGTCTTGAAATAGCCATGTTCCCTTCCCCCTCCCCCCTTGGTTTGGCAGAATGGCCTATTACTACAGTAGCGCCTCCTGTACAAACCACCCATTCTGGAGATATGCGTCTTTGAAGCACACCCATTCCAAGATGCCGGATTTTTGCACATTTTGGTCACAAAATTATCATCCAGTGACAGTTCTAACTTTCTCCTTTGGAAGGCTCAAGCCCCAATCAGATTACAGATTTTAGTCCTTCCGTAAAGTTGCTATGACGTTAGTTCGATAAATCTTCAATACTATTGGTCAGTGTGATGAATTAGAATGAAAATTTAAAAGATATTGTATATACAGTGACCAATCACGTACAAGATTTATTGTCAGTAAGTATGGAGTCTGTGACAAGAAATTTCATTCAGAACACCAGACGTTCTTTTGCCGGGGGGGGGGGGTGTGAGCGTTTGGGCATGAGACTAATCACTGTCTGGCTCAATTGTTACCTTGAATAATAGCAACACCTCGCTGCTGGACTCCGTAAATAAGACTCCAACAGCGATTCAGAGTGATAACTGATTGTTCCTACTTTTCGTGCCCTAGGCAATCACCGAGGATGATGCGGAGCGTCTGTGTGTCTGTCTGCGTGTCCTGTCGGAACGCAGTTCAGTGATTGGCTCAGTGTTCAGTGAGAAGTCGCGGGAGGTGTTGGCCACCATGCTGGAACTTCGAGAGCGGGAGCACAAGAAAGATAAGAAGGTACACATGTACATGTATAGCGGCAGTAATGGCCTCATTCTAGCGGCTGATTAAAGGTAGCCAGTGTACCTAGCCCCACTACTCCTCTACGTTTCCAGAAATAATGCCATACCCCTGGTTTTAATTTTAACCTAATGCCATACCCTGGTTCTAACCTTACCCTAAACGCCATCCAATCTTTTTAGAATTCTCCATTGGTAGGACTGTAACAAGCAATGTTGTGACTCTCACCTTCCTTTTGCAGAGGTTTGCAGGGTGGTTGTCCAATGCAATAAGCAAATGGGAATCGACTGTAGTTGCTGTATAAACTGATAGCCTTTGTTCCAAGCAGCTTAACCTAATTAATAAGCACTTGAGAGCCACTGCCTGTTTGCTCTGTCCTGTGGACTACCACCTCTGTATCGCCTTTGATTTTTGTTTCACATTCCCTAGCTACTATGGCTTATCTTCTCCAGTACTTTCTCTGTAATACTCATACACACATACACGCACACACACACACACACACACACATGCACACACACACACACACACATGCACACACACACACACATGCACACACACACACACACACACACACACACACACACACACACACACACACACACACACACATGCACACACACACACACACACACACACACACACACACACACGCACACACACACACACACATGCACACACACACACATGCACACACACACACATGCACACACACACACACACACACACACACACATTCTGGTAGAGCACAGATGGCGCGGTCTCAGTCCACGCCGATGACATCATCACGTTCCTGCAGCTGGCAGGACAGCACGATGAGGTGGGCGAGAACAAGTACGAGGTGAGCCTCATGGCCGCCACCTCGGGCATGAGCACTCAGCGAGAGCAGGAGAAGTCGACTCAGCTTAACAAGGTCAGTCCGAGTCCAGCCCAGCCCTGAATCAGAGGAGGTCGGCCACGGTCGACCTTTAGTAATCAAGGTCGCTCAGTGATTGATTAGTCACGTGACGAGTAGAAGGCTAAAGCGAAGGTCTCTCTGCAGCAGCAGTACTGATTTTTGAAGGGCTCAGCTTCTAGATTAACTATTCTTCCAAAGAGAAAGACAGCCATTCCTGAAAGAACAACTTACCTTCGGGTGCGATGGAGATATGAGCGATCTTGAATAGCTGCCCATAATAGCTGCCTTAAAATGCAAAATAGCACGGCTTCGATAGATAGTTAGCGGCAAAAAGCCTCCGAAATAGCTAATACAAGCAACTTTCATTACTAAACTGCTAGTTACAAGTCTATACAGGGGTCGCTCCTTTCTGCCATTCCGAGCTCCACAGAGACAGCCGACTTTCTGCCACCAGAGCCTACAAAGGCCTCACATTTAGAGGAGAAAACTCAAAAATTAATATCAGCAATAATTTTTCTTCCGTGCAAGTCCATTCTCGAAGTGATCGGCCAGGGGAAAACAGGCGAAAGCTTAGATTCTTTCCCTATGGTGTTTGCAATACTTAACGGTTCATTAGTGCCAATCATGCGCAATATTGCCTTTTGATTGTATATGTCATGTAATTTTAATGAGACCTGATTATGAAAGGTCATCCATGGCCAACCTCCTCTGGCCCTGAATGGTATCAATCTACCCTGAGTAAGTCCACAGCCAACTTTGTTATTCACTTAGGTGATCCAGCTGACGGGCTTCTCCGACCCGGTCTACGCCGAGGCCTACGTGAACGTGAACCAGTATGACATCGTGCTGGACGTCTTTGTGGTGAACCAGACCCCGGACACCCTGCAGGGTCTGGGGCTGGAGCTGGCCACACTCGGTCAGTGATTAGCTATAAGAAGTATTGATTCGCTGCCTTTTCTCGGTGTCTGAGAACTACAATTGTGCTCACCTGTGCACAGTTAACTCCTTTCTACATTGAACATCACTCACACGAGAGCAGATACCAGGCTCTCCCCCATTTTCAGGGGTTCAGTTATGAAAATCCCCAAGGGGGGCAAAAGCATATCAGATGACATTTTGGGGGGGGGGGGGGGGGATGCATATAGTGAGAAGTATTCAATTTTAAAGGGTTGAAATCCCTAAGGGGGGGCACAAAGTTTCTAACGGGGGGGGTGAATCCCCCTCCCCTAAATGAAGCCCTAATTTTAGGGAGGGCCTGGGGACGAGGCTAATAAAACTAACTTTGTTAACTGAAAAAAGAGACCAGATTTCAAAATTTCTATTCCTAGCATCGTGTCACCTTGCCCGTGATGTCTCTTACAGGGGGGCGGGACTGAGAGCAAGAGTAGCAGGATGACAAACCATTAATAATTGTGTTACCATGCCAACCATGCATTGTAATGTGATTCTGTGTGCAGGTGACCTAAAGCTGGTGGAGAAGCCAGCACCGTGCACTGTCGGACCCCACGACTTTGTCAACATCAAGGTCAGTGTCATGTCAAGAGTCACATGACTGCAGTGTATGAATCATGTGATCCAGTTCTAATGCCGTACCACGATGCCGTTCCTATCTCCTCTTCTAGGCCAGTATCAAGGTCTCTTCAACAGAGAATGGCATCATATTTGGCAACATTGGTAAGCTAGCCACATATGTTTACAGTGCCAAAAGATGGATGAAGCCACATTCCATTTATCTCTCCGTTCATACCTGGACGGCCTCGATTCCAGTCTCTCCACTCCAGTTTTATGTCGCTTGCAGTACCTCCAATTTTTACGTCACTTGCAGTACTGCAAGCGACATAAAAACTAAAGCGGAGGGACTGGAAATGAGGTTACAGAGAATCTAGGACTAGGAGCTATAAGCTAGCTAAAGGGCACATGGAATGATCGAGGTAAAGAGTCAGGAATTCGATTAGGAGAGGCTGGAACAAGGCCACTGGAATGTGGCCAGGAGAGATTTGAAATGGGGTTTAGGGTTTTGGTTAGGCTTTAAATGGAGAAATCTAACAGAAATTATATATAACATGCACACACACACACATGCACAAACATACATGTACACATGCACATGCATGCATACATGTACACACTCATGTGTTCACAGTCTATGACATCGTTGGCTCCACTTCGGACCGGAACTGCGTGGTACTCAACAACATCCACATCGACATCATGGACTACATCCAGCCGTCCACCTGCACTGACGCCGAGTTCAGGAAGATGTGGGCGGAGTTTGAGTGGGAGAACAAGGTAACCAACCATTATCATTGAGTCAGTAATTTGGAAGCAGTAATTTGGAAGTGTGATCAACTTAAAATATACTGGTACATGTACGTACAGAGTATTTTAGACCAATCAGATTTCAGTTGCAGTTGTACCTCCGAGTTCTCCTTGTCCTAGGCTTGAATGGCATTTGTTAACCCTTTCACTGTTAGGGGTACATATTATATGTGTGCCCCATAAATGCCAAAACAAGCGGAAATTAAGTAGTTTATATATTAATATTAAATTATATGTTCATATGAGCCTTGTGCTTAATATAGAAGTCGATAGAAGCAGGAAATTGGTGGTGAAAAGGTTAATTAATTAAAGTAAGGCGGTATTATAAGGTATATCTAACTTCGATAGATGCCTGCCAGTGTTCAGACAACAGCATATAATTAATATCAGGATTTTAAGTTTCATTTTTGGCCTGAATGTGTACTAACTACTATCTACCCTGCTTGAATGTGTACTAACTACTATCTACCCTGCGAAACCAATAGGCTTACTGACTAATTAAGCGTACTTTCTCTCAATGGTGCTTTAACTATGTCTGTCTTTCCTTCACCACTTTCACTCCTAAACATGCAGATCACAGTGAACACCAACATAGCAGAGCTGAATGACTACCTGGAGCACCTCATCGGCAGCACCAACATGCAGTGTCTAACGCCAAAGAAGGCAAGCGTTTTATGGTTTTCCGTTGATAGTACACCTGGTACAACCAAGGCAACCCTCTTTTTTTTTGAATTGCTTATTGCTGTAGCATTCCTTTTACATATCCAGCATCAATAGTGAGTTGACTCATCTCTCCCCCCTACCCCCTCCCTCTCGCCGTCACACATGCACGCAAACACACATCACAGGCACTGACTGGTGAGTGTGGCTTTCTGGCAGCCAACCTCTACGCACGCAGCATCTTTGGTGAGGACGCCCTAGCCAACCTGAGTATTGAGAAGCCCATTGGAGGTGGCTCTGAGAACCCTCCAGTGCAGGGACACGTCCGCATCAGGGCCAAGACTCAGGTCAGTATGCTGGCTGGCTCCAGTGATATCTCTGACTAATGACTACAGAAACAGATTTAGCTACACAGTGTTCTCAGTCCAGAGCCTTGGAAGACTGTCCTGATAACTTATTAAGAAGCCTTCATTAGTGATTGCCTATACATGTGGTTCGATGGATTTTTTAGACTCTGTACGGCTAGTACTGAACTATTTTGACCAAACTGTGTCCATTTATTCAGTTTCACCAAATATCCGAACGCAAAGTACACATAGCAACGATTATTAATAGTTGTTTAATTACCAGTTTCACTGCACATAGCTTGCCATTGAAATTTGGTACCTAAAAGCGATAACATTCAAGGCCTAGGCCGATAAGAAGGATACCTAAGCTAGCTACTATATATCTGCACAGCTAATTACCGCTTAAGCAGCTATGGGCGGGGTCGGAATGTAGTTATTAACTAGTTATTGCTAACGTTGTCATTTGCGGATCACGTGTTGGGCCGAGAGTCTCGGCCCACGTGAGGATATTTTGGTGAAACTGTATTTGGGGTCCGAATCAAAGAATTGATCGAGTCTTTATGTTCAAATGAAGTACGAAGAAGGTTAATCAAAGTGTTATCATTAAAGGTATAGGGCTAGATATGTATTACATTCTAGTATTAAAGTATTGAGTAGTTTATTTGTAATTTTATTTAAGAAACTTACGAGCCGTAGGGGTCACATTGTTAGCAATATCGCTCTGAAACATTAGCTAAGCACTGTCGCTGGCACATTAGCTAAGCTGTATGTTGTTACACCCACTACAGGGGATGGCATTGAGTCTCGGTGACAAGATCAACTTATCCCAGAAGAAACCCTCTTGAGAACAATGATGTAGGATTCACTGCACTGTTTAGGCTTGGCTACATTGAATACGACTGTTTGTCTTATTGCTTCTGCTAATCACGATACTACTTTTCATGACCAAATCGCCTAAATTTGCAAAGCGCTGGTAAAAGTACAAGTGCCTGCTATAATAGTAAGTGTCTATTAAGCAGTATGTGCATAAACCCAGCTGCCTGTGACCATGGACAACGTAATTGTTATATAGTCGGCACTGCATTTATGTACATGTATGTACAGAATTTACATGTACCTCATGATCATGAGTAGAAGTGACATGCAGTCAAAAGTGTAGTTTTTGCCTTTATAATAATTGTACCTGCAGTAACTCACACCCACGAAGCCGTTTTATAGGCCTATAGTTGATAGGCAAATTTTAAACTAGTCTCGTTCCCAGACCCTCCACCCAGCCCTGCAAAAAAAAAACAAGGAAAAAAGCATTTTTCTCCTCGTTTTTTTGCGGGGGCACGGGTGGAGGGTCTGGGAACGAGACTAATAATTGAAGAGCTCAGAACCATTGTGGGCTAACCCAAAATGAAGTACTAGAAGCTGCAATTGCACAAAAATGGAGGAAAAAAACAAATATGCATAGTATCCCTGTGAGCAAATGACCAAACTTCTGAATTTTTAGCAGCTCGGAAACACATTCTAAAAGTATCTCGATTTAGGGGGGACAAGTTCAGTTAGACTGCACTCTGGTTCTAACAGTGAGCCCTGATTCGTGCATGTACACAGTTATAGCTGGACCATAGATACTGTAAACCATACTGATTATAAGGTGCCACAAATTATTATTAATTAATAGGCTACTGCGAATGTGATTGTATGGCACCCAACAGCAAGCTTAAGGAGGGACCAATTTTAGACTACATTATAGGGGTACCTTACTACGCACTCACACTGACAGTAAGTCTTAAGCTCATAAACGCTCCTACAATAATAACTATGTTATGTGTGCTTAGCATAATAAGGGGAGGAGGGGGGGCATGCTTCCCCTGGAGCCACCCCTGTGACTCTTTCCAATCAATACAAACTGCCCTCATTGTCTTCTAGGCATCCATATTAAGATTTTGTAAACCTTAAAATTTTTAAACGGTTATTTTTATTGTTTGTCAGGCTATTTTAATTTTTGTCGTGGCTAGCCCAAATCTTAGAGCGTCGCATAGGAAACAATTAGCTACTTTCACTTGCTAGACATTACCCTTGTATCCACCCCTGCACAGCTGAAGGAGAGCTCCATTATACCCCCCCTATTGTTAACTCTGACTGTAATGGTCTCTCTCTTAGCCTAACTGTACTAAGCCAGCTGCATGACCAGTTTGGAGGTATTCTCAAGCTGATTTTGACAAAGCAAACAGACTACTGGCTGATGTTGTTTGGGAACACTTGCTGGATACCCCTGATGTAAATCAAGCTCTACAAAGCTGAAGAAAATGCTTTCAAGACTACCCTGGAAACCTGTATTCCAAAGGACACGCATGGATCTCCCTTGGCTACCAAAGAACTTAAAATGTGCAATGCAAAAGTGGAAAGACTATTCCAAAGGGCAAAGTCATCAGGGTCAACTGAGCTCTGGAGAAATTATCAAGCAGCGTAATAAAGTGACATCAATATTGAGAAACTCAAAACAGTCATTCTTTTCAAGGAACATTAACACTGGAAACAAAAACCGGTTTTGGAAAACAATGAAGCTCTTCAGGAATGGTAGTTCATTCTGATGGTACATGTGCGGACAATAAGCTGGACAATGCAAACATGTTGAACAACAATAAGCTGGACAATGCAAACATGTTGAACAATTACTTCTCTAAATGCTTCACTACCTCATTGCCACCCCTATATGGCTCCTTTAAGTCTGCTGAACACCTGGAATTGCCTGAGGGAGGCCCATGTTATGTGCAGAGGAGGAGGTTCTTCTACAATCAATACTGATATTACAACATCGATCTGATGGAGATGCAGCCAATCTTGATCTCTGATTCACAGTAGAGTTTTCAGAGGGGAGAGTCAACAGTAACAGCCCTACTGGAAACTACTCACAGCTGGTTTCAGATGCTTGAAAGAGGAAATGAAGTTGGAGCAGTTGTTTTTTGACGTTAGAAAAGCATTCAATTCAGTTCCTCACCATTCTCTTCTAGAAAGGCTAGAGAATTTGCGAGTGGATAGTCTGCTTGTAAAATGGATTCATATAGTTACCTCTCAGGAAGGAAGCAGCAGGTGGTGGTAAATGGTAGTTCATCAGATGCTCTCCCAGTGCTATCTGTGGTTCCATAAGGTTCAGTGGTTGGTCCCCTCCTGTTCCTAATATACGTTGATGGGATTAAATCCATTACCCTCTCACCAGATAGTCATCTGACTCTATAGCTATATGCAGACGACATGTTGCTCTACAGATCTATTTTCAGCAGTGCTGACTTGCTCTTTTGCAGGACGACATAAACAGAATATCCATGTGGGTTGATGCAAACTATCTATTTTAATATTCAAAAGTGTAAAGTCATGAAAGTTACCAGAAAACGGACTGGTATATGCCCATCAACATTACATCTCTGTGGTCAGCCACTGCATGGACTCCTACAAATATCTTGGGATCCTCCTGTCATTGGATCTGTCTTGGACATGGCACATTGAATCTCTCTGTAGTAAAGCGAGAAAGCTAAATAGAAAGCCATTTCTATCAGCATTCGAGCCTGAGAGCGTATTTCAGATGATGTTTCACTTGTTCGTCCTCACATCAGATATGCGAGCCAAGTCTGGAACACTCACAAACCGGTGAAATAAAGACCCTAGAGAATGTACAAGTTCACACTTAGAATGTGTAGAAAGCAGTGGAGCAGTAGGTACGAGGATCTGTTACAGTTGTTTTCTCTGCCTTCTCTGCAGCAACGTAGACTATATCTGGACTTATGTGCTGTGTCTAAAATAGTACATGAACTATTTTATTTCCCGACTGGCATTATTGTTGAGCAAGCTCCCAGAGTCACAAGATCACAGTATCATCAGTCCTTTGTCTTTCCCTATACACACAAGTAACTTCTATAAATTCTTTGTACCTCATACTATTCGTAACTGGAATACATTTTCTTCACATGTTCCCTTGGCTTGTTTTACTGTATCACTTTTTTAAACTAATTTTTGGGCATAGCACTACATGCAAAATTAGCTATTACAGTGCTCTATTGCGTGTCCTTTGCATAAATTTCAATAGTTACAGTGCCAAGTGATAAGAAAAAACAATAACAAAAAATTTAACTCCTGTTTAGTAGTTCTGTAAAACTGTGAAACAGTTTATCCCAGAATTTTGTGTCATATTCTACCATTAGTTCATTTAAAACTACTATAAATTGTATTGTTTTGTGTACCTTGAGCAACTATTATGCTATTGGGACCCTGCTGTACATGTTTTGCCTGTTTCAGCTTTAACATAAAAAATGAGCTCATCAAATCCACCACAAGCTAGGGCTTATACTGCTAGTGACATGTGCTTTTCCTAATACCTTGCCATTCCAGCTATTTCGTTAGTATTCAGTGTGCGTATAGCGGGTTGTAGCTAATGCAGTAGCCATCAGCCTGTCAGACTTACAAAACTTTCCCCAGGCTTATAGTGATAGATTTAATTTTGTGGTAATTTCGAAACAACTTAACTGAATTGGAGAGAGAAAAAAAGAAGCCTATAGCTAGCTATAGCCCCTTGACGGGCAAACAATTCTTCCCAGGCTTACTACTGATAGATAGATGACTATTTGTAGTATTTCAATAAAGAGAAACAACTTAGGTTGGAGGGGAAAAATAAGCCTGGCTCCGATCCCTCATGGATGGTCAAACTTCTAAACAATTTTCCCAGGCTTAGTATTGATTACTATCTGTGGTATTTCAATAAAGAGAAACAACTTCACTTGGAGGGGGGAAAAGAAGCCTGTAGCTAGCTCCTGGACGGTCAAATAATTCTTCCCAGGCTTAGTACTGATAGAGAGATGACTATTCGTGGTATTTCTATAAAGAGAAACAACTTAAGTTGGAGAAAAAAAACTAGCATCCCTCTCTCATGGATAGTCAAACTTATAAACAATTCTTTCCAGGCCTAGTTGGAAAAAAAAAACTAGCCTCCCTCACTCCTGGATAGCCAAACTTATAAATAATTCTTCCCAGGCCTAGTTGGAGAAGAAAAAAAAAACGCCTAGTGAACTCCCATCCCTCCTGCAGGGTCAGATATACTTGTAGAGGTATGGCTGCCCCAGAAGCGTTGGATAGGCGAGACTGGGAATCACGGTGGGCACCGCAACGTGCCCAGTCGTCCATTCAGCTTCGGGATCCGAAGAAAGAACCGGCGTTCTGCTACTAGGTCGTAGAAAGTCGAAGATCAATATGTGTACAGGGAGCCCAATCCCCGACTTGATCACCTTGGGGAGATAACGCTCCGAACCCCAGTCTGCAAACGAGCGCACCATTTCGACAATCCGTCAAACGTGTGTCAAATTCAGTATTATAACCCCCAACCGTCTGAGAGTTGAACCTCAATAGGTTATACCTGTAACGCGTTGAACCTCAAGAGTTGAACCTCAATAGGTTCAAACATCATTATCAGACTTACTTTGGGCTAAGGGCATGCCACCCTTTTTTTTTGCAATTGAGTGCCCTGAGAGGAAACATGGTGGCCTCTAAGGCACTTTGTATGACAAATTGAGTCTCTATAGGCTTTCTTTTAGTATTGTTAATAGTGGTAGGAATACGTAGGCTGACCGACGTAGCTAGCTACCTTTGATGTGTGACTCCATGCTTGATCAGCTTTTGTTTGGGTAGGAAGCTCTGAATGGGGGTGGGGTTTCCTTGTCTTTACCCTATACTCCCGAAAACTTACTGTGTTACGATAGTAGTAGCTAAGTTGGTTAGTAGTAATATTGAAGAATTGGGTTTATCGAGAGTGTAATACAAAATGCAAACAAAAGTAGCTACAATGTATAGAAATACCACAAATAGCCATCTATCTATCACTACTAAGCCTGGGAAGAATTTTTCAAGTCTGACAGGCTGATGGCTACTGAATTATTCAGTAGCTACCAACAGCCAAGTCATTAGGAAATGCACACTCGTATGTTCTGTATCTTCTGTTGTATGTTCTGTATCTTATCTTCTTAGCCAAGAAATAAAACCTCAAACCCAGGCCATTCATTTTGAAAGAGCTGCGCACGGGACAGGAATACACACACAGGTGAATATCCCACAGCCATTCCAGATGCCCTGCCATCAGAGCCAGCCCACCACACTTTCACCTTCTCCTCGGTCTCCTGCTAGTGGAATTTTTTTCCTTGGGATATTCAATAACTAGCTGTCACGGGAATATGACATAGACCTGGTGGAGGGATGTCCTGTCCTAGAATGAACTTTATAGATGCTAAAATTCTGAAGTTTGGTCATATTTTTTACTCTGTTTTCGTGCGATTCTTGCAATTTCTACTACTTCATTTTGGATTAGTCCATTATGGCTTAGCATGACCCCTTCAATTATATTACCGGTATCAGCACATACATGTAGTTATATTATGCTCATGAGGATGCCAATCCATATACATGTACCTAGCTATATAAAAAAATTTAATGCTTCTATATACTATAGCTATCATTATGTAATATTTTGAGGTTGTAACTATAGCTACAGTGCTACCAGCGAAGAGAGTATAATTATACGTAGGTAGATTTTGCTCTAATATCTAATAATTATTGCTCTCAACCTGGAATAAATTAAACGTTGCTGTGAAAATTTTGATTTAACTAGTAAAAACAGCAGGATTCTATGGCTTCCAAAATACGCTTAATTTTTCATTTTGCTGGGAGTCAATTAAGGTCCCAAAGGTGGATTGAGAGTATTTTAATGGTGGCGTGTCACCTGTACCCAAGTTGAAGTTTTAACTCCCAATTAAATGGATAATGTTATTTCTGATGTAGTGAATAATAATATTGATAGCATTATTTCTGATGCAGTGAACAATAAAATTGATCGATGTGGTATGACTCATGAATCTGATGCATTTCACTGGAAAAGTTCTGGGGTTCAGAAATCATCCTTGAATTCAAAATGGCAGCTGTATTCAGTGGAGGCTGGAAGAGGAGGAGTGTCGACGACATACAATTAGAGTCATCGGTCTCTTTCTCGCACTCGGTGTGTAGAGGACTTCCCTGAGTGGGTTTGAGAGGGCCTCGAGTGATCTATACCTTGTGGATGCACGATCAAACATAGAGCCGGCGATGTCGCAAACGTGTGTGGTCGGACGCTGAGGAATGTCCTTGTACGAAGCTGATTTTTGTGATGGATCTAGTGATTGTGGGCCAATGCCTACAACAGGAGAAGTCTTGAGGCATTGTTGGAAGTCGGATAGCCTTCTTGTGTGGGGAGGTACATTCACACTACCCAGCGACCCATAATGTGGGTGGCTCCAATGTGTTCGACTTGTTCTAGGTGGTGGATGTTTCTGTTCACGTATGCTGCCAAGAGAATGTTGCCTTCGATGAACTGTGACCGTCTTCGGTCTTGGAATAGCATCAAAGCAATCGGTACATTCGGCTTCAGTGCTGGCAATATTTTGGAATTGAGACTGGGTTTTCATGTTGGCACTGTCTTGGAATTGAGACTGGGTGTTCATGTTGGCAGTGTCTTGGAATTGAGACCTGGTGTTCATGTTGGCACTCTCGAATGATTTTTGCTGTTCTCTGACAGGCTGTGGGTGATTTTGACAAGGGTTGAGAGATTCTCCACTATTGCCATTAGCCTCCACTAGCTTGGGAGCATGGGGTGGTGGTGGGAATAAATTTGAGCTATCATCTTTCTTCTTGTTTGCATTCTGCTGAGATAAACTGAGGGACCTTGAGCGTCTTTCCCTCAGGGCTAAGGCCGCTTGCTCAATCAATCGACTTCTTCTTGAAGGAGATATAAGGCTGCCACTGTATGTAGCATCTTTCTCGGATAATTTGGTGTCTTTTCGACGGTCGCCAAGGTGGAAAGAATGTGATTTTTTCAGCTTTACCTTCTTGGCCGCTTGTTCAATTAGCTTACCTCTCCGAATGGGCGATATAAGGCTGGCAACAGTGGGTGAAATATCATTGGATGTGGAAGGAACGGCCTGCTTTTCGGGGCTTGATTCACACACTTTTGACTTCATGTCTTTCTGTGTATTTGACTCATTCTCCAATGTGAATAGAGCACCTTTCCCAGGGTCATTCCAGTCACTGCTCAAATGAGATTTACTTGTTGATTTGGGAAGCTCAAGATGTAGTAGAGATGAAAGGGACTCCAGTATATCCATTTGTGAGCTGTAGTGGTCACACTGGACGAATGAGGGATACAGGCCCACATTGCAACCAAAGGTTGGATGTATTGTACGTTCAGCTTCAAACAAGACACTGGGAAAACTTTTTGTTGTCTTCTGATAGTCATGAAATTCAGTACTGGTACTCTTTTCAGGATCATCTGGCTCAGGCTGACGTGTTGATTCAAATTCACTGCTGGACTCTGTAGTATTGGTGATGCTAATGTTCTGCTCTGAGTGTTCACTGTTGGCCTTTTGCAGTAATCCATATCTTTTCCCCCTTGCTTGTTTTCTAGCAGCAGGCTTTGGTCGATGGGGAGTGAAGACATATGGTGGGTACTGTCTTTCCAAGGTTGTGGCCAATGGCAAAGTTGTCTTTACCGTGGTTTGTATTTGTGGACTTCCTTGAGGGGTGATTGATGACTTCGGATTTTGCTCACTTATGACTCTGTTCATGATGCTTGTCATTCCCTCGTCAATTGACTGCTGCACGAGCCAGCTTAGCCTCACTTGCCTTTTCTGAGCACCCACCATTCTTTTCGATTGCTCCTTGGACTCATCTGTTGGTCTCAGCGTAAGCGAATTTAGATGTAGCGGGCTGCCTCTTTGGGGAGAATGCATGTTTGGGGAACTGTGATCCATACTGTGATCACTTTGGCGTCTGTAGTGAGCCATTTCCAACTCCCTCTTGGCTTGTATTTCTGGAGAGCTAGTGCGTTTTTGCATGCACATCTTGACTGCGAGAGGGGAGGGGCTATTCACGCTTTCTACTGGACTATCGGCAATGGCGGCATAGTAGCTAGTTCCCGGAGGTGAAACAAGTGACGTGTACTGCTCTTGTGAGCTTTTGATTTGACCGGGAGGTGTACCCCATCCGAAGGCCACTCCTGACGTTGGACTGGTGACAAGGGTGGGAGAGGTGACTCCAAACGCCATTCCACTCGTCTGCGAGAACTGCAAGCTCCCATCTCCAAAGAAAGATGAGTACATGTGGCTGCTGTAGGAGTCTTGGCTTGGAGACATGACCATTGCTGTGAAAAGGAATAGGGTGATACTTCCTTAATTGATTTCACTGATATAATACCATGTAATCCTATTAGCAACCACAGCTGTCCAGAAGTCTAATCCAGTGGTCCACTCCATCATTCCACTGGATTGGACTTCTGGACTAGAAGACTAGATTGCTAGCTGGTGTGTAACACCGGACTACTGGAAAGAACTACAGCTGAGCCTGTACCATACTGATTACAGGCTCGGACACTTGTATCCTTGCTCCCTGGGAGTGAGGCTAAACTGCTTGGCATTAATCCTCCCTCAGAATGATAGTAGCTACCAGAGCACCGGGATGATGATATGGATGTTACTTCCTAGAGGGTTAACACTACAAATGGTTACTTTAACCTATGGTTAGTTCAGTTGCTGATTCACTATCATGTTTACAGGTGCAGTCTACTTACTGTGTGTGTAGCTGCCACCAAAGGCAATATTGGTTTTGTTTTATGGACTATAGTATTGTAAGAATAAGGGAGAGGTTTATTGGAATGTACACCCTTAGACTGGGAGTATGAGCTAGGGATTTGGAGGAGTTATTACTGTGTAATGTACCTTTTAATCATCCATTTCCGTAACTCATTTTCCCATAAAATAGTTTACCTTGTAACCGGCTGTTACTACAAACCAACAAATTGACCACGACTACCAACATGTTTCTCGTACATAGGTAGCTACTACATATAATCGGTACATGTCTTTGCATGCAACTGATGTGTAGAGTATCCAATTAGAATAATGTATATTTGTACATAAAGCTGCAGGCTATGGATCCAGCCTTCTATTTTTGCAGTGACTTGATGATGCTCCTTACTTGAACATTTTAAATTTATGTTGAACTTCCTTAGTTCATGTCCACTGTATAAAAACTCCTTGCATAGCCACAGTTTAGTAACTAGACTGTAATTTACCACTAATGGATCCATAACCTGTTCCCATACCGTACCAGCCTGTTCCCAGGCTTCATTATACATATAACTAAAACTGTAGACTGGAACCGGGGATCTGTACACTTGCTGAAAAAATTTCCCTGTAGGCAAACTCACCTCCAAACGGGTTGTCCAGTATGGAGTCATCCCTTGGAAGGATGGATTTGCGGGAAAGTGTAAAGTGGGAGGCTATGTCGTCCCTCCATCGAGACTGAACGGTGTAAACCTTCTCTGTGTCCTCGATTACTCGGGAATAGCATCCCTGTTCATTCTCCCGGGTCTGTGCAAGTGTGTGTGTGTATGTGTGTTTGTGTGTGTGCATGTGTGAGTGTGTGAGTGTGTGTGTGTGTGTGTGTGTGTGTGTGCATGTGCATGTGTATGTGTGTATTTATACATATGTAACGGATTCAAGGATCATAACTTGGTATTTTCGTTTCAATATGAACAATTGTAATACTTATTATGAATTGTCATATCATAAATGGTAATATGTTTTCAATACAAATCCTTGCAACCGGCAGTGTTATTAGTTTTTGAGGCAACATTGCAGCCCCAAAGCAACTGGCAACCACACACATGTAGTACTAGCTTCATTCCCCGGTGCTCCACCCTAGCTTTTGTTGCTTGCAGTATGAATAGGGGGGGGGAAGCACCTGGGGATGAGCAATTACTTGTATTGATGTTCAGCGTACGAAGGCAGAATGGCGAAACATACAGTGTTTTGCTAAGAAACTACAATGGTAGATTTGTATCAACAAAACGCTAACTGTGCACGAACCTCCATGAGGTAGAACACATCGGGGTTTTGGTCTTCCATTGAGATGGCATATTTCTCTACCAAAGCAACGATGACATCGTATGCTGATGTTACTGGTGTAATGGGAAGAGTCTTGTAGAAGATCTCAGGATGCAGTACCGTGGCAACCACTCGGACGTATTCTTGTTTAGGCTCCGAAGTGGTAACACTTGTGAGAGGTGTTGATGACTGTGTATGTGTTGGGTGTGTGTATGATATTGAGTGTGTGTATGACATTGAGCGTGGAAGGTATTTAGCTAAGGCAGAAACCAATCCTCAATAGCCGTAATTATATTCATGCATTTGGCAGTGCAGGTATAATATTTTAACGGTGCATATAGCTCTTATACTGTGTAGTTAATTTCTGTACCCTTTCTTTGAGGTTCTCAGTAGCATCTGTTGGGTTGATTCTTCTCTTTCGCTTGCTTCTGAGGTATTTCTTGAGCGATGTCTTTCTACCACCACCCCCTTCAGTAGCACTGTCTGCAGCACCCGAAAGGAAGAGTGAGTGCTTCTTCCCCTATAGACAGGAAAGGAATGCAAATACAAGGAGTGTCGAGTCAATTAAGTGCTCAATGTGAATTGTGTACAAAAACTCACTGTACATGCTCTATATTCTGTTGAAAAATCCAATTTAAAGCTGTGAATATTGGATTTTGGTGAAATCGATTATTATCACAACATTATTCAACATGCGATGGGTAGCTGTCTGCTATCCGATTTGGATGGGTATGTTGTAGCTAGTAGCTATGTGAGTGAGTCTAAAGGATGAGCTAAAAGTTAGCAAGATGAGTCCAACGTCTATATAGCTAGTGATATTGGAGAGCCACCCAGACAAAGAGAAATTTATTGTACATTGCATGCACCACCCACGATCCTAAATAGTCTGTTCCTCATTATGATAGAACAGGCCATCCAATATCACTGGATATTGGACAGTTTGCCTTATAGCAAGTAGTGCTATGAGTGCACGATGAATAACAGAATGGCAGCTGTTGTTTGCCACAGTGAAAACTTCCTCATGATCAAATTTCGTCTCATGGCTTATGACTTGTTTTGTCACACAGCTCATGACTTGTTTACTGCTCCTCTCCATTTCCTACAGACTGATATGTTTGCTACAACACTCATGCACAGGCTTCCTCATGTTGTGCTGGTTGATGTGGTAGCTATTATACACAGACTCAGTTTAACTCAGTTTAATTAACTACAACAATAGCCATTGTTCCCATGCTCCACTCCCCAGCTTTTACTGCATTGTGATAACTAGCTATACAGTATGCAAGCTCTGTCGGATGGCAAAAAGTCACGTAAATAAAAACTGCTCAGTCTTCTTGTAGCCTTGATATCAAGTTTCCAAATGTATCCTCATGGGAACAGCTCCAGCTTTTGATCCACACAGTTCATACATCTAGCCTCAAATTCTGGATGGTGGCCATTTCAGGTTTATATGTTCAAGTGATTGGTAGCATACGTCACTTGAGATAATTTTTGTACAGTCAGGCACAAGCAACAACAAAAAAAGAAATAGCTAGGTCTGGCCTGACCAATCCAAGAGAAATGGCCTGGGGGTACTATTACTTGAGACTATATTAGTATAGCTAAACATCTGTTCTGTTTCTTCTCTACACTTTCTATTTCTATCATCTTAAGGGAGAACCTAGGTAGGTTTGTAGCTAGCTACAACCAAATTAACTTTGCTCATGATAAATTCAAAACCTTAACAGCTTACAATATATTGGGCCTAGCAACCACAGTATATCGAGCCTAGCAACTATGGGTCTAGTAGCCACAGTATATGGCTGGGCCTAGCAGCCACATTATGCCCCGCTTTCTAAATAAATCCCCATTGTAGTCTAGACAATGAGACGCCTGTGAGACCCTACTTGTCTCTACACATCGACTCGTAGCTAATTATATAAACCATACAGACTTTTAATAACATATTCCTCTTACTTTCATCTTCCCAGTTTTTTGCGACTTGACCTCCGCCATCTCATCGACGTCTGATCGAGCGGTGCTGCCCCTCCCTCCATATATCAACGCCCACATTGTCGGTTACGGAACCCTTCGTCTCACGTGAGTATCATGTGATAATCAGATGGCCACTGTAAAATGGCGAGATTTGGGATTGCTGAGAGTTGATCTGGCGATCAGCTCTTCTGTCTGCGTATAAACGAGCTCCGTAAGACTACCTGAACTCGCCAGGAGACCAGATCTGTGGTAAAGACTGCACGCTGAGTATTTTAACCGCCGGTGGTTAACGGAAGCGCATCTGATTGATTCATTTACAGTTTTTGCTGTCTCATCCCCCAAAGTATTGCTAGGGTAGAACTTGGATATCTGAACGTTTGTTACTACTTTGGAACTCTGTGTGGTATTGGTGGGGTGAAACTTCCTCAGAGAGTGGAGATCTGTACGGGAGTTCGGTCCAAAGCCTGCATTTGGCCGAGCCTTGGAAGCCTTACAAGGAGTAGCTGCTGCCGTATCACATGAGCAGCCTGTCATCCATACAGTTGGATATTTGAGCCAAGCCTTCTATAGCAATAAAATCGAAACATATTGGATGGTCGTTACAACCCACAGTGTTCATTTTCTCACAATAGAACTTGTCTCCGTGGTAACATGGCAACCACCAGTGATGAACTCATTGATGTGGTGAGTGAACCAGTTGCTGCAGAACCGGCCAGCCGATCAGAGCCCCAGGGTGCCATGGACATGCCCACTGTTGGAGACGGTCATAGTGACGACATTGGCCCCGCCCCCACTGACGTTTCTCAGGAGACAGAGCTCACCACCTTTCGGACCAATCAGCAGGTCAGTAGCATCTGTGTACTGTATAGCGACAAATCTTTGAGGAGTAAAATTTTCGCTGATTAGATTCGAACCACAAAAATTATACCCTCAAAAAAGTTGAATACTGTAGCCATGGCTATACCTTGTCCGCGATCCTCAAAATATATTGTACAAAATCTTTGCTGTTTGTTGATCAGTGAAAACTTTGGGCCTCAAAAGTATATCACTGTATGGTAGTACCTAATTTACATGTAATGGGCTCTTTTGTGGAAAGGTACTTTTGTATGTGAGTCCGTCGTAGAGCATGCTCACCTCTCACTGGCACTGCACATGCAAGCAATGCCACACCCACAGGAAATATGCTTGCAATAATTGCATTCCTGTAGTGTTACGCACATACATACAAATGCGGAGTCTATATGCAACACGATTAGTTGCCTCGCTTTCTGCTCGGCGATTACTTATCCATGGCTCTACACACACTTCCAAGGGTTACAACGGGTAGCTGAAGCAATCAAAGTGAGCCTGAATTGAGCAAAGTGACAACTGTAACAAGTGATGCTACTGACTAAAGCAAGTGAACCGAGCAGGGCTACTTGATGTATTATGTAGGACCAGGGGCTTCTTGTTACGGGAGGGGGCTGGGGGGAACTGAGTCTGTGTGTATTGTTGATACTGTAGGGAGGAAGTTGGGGGGGGGGGGGGGAGTGTCCCCCTCAACGTTTGTGTGCACAGTATTCTGAGACCACTTTAATTTCGATCCAGGCAGATCCACTGTATACAAGTACACAGAAAAGCTCAAATGTGAAAACTTTCTGTTTTTTCTTTGGGTTGTGATGAGTATTATTGCTGTTAGTGTTACCCTATTAGGTTGCCAGGTTGTGATGATCAGTGATGTAGAAGTATCCAAATCGGAAACTTGTGATGATCAGTGATGTAGAAGTATCCAAATCGGAAACTTTGATTTGAGCATGTCTAGTCCTGTATGGAAGCAGGGGTTCATTTGGAAAAAAAGGGGGGGCAAAAGCATGTCGAAAGACATTTTGGGAGGGCGTGCATATAGTGAGCAGTTATATTCTATTTTGAAGGATTGAAATTTCCAAGGGGGGCACAAAGTTTCCAAGGGGAGGGGGGGGGGGATACTCCCCTCCCTCCCTCCCCTAAATGAAGCCCTGTGGAAGGGAAGGGAAATGGGTTCAAGAAGGACATTGATTTCTCTCTTCATTGAACTCGCCTCATAAACTAGTGCTATGTATCGCGAGGCTTTTGGCTAATCGACATCTTGTTCTGCACTGCAGGCGGCCATCTATGCCGTTGAGCCTTCGGTGCTGTGTCAGGCCACTGATGAGATCACTACCGACTGGCAGAAGAACCGCCACACCTTCACCATGTCCCTCTCCTCCAGTGTCACGGATCTCTACTCTGCCGTCGCCAAGAAAGCTGGTGTGTGTGTGTGTGTGTGTGTGTGTGTGTGTGTGTGTGTGTGTGTGTGTGTGTGTATGTATGTTGGAGCGTGCATGCTAAGGAGTATGCAGGTACATGTACATGTACTCCTGTACATTCGTAGGTATTGGGATTATTATCAGCAGGAGCACTGCTTCGTAGCTGTGCACATGCACCATTGTAGTCTACATCACTGTGGTTATGGCAGCCGTATCCCATTTTGGAGGGCCACTGGTAGGCATACAATGTGACAGTAGTAATTTAATGGACACAATGTTCTCGAGGCATGTTTGCAGCCCTTAGCGGGAAATTAAAGTACATTTTAAGAGTGTGCTGAATAACACCGCAGGTGCTCATTTATATGTTGGCCAACAATAGCTCGTGTAGAGAACTCAGAATGACATCCACCTGCCATAAGTGATTGTCCTCCAAAATGGCAGCGGCAATACAAACGTTTACGGAAAATATGGAAACGACAAACACTGCAATGGGTCTATATTCAAAGATTTAATGACATTGGTTAACCATTTTATTTTTATAGACTAATTAACACATATTTAAGATACGAGCTACGTATGTACATGTTAGAACAGCTGACCATGTACATTAACGTGACCATAGAAGCTTCAAATATACTGCTGCCTAAAGTCCTTCTGCAGGTTTGAGTGTGCGGGCAAGTACATGTAGTTAGCTTCACTAAATGCTAATCGATAGTTATTGCTGTTTCTTCGTAATCTCGTGAGCCAGACCCCCGTTTTGCAAAGAGGGATGTGGTTCAGACCATGTCCTGCAAAGAGGGAAGGGGTCTTGGGACTTCCCATGGAGCGGTTCGTTCCGCTGGAATGCAGTAGCTCTGGAGAAATTTAGCGCTAACAAGCTGAGGTTTCAGTGATTGGGTTTGCAGAGCTTTGATCAGTGTTACGGCACAGCACTATCACAAGATGGCACTGTTACCTAGTGGGATACTGCTCTGTGGCTGGCCACAGTGTGGTGGGACAAGCCGCTCTATGGGAAGTCTCCAGACCTCTTACCTCTTAATTTATAAAACATACATGTATTATTGTGTGGGTCGTGAGACTGCATGTTATATGTACATGTGTACTGATTGACTTTACATGTACACACACACACACTCTCCCCTTTTTAGGCTACGTTGAGGGAACTTTTGACCTCTTCTGGCGGAAGCAGGACACTGGCACCATTGGGGAGGAAGAAGTGAGTGCCCTCCTCTCCCATCCTCCCTCCCGTTCTCTCCCCTCCTCCCTCCCTCCCTCCCACCCCTCCCCTTGTGAGCAGGAAAACCTCGGGTCTAGGCTGATCCTGTTCCCAGCCCCTTCTGTGAAGCAGTAGCTTTATTCCCAAGCACATGTGCACGTTTCACTTAGCTAACTGCTGTATTTTCTCTGTGCATTATGCCTGGGCTAGAAGGGTAACTTTTGTGTGTGTGTGTGTTGCTTCACTTTGCTACTGGAGAGCTTGGTACCATGTATATTTCTCACGTGAGCAACTGCATGATCACTTTTCCACCATTTGCTGGTGACATTCCTTCAGAGGTCAGCCTGTGGTACATGTACAAACAGGCGTTGAAGGGGGCATATAGCTATATAACTAGTGTAGATTCACTGCCTTCCTGAGAACTGCAGCAGTCCTGCTTGAGAACCTGGGAATGAAGCCAGGGAAAGAGGCTGCTGCACTTGCTGTGTCTGCTACTGCCTCTGTAGACTGTAATTTTGAATCAAGGTTCTTATTTTCTTTCCATCCTTGTCTTCACTTTGCCTCCCTCTCTCCCGTCCTCCGTTCCTCTCTCCCCTCCCTTCCACTTTCCTGCCCAACCCCTCCCTCTCTCCCGTCCTCCGTTCCTCTCTCCCCTCCCTTCCACTTTCCTGCCCAACCCCTCCCTCTCTCCCATCCTCTGTTCCTCTCTTCCCTCCCCTTCCTTCCACTTTCCTGTCCCACCCCTCCCTCTCTCCCATCCTCCGTTCCTCTCTCTCCTCCCTTCCACTTTCCTGCCCAACCCCTCCCTCTCTCCCATCCTCTGTTCCTCTCTTCCCTCCCCTTCCTTCCACTTTCCTGTCCCACCCCTCCCTCTCTCCCATCCTCCGTTCCTCTCTCTCCTCCCTTCCACTTTTCTGCCCCACCCCTCCCTCTCTCCCATCCTCTGTTCCTCTCTTCCCTCCCCTCCCTTCCACTTTCTTGCCCAACCCTCCCTCTCTCCCATCCTTCCTTCCTTTCTCCCCTCCCCTCCGTTTCTCTCCCTTCCACTTTCCTGCCCCTCTCCGATCCTCTATTCCTTTCTCCCCTGCTCTCCCCTTCTACACGCCTGTCCCACCCCTCCCACTCCATCTTCCGTTCCTCACTCTCCCCCTCCTCCTCACCTCTCCCCCCTCCCCTCCCCCTCCTCCTCACCTCTACTCTCCCTCCCTTCCTCCTCCCCCCCTTCCCCCCTCCTCCTCACCTCTCCTCTCCCTCCCTTCCCCCCTCCTCCTCTCCTCTCCTCTCCCTCCCTTCCTCCTCCCCCCACTCCTCCTCACCTCTCCTCTCTCTCCCCGCCTCCTCCCCCCCCTCCCCCCTCCTCCTCACCTCTCCCCAGATGCAGCTCCACTGGAAGTCGACGGCCACCCTCCACGAGATGGGCATGCCCAGTGAGCCCACCAAGGCCTACCTCCTCATCAAGCAGAGGGCAGACGAGGAGCAGCCTCAGAAGGTGGCTCAGGTGAGAGCACATGCATGTGCTAATATACAAGTACTACATGTGTATGTACATGTATGTACATGTGTCTAGCTGGCTTTTACTTCAATCACTCGTGACACTGAAAGTAGGGAGGCCCTGTTATAGTGCATCTCAAAAGTCCTTAAATGAATCTGCTCAGTACTTGTGTGGTATCACTGATTGTGAGTCCTCGTTTCATTAACACCGCATACATACTACTCATCTCGCTTTAGGCACGCTTTTGTAATGCGCTCGATTACTTGCACGCTTGGATGCATGAATACCGAGTGCATGTGACACACGCAAGTACTGAATACATAACATGTACACACTCGCGCAATGTGCGTGCCTGCACTCGCTGCGTATTGCAAACTTGCGCTCGCCACATTCGCTTTTTGCTAACACACACATCAGACACTCTCGCAAGCACTTAAGATGCGAGTGTGTGCTAGTGGTGTGTAGGTGATTTAGCAAGCACTCACGGAGTATACTTCTAGCGAGGATTCGCGCATCTGGCATCATATAGGTTGATTTTCTGAGGAAACTACGTGATTTTATTAAAGTTTTATAGAAACTCAGTTTACATAATAATTTTGCGATGGTGACGACTAGTTGCTTAGCGCTGTTAACGAAACCTCAGGCAGCTGGCAAGCTCACAGGCGCTGCCTACTTCTTTCCCGACGTCACTGCTTAGCTACATGTAACTTTGAGCCCCCTACGCAGTCTGAAGGTTAGGGCAGATGCACAAGACACTGGTGTGTAGACCAACTTGTTCAACGGATCCGAAAGGCGTGAGTGTGGTACAGAGAACGAAGTAGTTTTTTTGGTAAGACGATCGTAGTCTCTGCAGGGGAAGCTGGTTTGTTGATGATTTAATGAGGTTAATAGGGGCATTTGTTGAGCATAATTGGTACGTTTTTGTAGCAGAGAGCATAATGCATGTGGTGTGCACCCCTATCTAGTCCAGACACAAGACCACATGGTGTCTTGTGAAGCCAGAGTTTAAGGATCCATAGGATATGTATGTGTGCATGTATGCATGTTGACTACTATCAAAATTGCTACCCTGTGTCTGTGGAATAAGTGTTTACATAGCTACACTGCCTACACTTGTATGTTGACACAACTAATGTGATATAAGTAAGTGGCTTTAAGTAGTTTCCTAACTGGGCAATAATCACTACCATGTGGCTCAGAATCTTAGCTAGCTAATTATGTAGATCTGTGGATGATCATGCATGCTCCCCTGGGGGCTCCCAGGAGCAAGGCACTAAATGGCATCTTTAACAGTTTGTCGATGCCGTGTTTGAACTCGTAGCACGCTAAAAGTTAGAGATCTGGTCAAGTTCATCACCTAGCGCAGAGCTACATGTAGCGATAACAGTTGGACATCGGACATTTTTCGAACGTTTACCACCACTATTCCAGCAAAAGCCTACAGTGGTTGGTCAAACTGTCCGCGCAGTGGTATAGCACTTGTCTTAGGTGCTTTATACACATGTACCTTATTTGGAAAGTATTACCTACACAATACACCTGGTGAAGCCATTTCTCACCTGCCATGTATGGTTTGCCAGCACTCATAGTGTGGCAGACCAAAACCTTAGACATTGTATATGTAAGCCCAAGTGCAATTTTAATAACACGGACTTGAATATAAAATGTGTTTTCGAAATACCTATTCATGCATGCCTCTATAGAGTTAAGCGGGGCGTAGTGCACTTGCATATCCCTAGTAATTATATCATGAATTGAAGATAGAGCTAAAACTGACCAATCATGTTTGAGGGGTAGCATACCTCTCCAGAGCAAGGTGACCGTACTTTCGTGTGGGGGGAGCCTAGGAATGAGCCTCTAATAAAAGTGTGTAATTGGGCTGTAATTCTTGACTGAATTCCAAACCCCACTTGGAATTTTAACCCTTCAAGTTGCTGTTATGTTACACATCCCTGACTGCCCTACTCTTAGGCACATTCAGAAACTGGATGTATGTGCATGTACAAGTACTTGACAGTACATGTTTGTCACATGTGAGTATTCAGAGACGCACACGTGCGAGTATGCGTGCACTTGAACACGCACACGCATATAACTCACAACACATACCGTATAGCAGGTTATTTTCGTGGGTGCAAATTTTCGTGAAAAGCTTGAGAGGTCGTCAGAAATAATTTTCATGGTTCTAAGTTTCATGCCGATTCGATCGCGAATACGCGATGACGTAATATGAACTTTGACTTAGTACATGTGGTTCGATTTGGCACGAGAGAGTTGGAGCGCTTCAGCATTGAGTCGTGCATGAGAGGCTACCAAGTCTGTAAAGGCATATGGGAGGCCAGTATTTGAGAAGAACTACCGTACCGCCGTGGTAATGGAGAGGTACGGGCCTCGCTTTTTCGTTTAATATCGCCTCTGCTTTTTTCAATCATAGCATGAAGGGCGGCTTATGACAGAGGACCCTGTGGATCCAGGGCGTTGTCAACGGGACACAGGTACTATAGAGAGCTATAGTGAAAATCGACTTAGCGTCTAGTCTGCTCGACTTTGTACAGCACATGCAACCGATCGTAAAATTTGTGGGTGGAAAATTTCGTGACTCGTTGGTTGACCACGAAAATAATGAAAATTGGCATCCCACGAAAATAACCCGCTATACGGTAGGCAAGCACTTGTACTCGTGCATGCAGTGGACTTGCTGGCTAGAACTCGCACATGCATCCAGTATATTTAGCGACTCATACTCGACAGTGACTTGCGAGTGATGGATTTACTCACGTGTGCGTTCACTTGCAATGCGAGTCGCGCGTGTGTGCACACGTGTGTACTGACAAGCTGCTCATGAGCATTACTGTATCACATTACAATGTACCTATATTGACTGCATCAGAATGACAGCGTCACTTTGCAAAGTCTTGTAATAAATGCCCCCCCCTCCCCTCCCCTCCTCGCAGGAGTCCGCAGCTGGTGCCTCAGTCTCCGGCCCCTCGACCACCATCAACACGGACACGAAGGTGCAGGTGTGGAACAACACCACCAGCTGGAGCAGCAACTACTACTCCAGCTACAACTACAATGCCAAGTCTGAGACTGGTGAATACACACATGCATACATACAGACAGACATACCTACATGTACATCAAGTTGCTTATGTTCATAGTCACTTTATGTATAGCATTTATTGCCAAGCATAGGTGGCCGGGGGGTGGGGGGGGGGGGTGGTGGCGTCATGCTCTACCTATCTGGAGAGTATAGGTACAGTATAGTGCTAATCACGAGTAAGTTGACTGCACACATGAGTACTCCCTCCCTCCCCTCCCATCCCCTCCCCTCTCCTTCCCTCCCTCCCCTCCCCTCTCCCTCCCCTCCCCTCCCCTCCCCTCCCCTCCCCTCCCCTCCCCTCCCCTCCTAGGCTTCGTCGGTCTAGTGAACCAGGCGATGACTTGCTACCTCAACAGTCTTCTGCAGTCCCTCTACATGACCCCAGAGTTCAGGAACGCCCTTTACCAGTGAGTGCACTCAGTTTGGGATATCATTTGTGTTGTCAAGAGGTCATGAGTAGTTATACTCATTAGCTCTTGGTTGCAAGCATGATGCAATGGAACCTCTATTGAAGAACAATCGAAATAAAGCACATCTCTCTTACAAAAGACATTTAGTACATATGAGTATGCATTAAAATGTCTCTGAATTAAGGACACAGGACAAATTTTCATGTCCAAAAGTGTCCATTGAAAAGAGGTTTCACTATATGAAATCCATCCAAGTGGTAGAACATGTTGAAGCACAGTCATATACGAACATGTATGTGTATTTTTGTTAAGTGTTGGAATTTGAAATTAGCCCATTTCACTTTCAACTTTCTAATGGAGAGGCATCAATGTTTGCTGTGTATGATGATAGGATGTGTCTACGGATGAACTGATTCACATTCACGCAAACACATATTATGTGACGGTCCGGTGTGGAAATCGAATATTATTCCATTGCGTATTTTGATTGCATCACTGCATTCAAAGCACTGTATCTCTGAACTTCCGTTAAGGGCGGGGCTCATATGTGCAGCGTAGACGTGTCAACACAGCACGTTGAGCCCCACCCTTAGCGGAATTTCCGAGATACAGCACTTTGAACGCAGTGACATGATTGAGACACGCAATGGAATATTAAAATTTAGATTTCTACATGTACATGGGACTGCCACATACATGTATACAAGTAATTTTGTACTTTTCTTTTATAGTAGTTATAGCAGCATTTACATGTGCATTATACAATGTAAATAAAATTCACATTTGCGCAATACACATTCAACAATTTATTATGGGAAACCACATGTGGTGATTTTCTATAATTTAGATCCTAAATGGGATCTAGAAACCCTCAGGCCCATAGTAGCGCCCTCACTTCGCCTTTGCACTGCAGCCTTGGGTCCTTAAGTTTCTAGAGCCGTTGATCTCATTCGTACATGTACACGCGTATATATGTGTATTCTAGTGAAGCTGATTGGTATTTTTAAGCCATATATACTTCCCCAGCAAGCATGCATCTCTGAACTTCTGGTAAGGGTGGGCTAGTATGTGGTGCATTGTTGCTGCGGGAATTTCAGCAACTGTGCATCATGTACGAGCCCATCCTTACCATTAGAGATGAACGCAGCAACACAGCTGAAATTTGTGACAGAATAATGTTCAGCAAATCATATGTACATGTATATATATATACGTGCATAGATCAAGTGTGTATAACATACAAGCATATTATATGCTGAAATCAGTATGTCTGCATACACACTCTCAAGAAAATACACTAACATAATTATCCTAATAGCTTGCAATGAGCTTTATACAATGAAATTTACACTAAAACATTGTACACGCATACCGCATTAACATTTTATACTAAGTACAGGCATACACTGTAATAAATTACATAGACACAATCAAGTAGAGTTTACATTATGTACAGCAACACACATTCATGTACTGCTGCTTCTGTTCTGAGTTTGTGTGGCTACCTCTCAGCGATAGCCAATGACAGATGCTCTGAAGATTACATAACCAGTATGAGTCCGCGGAATATCTACATATAGTCTTCGATTAATCATCACTGGAAACCACATATTGTCAGTGTTTGCATACCATTCCGCATAGGGTGTTGTATGAACTAGAGTATATTGTTCATATCTTTTGCTCCCCTGCTCGGTATAAAGTTTGATACGTGACCTTCCATTTCTTGGTCCACTGTCTGCTGCTTCTATTTCAACATACACTAGAACTTCCTTTGCAGTTTGTGGGACTGTAGATGGAAAGCTATAAGAGTAAGTACCTCTCGTAATAGGGTGCATGTATGCTATTTGGTTCAGAGGAATGGATGTCCATGTCGGGTCAGCTTGGCAGGAGCAGTTACCTCCAGTGGTAGGAAGTCCACAGAGCGAGCGAACTCCTACTAACACCTCCTTTAGCTTTTCCTCGAGAGCAGTACATTCTGTGTACAGTGAGAGTGAATATGGAGCTGTAGAACGTGTTAATCTTAATATAACTACGTATACATATACCTGATACATATACAATGTGCACGGTGTCACTTGTTAGCTTAACGTGTAATAAAATGGCATGCTTATATGCGGACAGCAGTAGCTGAATTAAGATACAGAAGGAATGGTATGAGAGTGATTAAGAATGTATTCAGCTAGTAGCATGCCCTCACCCTCAGAATGGCCCTGTCCATGAACAGTGATCTTTTCAGGGAGGATTACCAACAGAACAGCCACACAAAGAAGCTTGGCAGTCATGTTTTTGTCACTGGTACTTTGTTTCTTGCAGTTTCTCACTCTTCTTCTCTTCACACAAACACTGTCGATACCTCAAAGAACAGTGCCTTAAATAGTCTCAGATTGCACTGTGTGCATGTAAAAAAAAGATTTGTCATTTTCTGGACCAACTCCCTCCAATTTCCTTTAATGTATTTTGAGCAACTCCCTCCACAGCAATTTGCTCTAATGAGTTTTCTGAATTCTTGATGACCAACTCCCTCCACAAACCTATACTATCTTGCTGTGTCAATAAATGTAATGTGTTCATCATCTGCAACCAAATAACAAGCAACAAGAGTCAAAATACAAATTCTTATTTTACTGTGATATAATACTATTTGTTAATGAATGTTGAGAAATGATATTTTAGGTGGAACCTTGATTGGTTCTCAGCCTCAACGGCTGCTGGTACCAAGCATTGCAACCTTTAACCTTGTCATCTATTGTGCAAGTAGTAGGGCGTAGGGTATGTGTACATAGAGCAGTTGTATTTCTCAGGAGAAAGGGGAAAGTTATGATGTTCAATGTCACTCATTAAGTTGTTATCGGTGTGTTATGACTTCTCCTTAAAGATACATACAACTGACCCTGATACAATCCCACGTACCTGTAGTACATCTACTTCTGTATGACAAGCAGCTTTAATAAAAGCTATTCTTACCTATTAGGTCATAAGAAAGGAATTGTCATTAATCATAATTTTTTCAAGAGGAAAGTAAAAGAGTCATTACTCATACAAACACATCAGAACTTCAACCAGGATGATGGTTTGGCAGTCAGCCCTGTGTGGACTTCCTTCCTTAATATTTTGTTCTATTTATTAGTAATTTGTAATTGCCTGATGAAAATTGCTGAAGTGCAATTGAAATGTTGCACATAAAGTTTTTGCCTATATACTGCCCTTCGTCCAAAAGTCTGTCAATAGGCCAATGCACAGACTTATTGGACAGCTACCCATCCACCATATTGCTGCACTAAATTCAGGCAATGATTTCGTGAGATGATTATTATCTACTCTGTATTTGGGAATATTTGCAATATTGACATTTGAGTTATCACAATTTTTGAAATATTGCCCAGCACCGATTAATACATGCAGCTATATGCCAAACACTGTTTCAGTGATATTCTCCTATTTTCTGGCCTTTCAGCAGCAAAATCATGTATTCAAATTATTGGAATGCAATAATACAAATGCTATACTTGGATATTAGTCTATACATTGTTCAACCCCAGGCCATGATCTACTGGCGATAACCGATCACGTAAAGTTCAATGTCTACATTGCCTTCATTAGCTCTGGGTACATTTATATAAATCTTTCTGTTGCTTGTCATCGGAAACCACATGTTTTCTGAGTTGGTACTCCAGGCAGATTGGGGGTAGTCGTGAAGTGCGATGTATTTTGCATAGCTCTTGTAATCCTCCTGGGTGTAAATCTTGACGTTTGATCGTTTGTTTCTTAGACCACTTGCACCGACATTGATGACAGCGTACACGAGAACCTCCTGTGCGCCATCTGGGATGCTGTATGGAATGTCAATTGTATGAGTGGTAGCGTAGGAAAGCTCAAATTTTGCAATGTTTGTGATTGGAATCGATGTCCAGTAATATGCATCCGAGGTGGCTGTATTATCTATAGTGACATTTTTGTGTGTATGTGAGATAAATCGCAAATCACTTCTGACAATTTACAGAATAATATTGCCGTATGATTTTGAACTCATAGCATTTAGTCAATGAGTAGTTTGTAACTGCCCTCTGTATTTCATAAAGAGGTGTGACATGTGAGTATTCTTTATACTGAAGGCGTCATGACCTGTTTACCTTGATTCACTCTTCTGGGGCCCATGGCTACTGCCATCAGGGGTAGGACCAGCAGAACAGCCACACAGACAAGCTTGTAGGCACTCATGGTTTAGATTTTCTCTTGCTGTAAAAAAAATACATGATAGGTCCTATGAATTAATATTTTAAGGACATAAATAGCGAGAGCAATTTTTTGTTTCCCAGACCATATTGGGTATGAACCTAGGAATGACAAACTGTGACTATGATCCCTGTCATGAGACTTGCATGCTTAGCAACTGCTGAGCTTTGGAAAACTCACTTCTATTGCCATGCACTGGCTTGGATTACACATATTCCTGGAGACCTGCACTTGCTATCTTATATAAGTAGTGACATTTTTCTATTCTGAAGGGTGAATGGTCTTTAGCTAAGCGTCCTTTGCAACTATTAGACAGCTGTACCCAACAGGAGTGTTGGCCTGAGGTTTGTGCTCTTGCCCTCATGCTGGCACTAGCTTCACCATAGCGTGGTTATAGCCTTGGGCATGCATACATGCTAGCAGGTAGATACAGCATGAATAATAAGAGCAATGAGCCTTTCGTATACTATTATTATGCTAGATTTTTGGGGACAAGACAGCGGAAGCCACACCTCCATCCGTACTCTCGCAAAGTGAATTCTGAATTCTTGACCAACTCCTCCCACAAATCTATGCTATGTTGCTGACTGACTGTACTTGTTTGTTATCAAGTTACACTCGGATGATGAACACACGTAGATGGTATGAGTTTATGGAGGGAGTTGGTCAAGAATGCAGAAAACACATTAGAATATAATTGCTTTGTGTATTTTCTGGACCAACTCCCTCCAATTTCCTTTAATGTATTTTGAGCAACTCCCTCCACAGCAATTTGCTCTAATGTGTTTTCTGAATTCTTGACCAACTCCTCCCACAAATCTATGCTATGTTGCTGTGTCAAAAAATGTAATGTGTTCATCATCTGCAACCAAATAACAAGCAACAAGAGTCAAAATACAAATTCTTATTTTACTGTGATATAATACTATTTGTTAATGAATGTTGAGAAATGATATTTTAGTGGAACTTCAATTGCTACTGGTTATCAGGCATTGTTAACTTTAGTCTGTAGTAGTTGTTTTTAGGGTGTAGGGAATGTGTATATAAGGTAATTGTACTTCTTATGAGAAAGGGGACTGTTATGACATCAAACATCACTCATTAAGTTGTTATCAGTGTGTTGCAACTTCTCCTCTGAGATACGTACAATTGACCCAGATGCAGTCCCACGTACCCTAAAAACTTATAGTACAATGTACAATGTACCTTTTTATGAATTGCTGATGCTATGGGACACGGCAGTTAGGGCCGGCAGTGATGTTTTGACTGATGAGTCATCATTGCCAAGGAAGGAAACCCTGTCCCTTGTGTGATGAGGATGGTCCGGATGTTCCTCTGCTGTATGACTGTGTGCTATAGAGAAGCACAACAGCAGACTGCACCTTGACATGACAATCGAGAATGCACTTAGGTGACTCATTGATGGAGACATTCATTTTGTATTGGCTGTTGGACCTCGTTAATTGGTATAATGTTATTATGTGTGGGTTTTTTCTGCATATGCTGGTGCTTCATGCTGGACGAAATTGATGAACCCTTGAGCCTTCAAGATAATAAAAGATAATGGCAATCCAGTGTGCTTGCGTCACTCTCCATCTTAACTCCACCCTACACTCCACCTACCTGCTGTGGTATTGAGCTTGTGGATTCCAAGGAGCTTGCATATGTCCATCATGAGGTGAGACAGCAAGTTGGCTCCCCGGTCTGATAAGAGGTTCTCAGGCACACCAAAGAAGGGCACGATCTCTCACACTAGGATATCCGCGATCCTCTGTGATTTTTGATCCGGAATCGGATAGGCCATCGGCCATTTAGTGAGAAAGTCTTGGAATACCAGCACATACTTGTTCCCCTGGGTAGTCTTTGGTAGCTCCATGATGTCCACTCCAACAATCTGGAATGGCCTGTTGACTGGGATCGGGTGTAGAGGTGGCCTTGTCTCTCTTCCACCACCGGACACTATTGCACAAGTACAAGAATATGAAGACTGCCAAGCTTCTCAAGACAAAAACACACTGTAGATATCTTAAAGAGCAGTGCTTTAAGTAGTTTTGGATTGCACTGTGTGGGTGTTACCTCAGTAGACGTATGTACTCTAATGTGACGTTTGTTGTTGGTTTTCTCAAGAAGGTCATAGGTTGCAGTATATAACATTATGAATAAAATCTTGCCTATGTACATATGTGAGCATATGTTAAAATAACTGTTACTGATCCATATACGTATTATCACCATATTACTGCACTGAATTGGACAGCTACCCATCCGTATAGTATCACCATATTACTACACTAAATTCAAGCAGTGATTTCGTGAGACTACCAAGGTGTTCAAATTTAAGGCTGACAGTAATGATGATAATTACCTACTTTGTGTTTGGGAATGTTGGGAATATTTGAGCTATCACAATTTTTAAATATTGCCCAATACCAATTAACGCAGGCAGCTACGTATATGCTAAACACTGTTTCAGGTGGTGGCCGGTGGTATTCTTCTATTTTCTGGCTTCTCAGCAACAAAATCATGCATTCAAATTATTGGAGTGCATGTACAAATGCTATACTTGGATATTAGTCTATCTATTGTCCGACCACAATCCATGATCTACTGGCGATAACCGATCACGTAAAGTTCGATGTCTACATTGCCTTCATTAGCTCTGGGTACATTTATATAAATCTTCCTGTTGCTTGTCATCGGAAACCACATGTTTTCTGAGTTGGTACTCCAGGCAGATTGGGGGTAGTCGTGAAGTGCAATGTATTTTGCATAGCTCTTGTAGTCCTCCTGGGTGTAAATCTTGACGTTTGATCGTTTGTTGCTTAGACCACTTGCACCGACATTGATGACAGCGTACACGAGAACCTCCTGTGCGCCATCTGGGATACTGTATGGAATGTCAATTGTATGAGTGGTAGCGTAGGAAAGCTCAAATTTTGCAATGTTTGTGATGGGAATCGATGTCCAGTAATATGCATCCGAGGTGGCTGTATCATCTATAGTGACGTTTTTTGTGTGTATGTGAGATAAATCGCAAATCACTTCTGACAATTTACAGAATAATATTGCCGTATGATTTTGAACACATAGCATTTAGTCAATGAGTAGTTTGTAACTGTCCTCTGTATTTCATAAAGAGGTGTGACATGTGAGTATTCTTTACGCTGAAGGGGTCATGACCTGTTTACCTTGAGTAACTCTTCTGGGGCCCATGGCTGCTGCCATCAGGGGTAGAACCAGCAGAACAGCCACACAGACAAGCTTGTAGGCACTCATGGTTTAGATTTTCTCTTGCTGTAAAAAAAATACATGATAGGTCCTATGAATTAATATTTTAAGGACATAAATAGCGAGAGCAATTTTTTGTTTCCCAGACCATATTGGGTATGAACCTAGGAATGACAAACTGTGACTATGATCCCTGTCATGAGACTTGCATGCTTAGCAACTGCTGAGCTTTGGAAAACTCACTTCTATTGCCATGCACTGGCTTGGATTACACATATTCCTGGAGACCTGCACTTGCTATCTTATGTGAGTAGTGAACAAGCTGACATTTTTCTATTCTGAGAAGGGTGAGTGGTCGTTAGCTAAGCATCCCATTAAGCAGCTGTACCCGACAGGAGTGTTGGCCTAAGGTTTGTGCTCTTACCCTCATGCTGGCACTAGCTTCACCATTATTCATATTCACTCGGGCATGCATGCTAGCAGGTAGCTACTTAGTATGTAATATGAAGAATTCAACATAGTAGCTCTGTGTGATTTTAAAGTGTTACAATGGTCTCAAAACAACAATAAAAAGCATCTGTCAGCTTGACTAACCGTTTTAAAGTTCTTTGCCTTCTCTTGGGTACCAGCTACTCGAAGCTTGGACAGTCTTGCTAGCTTGAAGTTCTGGTGGAGGTGTGGTGATGCTTCTGCAAATTTCTACATTCCTGCTTGGCTATCAACCACATGACTTCTTATCAACTTATTCATATTCTTTGAACAAGGTCATGGTGATGCTTAAAAAAGCATTTTTGATCAATTGAGTACTCATTATTGACATTCTCTACACCTTGCAGTACTCCCACTAGACTATCAGCAGTCCAACATGAATACGTTTGCAGTTCAGGTACAATCATGTGATGGTGTGACAGTTGGGTGATGAAAAAGCAGAAATTACGCATACATTTGCAACTCAAGCACCAAAAGTAGCAATGCTGTTTACAATGGGTATATTTTGAACCACAATAATGGCAAAACATGTGTATTATTCTAAAATATCAAGAACGCTGATAAGTGCCAAGGGAAATTTTGGCTTTTCAGCAGCAAAGTTGTACACACATATGTACATGCATATATGCAATGGTGTAAAGTCTATCCATTGTCCAATCACATTTTGTGATCTACTAGCGATAGCCGATCACGTAAATTTCAATGTCTACATTGCCTTCATCAGCTATGGGTATGTTTACGTAAATCTTTCTGTTGCTTGTCATCGGAAACCACATGTTGTCCGAGTTGGTACTCCAGGCAGATTGGCGGTAGGAATGAACTGCGAGGTATTTTGCATATGTCTTGTAGTCCTCCTGGGTGTAAATCTTGACGTTCGATCGTTGGTCTGGGCCACTTGCTCCGACAGCATACACAAGTATGTAAATCTTTTCTTGCTTGCTTGCTGTCTTGCTAGCTTGAAGTTCTGGTTGGTGCACAGGAGGTGTGGTGATGCTTCTGCATGTATCAAATTTCTACATTCCTGCTTGGCTATCAACCACATGACTTCTTATCAACTTATTCATATACTTTGAACAAGGTCATAGTGATTTTTAAAATGGCATTTTTGATCAATCGGGTACTCATTATTGCCATTCTCTACACCTTGCAGTACTCCCACTAGACTATCAGCACCTCTACACCTTCCCACTAGACTATCAGCAGTCCAACATGAATACGTTTGCAGTTCAGGTACAATCATGTGATGGTGTGACAGTTGGGTGATGAAAAAGTAGAAATTATGCATACATTTGCAACTCAAGCACCAAAAGTAGCAATGCTGTTTACAATGGGTATATTTTGAACCACAATAGTGGCAAAACTTGTGTATTATTAAAAAATACACTGATAAGTGCCAAGGGAAAATTTCGGCTTTTCAGCAGCAAAGTCGTACACACATACGTATATACATATATGCAATGGTATATAGTCTATCTACTGTCCATTCATATTTTGTGATCTGCTAGCGATAACCGATCACGTAAATTTCAATATCTACGTTGCCTTCATCAGCTATGGGTATGTTTACGTAAATCTTTCTATTGCTTGTCATTGGAAACCACATGTTGTCTGAGTTGGTACTCCAGGCAGATTGGCGGTAGGAATGAACTGCGAGGTATTTTGCATATGTCTTGTAGTCCTCCTGGGTGTAAATCTTGACGTTCGATCGTTGGTCTGGGCCACTTGCTCCGACATTGACGACAGCATACACAAGAATTTCCTGTGCGCTATCTGGGATACTGTATGGGATGTCAACTGTGTGGGTGGCAGCGTAGGAAAGCTCAAATTTTGCAAGATATGTGATGGGAATCGATGTCCAGTATGCGTCTGAGGCATCTGAGGTGGCTGTATTACCTACAGTGAGTTTTTTCTCCACTGTGTGTGTGTGTGTGTGTGTGTGTGTGTGTGTGTGTGTGGAAGAACTCATTGATAAGTTCTGAAATTGAGGTAGTCAATGAATATTCTACTGCTATTATGAAGAAGTGTGGCACAGGATTCAATTTGTCATGTATGTCAACTGGGTATGAAGTCACCTTGACCTCTGTGCACCAGGCATTCCATGACTAGGATTTTATCTCGCAGTCATGGATGTACTCCCCGATTTTTCTCCACAGCTGAGGGTTAAAATCTGGGCATGGAAGCTAGGCCTTGGTACAAGGCTACAATCTATTGCTGAAGGAGTGTGTGTGAATCCTAAGTTTAACCCTTTTGCCTGGGTATAACTCTGTGCCCTGGCAAGACATGTGACAAACAGTACTAAAGGTACAGGACCTGTTACCTCGATTAGGAGCTCTTTTGGACCTCATGGCTACTGCCGTCAGTGGTAGCACCAGCAGAACAGCCACACAGACAAGCTTGTAGGCACTCATGGTCATAGGTCTGCTCTTGCTGTGTAATCAAGTTATGGACATGAATAATGAGAGCAATGAGCCTTTCGTATACTATTATTATGCTAGATTTTCGGGGACAAGACATTAGTCAATACTTTATACTGTTCCCCCCTCCCCCCATAAGCTAATACAGTTCATACACTTGATCAATGTGGGCCAAGAGGCTCAATAGTAATCGTGATCCTCGCATGACAACATACATATTTTGTTGCCATAATGTAGACATTTTGGTGAAATTATTGGTAACTCGTATGCAATTACTGCATGCATGCAGGAGGCCCAGAGGCTAGAATGAGTTTTTGAATGGCCAGAGGTTGCCAAGCATCAAGCATACTGCTATTCCCAGCGTTGTTCCCAGTCTCATTCCCAGATATTCCATACAGCCATGGAATGAGACTGTTGACACCTAAACTAGCTCTAAAGCTTGGTATCTCATATGTAGTGGTGTAGCTCATTGCCATGCAGGCAGGCTGACAGTTTGCAAGTGAATGATCGTTAGCCTTTGCAATTCATGCAGGCATCTGTGCAACAGGAGTGTTGGTCTGAGGTTTGTGCTTTTGCCCTGATGCTAGCATTAGCTTAGCCATAGTATGGTCATAGCTTCATAGGTCTGCAGTTAGCAGGTACTGTAGCTACAGTGATTCTTTCTTAGTGTGTAGCTATGACATTTAGCATAGTCATCAGTCATGATTTAGTGTCTCATGCAAAGGCATTACAAAAACAACAACAAAAAGCATTTGTCAGTTTGACTAACCGTCTCTGAGTCAAACTTCTGTATCTTCTCTTGGGCTACTCTTGGACGGTCTTGCTAGCTTGAAGTTTTGGTTGTTGAACAGCTTACTGATGCTTCTGTCTGGACTGTGTTTATAGACCAGTGGGAGTAGTGCAAGGTGTATGGAATGTCAATAAAGAGCGACCCATTGATCAAAAATGCCTCAGCAGAGTTGCTATAATGTTATTCAAAGATCATGTGACCTGATAACTGAAGCAAGATTGCAGAATTTGATACATGCATGAATGCCTTTGCAGCTCAGGTACGATCTTGTGACACTGTGACAGTTAAATGATGCAGCTACAGGAATTCTAAATACATTCTTGCATATACCCAACTCAAATGCCGAAATATACATGGCCAAACGTTTTAGGCCCATAAATCCTTGACAGCAACTCTGAGTCTTCTCACTTTTTTTTTAAGTGTGTACCCATCTTGTTGCCAGAGCAATTTTAATTAATCAACAATGCATTTTACAATAGGTGGACCACAATAACAGCAAACCTTGTGCAGTGTTCTAAGATGAAGATACTTAATTTTATTAATACACTTATATGTGGATACCGAATACTGTTCACTGTGGCAGCAGTAGTTTCAACATTGGGGGTACATATAGACATACATGCGTACAATGATGTATAAGTGCGTCCATTGTCCTTTCATTGTCCATCTGCAGTCTGTGATCTACTGGCGATAACCGATCACATAGATTTCAATGTCTACATTGCCTTCATCACCTCTGGGTATATTTACGTAAATCTTTCTGTTGCTTGTCATCGGAAACCACATGTTCTCTGAGTTGGTACTCCAGGCAGATTGGGGGTAGGGATGAACTGCGATGTATTTTGCATATGTCTTGTAGTCTTCCTGGGTGTAAATCTTAACATTTGATCGTGAGTCTGGGCCACTTGCTCCGACATTGACGACCGTATACACAAGAACCTCCTGTGCACTATCTGGGATGCTGTATGGGATTTCAACTGTGTGAGTAGCGGCGTAGGAAAGCTCAAATTTTGCAAGATATGTGATGGGAATCGATGTCCAGTATGCGTCGGAGGCATCTGAGGTGGCTGTATTACCTACAGTGAGTGTTTTCCCCACTACCGGTGTGTGTGGGGGGAGAGGGGGAAAGAGAGGGGATAAAAATCTCAATTTAAGGCGATGAATGTTTAGCTGTATAATGCTGTAACTGTCCTTAGTATATACCTCTCTAGCCACTATGAAGAATTGCGTCTCTTTTTTTATTGAAGGTGTATAGGCTTGCATTGATTATGCTTGGCTATTCTACATTTCTTCAATTATTATGCTTGCTATTGTATTATGCTCAAACTCTGACGCCTATTTGCCAGTTATTACCATTAAGACTTCCTGTAGCATGTTGGAATTGGATTTGCTAGAATCATTACAACTCAGTGAACCTTTGTCTCTGTCCGTCTATATATTCGACCGGTTCCACCATCTTGATGCCAAACATGGCTTCTACTGACTGACAAGGCATTTGCACATGTGCACAATGCACACTTCCAGGATCGGTTGCTATTATGCCCCCAAAATTCTCAAATGCTTACTTTCTGCAATTATTCCCGTATTATGCCGAACATAATCGACACAAGCCTAAAAGTACAGGACCTGTTACCTCGATTAGGAGCTCTTCTGGACCTCATGGCTACTGCCGTCAGTGGTAGCACCAGCAGAACAGCCACACAGACAAGCTTGTAGGCATTCATGGTTAAGATCTCCTCTTGCTGTGTAAAAAAAGGAACGTGATATGTAGTCAAGTTGTTTCTATTTACAAACATAAATAATGAGAGCGTTTATTAATTAGCTCCCTTCAAGTTTGGGTATCAGAGTCTCATTCCCAGGCTACGTATATTGAATGTCTGGGAATGAGACTATGTCACGATAATTGCGCCATGCTTGATGCTTAGCAACTGCTAACCTCAGCCTCTGCCTCTGGCTCTGGTACACAGTAACTGGAGACCTGTTCCTGGTATCTTATAATAGCTCAGTGCCATGCTGTCATGCAAACTGACGTTTTTGCTTTGCAAATATTTGGGGAGTGTAATGGTTTCTAGCTAAACATCCTTACAATGTGTGAAAGATCTTTGCAACCAGAGTGATTTGTACTCTTGCTCTGAGGCTAGCACTAGCTTGATAGCCATAGGTGGGATCTAGCAAGTAGCTACAGCAGTACTTTCATAGAATGTAGCTGTGGCAATATCTTGGCAGAGTCATTATTAGTTAGTAGCTCTGCATGATTTTAATACAGTCTCAACACATTTGTCATAAAGTTTGACTAACCGTTTTAAGAAACTTTATCTTCTCTTGAACCACTCTTAGACAGTCTTGCTAGCTTGAACAGGAGCCTCTATGTGGGTACAGACTAGTGGGAGTGTATAGAATGTCAGTAATGAGTAATTTACAGCTCAGGTACAATCATGTGACACTGAGGGTCAAGTGATGAAGCAGCAGGAATTATAAGCAGATTCACGCGTGAAAGAAATGATTGAGCAGGCAGGATTGTTTGCTGGGGTGGGAAAAACATTGGCCACAGAGTCAAGACCCAAGGGGTGGGGGGGTCTGAGAACAAGAAATGTTTGCTCTGAGTGGTGGTTTCCTAGCTACTAATAAGCTACTTGAGTATCAAAAAAAATCAACTGTGAAAATTCTCGGAGGTCGGGGGGGGGGGGGCAAAATCCTGCTTGACCACAGGTTTTTAATAGTAACTTAGTGTCGTGCCCAGACCCTCCAACCGCCATACAAAGAACAAAGTGTAATAACATTGCTTTTATGTGAGTGGAGGGTCTGGTCACGAGACTAATAGGGATTTGAACTCTGCACTGAGCAAGCCAGAGTGAGCCTCAGACTAGCATTTTGTTCACGTTTTATGTGCCTGTCTGTCGTATGGTGCATATTTAATATACACTAATTATTCGACTTGGCTTGTTGGAAGATTTACAGACAAATATATGGCTGTTCTCATTTTGTCGAGTTGAAGAAACTTTAGTGAGTGTATCCCCTGTACTGAGTCTGTGTGTAGAGGATTGACTGCTACACTGTGTCTGCCCTTCTTCAGGTGGCGATACAAAAGGCCTGAGAAGAACGCAGAAGCGGACACTACCAAGAATATTCCTTACCAGCTGCAGAGGCTCTTTATTCAGCTCCAGGTGAGTTGTCAAGTGACTTATGGTCAGGGTTGGTAGACTGCAGGCTCATAAGTCCCTGTAGTCGGATCTTGGTCCCTGCTCAGGAGCTGGGTCTCAGTCCTAGCACAGGGGTTGGGTCTCCATTCCAGCTCAGAAGTTGGGTCTCAGTTCCAGGTCAGGAGTCAGATCTCAGTCCCAGCTTATGAGTTTGATCTCTGGATTGCGAATATTTGTGTGTCTATTGTGTTCTTGTATTTACAGTTTATCGTATTTGTTTTTCGTAACCATGCCAACTAGTATTGTGGCTAAAAGGATTTTTTAGTCAAGTGTGCTTTCAGCAATTACAGTAGTCAGATGACTTACCTGCACCACCCCTATAGACAAACTGTGTAGTTCTACAAGCAGACTCCACCCCCTCCCCATTAGTACTCCCCATGCCCACACATACCCCACCCCCCCACACACACCTGTGAATGTACATGCCTTCTCCCATACCCTATATTACAATGCTCATAAATGCTCTACTCATGCACACATACCCATGAATGTACACACCC